>JAOTOM010004977.1:0-497500 GCA_034440615.1 Ashinkailepas kermadecensis
TGGCAGATCCAGCGGAAAACTAGAGGCATGTGCCTTCCCCATGCAGATGTGTCGCTCCCCCGACTGGAAAAAGGCGCACCTCCAGGGCACCTGAGTGCACCGTCATCCCCTCCCATCGAATCATCCCAGTTGATGGCACACTAACAGGATTACAAAGTACCCTGATGATAGAGCACCACGGGGTGGAATCATGACGGTGCCAATTGAAGAAAAATTAATCGACATAACCAGGGATTTGTCTCCTTGACAGGCTGATAAAGGTGCCAATTAGGGCAAATTCGTCGACGTCACCAGATATTTGTCTCGATTGTCTGATGAAGGTGCCAATTGAGGTGAAAGTCATCGATATCTCCAGGGATTTGTCTCGACAGTCTGATGAAGGTGTTGATTCATGGCCGTTTCAAGTCTTTGGAAGGATGGTGTGCTGATGTAGAGATGTCATCAGCTATTTTTAGGGGTGGTGGATGCGCTGATCCAGGAGCACCACCAGGAAATTTGTCGAAACAAGGGAGGGGTGAGTGATGGATCCAGGGAAGTTCCGGTTCATCCAGTGTCAGGGGCATTTCGAGGGTTTTGTTTCACGAATAGGAGGAGCCGAAGTAGGTATGTCACCAGGGATCTGTCTCGAAGTTGTAGCGGCATTGCTATATATGCATGTATGCATATATATATATATATATATATATATATATATATATATATATATATATATATATATATATATATGTATACATATATACCTGTATGTATTGCATTCGTGAGTTTTGCAAATAACTGTGTGAAGGAAGGAATGAATGTTGCCATGGCTGAATTATTTCAATATGCAATGCCTAATAATGCAAGGATCATTAAACAATTTATTGTTCCATTTACGTATAGACAATATCGGCTGTATGCTATTACTACATACTCTGCACCAAAATCCTGGTACAGTATAAGTTACCAAATATTTCACAGCATAGAACAGGTGCCCATAAAAAGAAGTGCTAAAGATATGCATTAGACATTTCGTTATGAAATTATACATATCAAATGAACACTGAAGATAGAATATGGTTCATATAGTTTCATTGCTAATTTTGGTTATGTGCCTTGCTACGGTGGGTAGCAGTGGTTGCGAGTTGTGACAACATACGCAAGTATGCTGGTGTATGAATCAGTGCTGTTTTGCTGTTTCTTTTTGTGATGGAGAATGCTGATGGGCTTATGTCCATCTGGTATGTATATTCTGCATGAGTTATTTCTGCATGAGTGTGCTTTCAACAATTCTATTCCCCCCAGCCCTTCCACCTGTGGCCCTTGGAATGCTATCGCCGTTACTAATTTGCTATTTCTCCACAGTGTCCAATGGTTGTATTTTTTACTACTAACTGGTGGTGGCCTGTCCGCAAGAACAAAACAAAGAATGGATCCAAATTATACTGGTGGTGTGTTCACGTGCCGTGGCATCTCCTGGCTTCCTCCTGAAGGACCCTAGTGTTGGCTGTCCTGAGTCATAGGCGACTTCCCAAGGAAATCCCCACATTAGAAGACCCTATAAATGTGGATGTAGCCAAACAGGATAGGCTACTACTTCTGATATGGGGACGACAATAAAACAAATGATTTTAAATTATATCTTCTTGCATCGCCTTTGTTTTACCGTTTTCTGCTCCTGAAGATGCTACGAAATGTAACGAATCGTTGAGCTCCGACAATATAGCCCCAATGCAGATCTTATGATCTTATCGATCTATGATCTCTACTGGCCATCAGATTCATTATACACACACACACACACACACACATATATATATATATATATATATATATATATATATATATATATATATATATATATATATATATATATATATATATATATAGCCTTCATACATGCCACATATAGAGAAGAGGTGATCATGCCTATGATTATAGGTGATAGTTCATACACCGAATGCCATTTTGGCCCGCCACCCGCATAACACTTCGCACTGTTTGTATCGCATATATTTCATATTGTTCCCTTCCAGATGGCCAACTGCCCTCCGAGCTTCCCTTTTAGTGGCCGTGGTCTTCATTGGTTACGACGTCCGGCGGTAGATGTCAGTAGCGTCAACCGTGCGCTCGCCGCATGCTCGATGACTCACTGCGGATGATATGCGCTATCTAACTGGAAGTGCTATTCGGCGATTGGAGGTGATCTTGAAGGCGGTCCTGGAAGTGGCAAGTTTGGAGATCCGCCTCTCGTGTGGCTGAAAGCCTGGGCCTGGCAGAATGGCAGGCGGTCGTCCGTCAAACCGCATCAAGCAGGTTCACGTGGACTGCGTTCTTGCTTGATGTTATGGTTGGCGCTTAGTTTCGTTTGCTTTTAGAATATTAACGTTCCGCCTACATTGATGCATCACCATCCGGCTGCTCGTCTCCTTCGTCCCTTCCACGTTCCTTGCTCTCAGTCTCCCGTAGATCCCCTCCCATATCCCATAATCTCAGTGTAACGTAAATCCCCTCCCAATGTAATCTAATCCGCTCCTGTCGTTTCCCATTGCCATGAAATTAATGCGCAATCCCATTTTCAATGCATTATATACACACACACATGCACACACACACACACACACACACACACACACACACACACACACACACACACATATATATCTATATATATATATATATATATATATATATATATATATATATATATATATTTATGTTTTTTTTATATATATATATATATATATATATGTATAGATATATATACATATATATATATATATACACATATATATATATACATATATATACATATATATATATATATCTTTATATATATATATATATATATATTGTATATTGTATATATTGTAAGTACTGAAACTCCATAATACGGAGATCGAGGATCGTCATGCAACGGACAAGATGGAAAAGTTGTCAATGAAGAAGTGTGTATCACACACAAATGAGTGCTCCCTGACTGGTGACGGGTCAGGGTTGCATAGGACACGTTTAGTGCGGTCTGATGTACCTAAATGTTGTACCCTACAGCATATAATAAGCAGGGTTCTCCACGTACGATGCCTCACACGAGAGCAATTGAAGCGAACTACTACTGAGGATTAACATTTATTAATCATGTCCTGAATAATAACAAAAATGGGCGTATGGTGAGAGGATTAACTAAGATGATCTTGGGGTAGATAGACTAAGATGTATGGGTAAAACTTTGACAGTAATCGAATAAGTTCAGACTTCATACTATCAGACTGCTGTCCGAAAAATGGAAGAACGAAGTAATCGGGCAGCTTTGGAAATGTATACATGAGAGTTTTCCTACTGAACCTTGGATCGAGAAACATTTTAATGTAAATGCTTACCAGGTGCGTTGGAAAGATATTACACTTGAGAAGGTTTCTCATAAATTGTAGTTCAATGTCAAAGAGGGCATAGGTTGCGCTTAGGTGGAACGCCCTGAAGATGGAAGGGTAGATAATGCTTAATACAACGAAGAATGGCTCTTAGATGCTCCTGGGTTTTAGACATAGCGTGCAAAGAAAATATACGACCTTCAATATACCAGGAGGTGCTGAGTTGACATCAAAAGCAACGATAAAGATTATACTTTATTACTCAACGTTTCGGCCAGGGGCCATCGTCAGGAGTGATGAAAAAAGCTCAAGCTTAAAAAATTGAAAAAAGCACGCGGGAAAAAAAGCGTGCAAAAAGACACGTGGAATGCAGATAAGCCTCCTCAGTGGTGCAGACACTCACAGAAACTCCAAACCAGAAACAAACTATGTCAAGAAGGAATCCTCTGAGGAAGCCCGAGCCGATGGTCCATATACATATCGATGCATACACTCACGCACATATATAGAGATATATCCAATATAACGCGTAATGCATACTATGCATAATTTATCTTTATGTAATTGTATGTGATGTACCAAGACGTCGTTTGCATGTTTAGTTCCGGCCGTAGATTACGTATATGTAGAGATTCGAGGACCTTCAGATCAGCGTTGTCCCTGGCTGTTGCTAGAATTTCTACTTTGAAGTTTGTGTTAGTGTCGCTGTGTTCCATGTTATAATGCTTGTCGATCATGTGTTCGCCTAAAGGTGTGTATGCTCTCCGAAGTCTGGCATCTCCCAAGTGCTCATTGCACGTCCCGGATGCTACGTTTGGTTTCACTGACATCAAATGTTCCAAGACAGCGATTACACGTTATTTTGTAAACTACGTTTTTCCGTGTGCATCTACCTTTGAGCCCGTTGATACAGGTGTGGCACGTTCTCCTACCAGCGGGGCTGAGCGGACCAGGTAAGATTTCAGCGTAGGTCCGCTAGTCCAGGCTACCCTAACATGGTTTAGATGAGACGAACGGATGGCTGCGTTTACCTGTCGACATAGTTGGTCATCGACAATTGGAAGTATCATGTAAACATAGTTGGGATTGCTACCCGCTCGATGCCGACGTTGCCCACCTACCCTACTCCTGTTGTGAGGGTGAACAGCACGAGCGGCGGAGTGTACCCGATGTGCTGGGTATCCGTTTTCCAGGAAAAGAGTCGTCATCTTCGCAAGGCTCCGCTCGCATGAAATAGTATCGGAGGAGACTCGTGCTGCTCTCCTCATTTGGGATGTTAGAACGGCCTTTTTAGTGGCCATCGGGTGGGCCGAATCATAGTGCAAGATGATGGGAGCTGCCATTGGTTTAAAGTACAGCTCGGTGGTGTAGCTCCCATCAGCCTGAACTACAAACAACGTATCAAGGAAAGGAATCGAACTGCTATGACCAGTGTGTTCTAAGGTTCCTTAGATTCCTTTCCTTTTTTGAGGGAATCTACATAATCCCAAAACTTGCAGATGCTGGAATGTTGTTGGTTAATTTCTGCAAAGAAGTCGAGCAGAGAGGCCAAGCCATGTGTCCAAACACCAAAAATATCGTCTATATACCTCATGTAGAGAGCTGGTTTCAAATCGTACGAAGCTAAGAATATCGACTCAAGGCGGTGCATAAAAGCAATCGCTAAAGGAGGTGCACATCGGTTACCCATAGCCACTCCTTTTGTCTGTTTGTACATGGAGTTACCGAAACGTATGAGGTTATTGCTGAAAATATGTGTTAATAATTCCACACAGTCCTGTACCCCAATCCCGAAAAGACAAATATCATCCAGATTGTCCTCGATTAGACGAATCACAGCATCTATTCCCTCCTTTATCGGAATGCTGCCATATAAACTTTCACGTCCATGGTGAAAACAATACTGCCTTCCGGAAGTTTGGTAGGAAACGTTGCTTTCACCCTCTGCAGGTACGACTCCGAGTTTGTCAGATGGGTGGGAACCAACGCTAGTATCTGGACGAGAATCTTACTCAAGAACCAAGATAACTTGTCTTGGGGGCACCACTCGCGGACACTATAGGGCGCAGTGGAACCTGTAGTTTGTGTTTTTTTGGAGCCCGTATAATTCCGCTGTGCGGCTGGAATGAGGAAGGAGAGATAACACTGTGTCTTTATGTAACTTCCCTGATAAAGTTTCATTGATGATAGTACATGTTACGATTTCGAGACGTTTGGTAGGGTTTGGTTGGGAAGGAATGCTGTGATAATCGTCCGTTATTTTCCTGGCCTTTTCAATGTAATCCGTTTTGTTTAGCACGACGAATCCTCTGCATTTATCTGACGGCTTTACTATTACATTATCGTTGTTTTTCATTTCCCGAAGTACTTCCCTCTGTTTCGCATAATTGTCCGACATTTTGATCCATGCTTGGTTGGGAAGGAATGCTCTGAAAATCGTCCGTTATTTTCCTGGCCTTTTCAATATAATCCGTTTTGTTTAGCACGACGAATCCTTTGCATTTATCTCACGGCTTTACTATTACATTATCGTTGTTTTTCATTTCCCGTTTATGCATAAACGGGAAATGAAAATGAAATAAATGAAAAGGCCAGGAAAATAACGGACGATTATCAGAGCATTCCTTCCCAACCAAGCATCGAACAAAATATCGGACAATTATGCGAAACAGAGGAAAGTACTTCGGGAAATGAAAAACAACGATAATGTAATAGTAAAGCCGTCAGATAAATGCAAAGGATTCGTCGTGCTAAACAAAACGGATTACATTGGAAAGGCCAGGAAAATAACGGACGATTATCAGAGCATTCCTTCACAACAAAGCATCGAACAAAATAAAAGTACATGAATACGGGAAATGAATACATTTCCCGTTGTTTCCATTTCCAGTTTTCATTTCCCGTCCTGTTTTACATCACATAAAATTACATAAACATAAATTATGTATAGTATGTATTACGCGTTATATTGGATATATGTCTATATATGTGCGTGAGTGTATGCATCGATATGTATATGGACCATCGGCTCGGGCTTCCTCAGAGGATTCCTTCTTGACATAGTTTGTTTCTGGTTTGGAGTTTATGTGAGCGTCTGCACCACTGAGGAGGCTTTTCTGCATTCCACGTGTCTTTTTGCACGCTTTTTTCCCGCGTGCTTTTTCATTTTTTTCACTTTTTTCATCACTCCTGACGATGGCCCCTGGCCGAAACGTAGAGTAATAAAGTATAATCTTTATCGTTACTTTTGATGTCAACTCAGCACCTCCTGGTATATTGAATTTCGTATATTTTCTTTACACGCAAGGGTAGATAATACAGATTTCGATGGAACGAAGGATGAGGCTAAACAAGCTGGTTCCAAATCCCGAGAAGGCGCGATTACGATGAACAGATGTAGAAAGGTGGCCCTGCTCTTGTGTGATGAGGACGTAATCTGTTTGGCAAACTCAAACGAGTTCCTAAGGCTCCTTTTTTGTTTCATCGGAAAGTACTGGAAGAAGGAATTTCGCCAACTTGAAAACCGGTGTGCCGCAAGCAGGAAAAAATGGTCTTAGCGGGATAGAAGCTTGATGTGTTTTTGGCAGACCATACAGGATGCCTGAAGTACTTCCAGACATAAGCAACATACTACAATGTAACAAAGCGTTGAGCTCAGACGATGCAGTCTTCAGGGAGATCTTCTGATCGATATAGTTTTTTGGCCATTAAATATATATATATATATATATATATATATATATGTGTGTGTATGTGTGTGTGTGCGTGCGTGCGTGCGTGCGTGCGTGTGTGCGTGCGTGCGTACGTGCGTGTGTGTGTGTGTGTGATGCATTGAATAAAAATTAGACATTCTATATTGCTTGCCAATTTTTACATATCTGGCGGTTACCCCCAGTGCATTTGGGATTCTACCATGCTGATGATATTTTGGCGTTCTTTCAGTCGTCAAAAAGTGTACATGTACATCGTGTGAAATTGTGCCATACCTGCCATAACACCGATAAAGGATTTAGTCAATGTATGTACTCGGCGAAGTTGTTCGATCTCACACCGTCCATAAATTAAGATGCAGTGGCGAATTGATGGCATTACAATTCATGCATTGTCCATTAATGATACATAGCACAGCACAGTATCAGGTGTCCGGCATGGATAAGAAAGATCAGAGTACCAGCATATCCTGCATTCAAATGATTAATGTGTTGCTCGAAACTGAGGTGTCTGGCAAAGGTGTGCTGCCCCGATGGCTTCGCTGGTTCGAGATCCGGCCTGCATTGGTCTCCGCTGTCCTGGCAAGGCTGGGTTCGAGTCGCTTCACGCGCTCGCATTTAGAGGGTCAGTTGGCAACTAGTCAGATAAGCACGGGGACCAGCTACTGGGGTGGCTATGCCGGTGCATTGACAGCACGTTGAACTCACGGTCAAAATTCTGCCGTCGAACTGGAATTCAAGGATCGAGTGGTGGATCTAGGGTTCACGCAACAAGCTGTGCTTAGCGAAGGATCCCGGACCATAATCAGGGGCATAGGATACCCACGACAGTGATAGCCCATGTTTATAACAGTGATAGCGGCTGAATGGTAGCCTTGTAGCCTCAGCTGGGAATTCGATAATGGATGACTCCAGCTGGGCTCTTCTACTGGCGTCGCACAAAACGAGCCATCTGTCGTCATCAAGCATTTAGACCGCTTGGGGTAGAGACTTCCTTTCAGGACGTGGCAGCCCGCTGCGTGTGAGTTAACCCTGGTGTGAGTGAGACTTCCTTTCAGGACGTGGCAGCCCGCTGCTTGTGAGTTAACCTTGGTATGAGTCAGTGGATGACATGCTGATTGATTGAATATCCACGACGCGGTGTGAGTCCTTGAACCCACATGGAAATGAGCAAGGGCGAATGCTTCTGGCCAACGCGTGTCAAAAATGAAATGGATGATCACTATAGCATCGTTGGATAAGCTGTATTTGAGACTGTTGCACGGAGCTTATATAAAATTATGTGCTACACCGTGTGCTGTCCGATATCACAAAAGAAGTAAAGCGCCTAACCTCTCCACAAAGGCAAGCACGGCTATTGGTTTGTAAGATGGAGACTCCATACACGGTAGCCGAGGGGACCCGGTTATGCAGTGCCACATTCAATGACGGTGTGCTGGGAAGTCTTGACATGATGACACCCCACACAGTAGCCGAGAGGACCCGGCTATGGTGCCCACATCCACCGACGGCGTGCAGGATCGATGGGCGGCGGTGGTGATGCCGGGTCACCAACGGCCCGCGGCAGTGTCCGGCACGGGCCGGCCCGGCTGCATGGCCCGCGGCGGTGGTGGTCGGCCACACGTGTGTCAGGCTGTCTTCACTTGTCCCCGGCCGTCTATCCGTGCCTCAGACCGTCTATCCGTGCCGCAGGCCGTCTATCCGTGCCGCAGACCGTCTATCCGTTCCTCAGACCGTCTATCCGAGTCTCAGGCCATCTGTCCGAGTCTCAGGCGGTCCATGTGTCCCAGGCCACCTATCCGTGCGTCAGGACGCCTACTTTAGTCTCGGGCCATCCACCCGTACTGCAAGAAGCATTCCCGTGGTCAAGAACGGCCACGCGTGTTCCAAGTCCGATACCCATTCCTCGGGCAGTCTACGCCATCAGGCCGTCCACCCCTTCATTAAGCTATCCACACTCTCGCCAGGTCATCTAGTTGCTCCTCGAGCCATTTGCTCGTACTTCAGGCCGTCTATCTGATTCTCCGACCATCTTGCTGTGCCTCTCACACGGCATTCACGTGGCCCGGACCAGCCTGCCGCCATCCGGGCGGCCAACTCGACAGCCCCCTGCCGTGAGTATGCTTCGGACACGTTGGAACTGACTGTGCAGAACGACTGTGTGCTGGCCAACCAACTCGTGGCTCCGGCACCTGCGACGTCATCTCGCCACGTCGTGCCGAGGGCTCGCATGCTCCTGTTGATTGTCTAGCTGATGCCAATGGTCTTGATGTTCGTTAGAGTTGTTTTGCTCGGCCTAGAGGCTGTTGCTTCCTGCGCTATGCACGCACAGGCCACCCTGACAGGTGGTCAGACCATCGACCCCTGCAATTAAGCTTGTTAGATGTTGTTTTTTTTTTGCTTTCGTCCATGCTCTGTTTATTTTGGCTTCATCGAGAATTTGAGCCATTGTTGTTTATTCTACTGGGGATCTAAACCAGCAAACAATTTATTGAATACTTCCAGAATAATAATACTCATGTTAAAAAAGCACCAGCATCAGTGACTTTCGGCGGGGGGCTGGACCCGGCGGGGCCCGGCCGCGTCAGCACGGGTGGCCGGCTGGACCCGGCGGGGCCCGGCCGCGTCAGCACGGGTGGCCGGCTGGACCCGGCGGGGCCCGGCCGCGTCAGCACGGGTGGCCGGCTGGACCCGGCGGGGCCCGGCCGCGTCAGCACGGGTGGCCGGCTGGACCCGGCGGGGCCCGGCCGCGTCAGCACGGGCGGCTGGCGGGATCCCACAGGGGGCCCGGCCGCGTCAGCACGGGCGGCCGGCTGGACCCGGCTGGACCCGCCGTCGCACGGGCGGTTCAGGGGCCCGGCCGCGTCAGCACGCACAGTTCGGCACGGGGGCGCTCTGGCCGCCTCTGCAGCCAGGCGGCGGAGGCGGCCGGTCGTGGCCGTCTGAAGGCCCACCGACCGAACCAACGAACATATAAAAAACATGGTCCAGAATGTGGTGAGTGAGCGTCGCAAGGTCTGCCCTGTCCGATTGTTGGCTCTTTATGCCTGGAGGCTGGAGAGACTGCCCTTGCGCCGGCTTTGCCGTTAAGTGGGTGGAGACGCTGATTCTCTTCAGTGGGTCAAATTATAGTCGCTGCGGTTATCCATATCTGGTTTGTGGCGACCATTTATCCAGGACTAATTTGTCTTTCCTCATTTGTTTAATTGAAGAAAAACGACGGTACCATAGCAGATGAATTCCATGTGCTCACGTAGTTAGGGGACCGCATCAGGATGGGCCATGTTTCGTTTGTGGCGAAAATCCATCCAGACAAAAAGCTTGAGAAGCCATGATTAATAGAACCGGAGGTGCCCAAGCATGTGAATTGCACACGCTCACAAGAGTGGTGGGACCGTGCCAAAGCTGTTCTATCTGGTTTGTGGTGATCATTTATCTATGAATCATATTGCCTGGCGCATTAACAAAAAAAACATATTTTCAGTATATTGTACTTGCGCGGATGAGGAGTTCATATATCGTAGCATGCAAATTTAGATCTCACCGATCAGATCAAAGACTTTATACCTCAATATTTTATATATTTTGCCTTACATCTCAGAAACTGGAAAATTTGGTGCATTCCAGCAAAACCTAATCAAGGTATCATTTCACGAAAATCCACTTGGTAGCTTTGCATAAGCAGCGCACTGAATCAAGAGAAACTTTTAAAACCATTACGAACAAACAACATCAAGTCTGAATTGATCTATTTTGTTGTAAGAATCCGTTGGTTCATTGGCTCACTCACTCCGTCTGAAACATCCTTTGTGAAACATAGACATAAGACACCCTTTGTCTGAGGTGTCAGTGAGCCAAATTGGCATCACTCTAATACAAAGAGCCTGTAAAGAACACTGCAAAGCTAATCGTCCGCATTCTGTCACGAGCTGGCATAAGGCTGTTGTTCCATCATCACTAAATCACTCTTATCGGCCGCCAGGTAAGTACTAAGCAAGCCTGGTAGTGGCGTGCCCCAAACGTTAAGAGTCACTTACAGCACGAACGTCTGCGTCGACCCAACGTCGACGTCGCCCAACGTCGGCACCATAGATTGGCTACTGGCTTGATAGTCGACCAATGTCGACCCAACGTCGACGTCGCCCAACGTCGGCTCCATAGTTTGGCTACTGGCTTGATAGTCGACCAATGTCGACCCAACGTCGACGTCGCCCAACGTCGGCTCCATAGTTTGGCTACTGGCTTGATAGTCGACCAATGTCGACCCAACGTCGACGTCGCCCAACGTCGGCTCCATAGTTTGGCTACTGGCTTGATAGTCGACCAATGTCGACCCAACGTCGACGTCGCCCAACGTCAGCTCCATAGTTTGGCTACTGGTTGGATCGTTTCTGCTCCGTGTTCAAAACAATTGCTGCTCACGGGTTATATGTATGTATGCAAGCATGCATGCATGTGTGTAAACATGCATGTATATATGTATGCATTGTATCAAGCGTCCACAAGTATATGCAAATGGGCGGATAATTGTATTATTTTAGTTGTGCCTGTGCACATCTGAAACCTGCGAAACACCCTTGAATGTTTTCAGTACCTGTTGCAATTGGTGGAAAAACAACTCTGAAAATGCATGCAAGTCTCCAGCAAAGTACGCACCAAATTATCGACGCAGTCAATAAATATATGTATATATATATATATTCATTGTTTTTGCGCTATGACGCAAAAGCATACTGGCAAAACATTAGCAAAAGCGAAAGAAAGGCCGGTATAAATTGCTTCCGTATGAAGCCCATAATTAGCAATAGAATCCCATAGCTTGCTCACGAAGCAGGTTAAATTTGCATTATAGGAACTCCTGGGTAAAAAGCCGTATTGGGCCTGAGACCTGAGACCTGAGACCTGGCCTGAGACAGCACCGGTGAGACACGAGCAATCAGCTGATCACATGCAGCTCGCTGCTCAAAATTGGGAATATATTGGGAGAAGTGAGACCGGCCGATAATCGCTATAGATTTTCTGGTCACTTTTTAAGTACTAGAGTGACGTGAGCGCGCTTCGAAAATGATTGTGATTTTGCTTGTTGAAGGGAGAATAACAGGTACTGCAGTTTTCTCAGCACATTCCTTCAAAAGACAAGCAGTAAGCTCACCAAGTCCACAAGCCTGGTGAGGATTTAGCGTCATGAGCAAATTTATAATCTTTGGATGCACGACGGATGAATCAGAAAATTGCGTGCTTTATGTGACGGTGGTTCCGGTGGCATATCTGCAACTGGGTCCGAGAATGCTTCAGCGAAAACATGGTTGAAGCACTGTGCCCGATCACAGTCATCAGTCACGTGCCAATAGTTATGTCTGCTGAGAGAAGTAGATTCGCCTGCAGGCTCGATCTGTTTTAGAAAAGACTAAAATGGTTTGGAATTGGTGTTGGAATCGTTGACTATACGCATCAAATAGTCATGATATTTGGTCAACGCCATATCCCTAATAAAAAAAACTGTGTTCACGGAAATCATTTATTTTCTCAGCGGTTGGTGAAGCCTTTTTACGCTGACCAGCTCTGTCCTTGTTCCGCAGTAATCACTTGACATCGCCATCGAAACAGGGAGGATATTTGCCCTTCAAAGTTACTCGACGGTTATGATCCGCCACTGCCGCATCAATCCACAGATACAAACATCATCTGCGTCATCAACCTCCATGCCATCCAGCAGATGCCACGGAAGAAGAGATCAAGTGCGTTGTAAAGCCGTAAAGTCGGCTCTGCTATGACTTAGCGCAGTTCTGCGACTGACTCGAGCGGTTGTGGGACCCGGCAGTTGACACACGGCAATGGCTTAGAAGTGGTTACAATCTACAAGAACAATTTCTATATCCATGACACCATTTTCACGTGATATGTGTGTGCACTTAAGCCGGTATTCCAGTTTGTTGGAGCGCTGCCTTGCACTGGTCTCCCCTGTCCTGGCAATACAGGGTTCGAGTCGCTTCACGCGCTCGCATTCAGCCCACGGCTGGGAGGGTTCAGTTGGCAATTGGCTCGATAAGGTCGGGGTCATTATTATTCGGTACAAATTCTGCCGTTGAACTGGAATTCATGGATCAGGTGGTGGGGCCAGAGTTCGCGCAACAAGCTCTGCTAAGCAATGTTTCATAAAACAACCCCCAGCAAGAATTCGGACTAAAGTTAAGAAAAGAAAGAAAAAAAGTTGTTTGTGGCATGGTGAACTCACAAGTGGTGTCCTTTTATGCACTACGGATGTCAATGTCCTAGCAGGTGCCAACCAACTCGTCGCGATGAATTATGAGAATCGTGCCTTAGGGAACGATGCTTTATCGCACATTGGCTGTCACAATAGGACATCGGTCGCAAAGTCCAACGAGCGCTTGTGCGAATTCAAATGGGAGTCGATTGCTGAACCGTTTTATTCAGAGAATGTGAGCTCTCTTTTTCTCCAGCACGGGCTATTTCACGTTCCTTCGTACGACTTTGTGAAGAAGACGACGGCTATATATTCTTTTTTCATCTTTTTTAGATGTTCGATGCGCATAGCACCGTTGTCCGCAGAGAGCTGCAGCGTGTTTTGCCGAGGACTTGAGCGCTTGAACTTTACGACGCATTCAACTGCTAGGCAACATATAATGCCGCCAACCTGCCACGCCAGTTGTCGCGGGTGGACTCGGCAGCACTGCCGTTTGTGATATTCGAACCCACGATCTTACGGTGAAGAGTTCAATGCCCTACCGAGTAAGCCACCGTAGCTAAGCTACTGTAAGCTACTGTAGCCCTAGTTTCTAAAAGCGAACAATTATTGCTGATGCTACAGCCAACCTGGATATCATGCGATTCATAACAAATGACCTCTGGTGACCCTGGGATCTAGATCCCAGGTCAACAATTGCTAGTGTGTTGTTCAAGCATTTCAAAGACCTGTCCGATGGGATTTTTACTTCCATTTTTTTATCTCACATATCTTATATGCTATATTTCTTCCACAGGTCTCCTAACTCCTGAGATCACGGGAGAAAGTCATCTTCCCTCCCCCACCGGCCCAGCGAAGGTGTCCCTTGGAGGCCGACCCTGGGAGGGGTAAGATCTAGAATATGTGTGCTACACTTCATCGCAAGATGTCTCATAATCCAAGACTGCGAAGACTGTAGTGTTAGTTGTTCATATCTTCGGTAACGAGGAACTCAGATTCTCTTTTTCGCTGTTTTTTTTAAAGTCAAGTCTTACACTACACTGTTTGCTGTTGAAAATGTCGTGCGTCGGGCTGGCGGCTGGTTTGGAGCAGCATCGAGGCAGGTGCAACATGCAAAATTTAAAACTTTCAATCGCTTTGATGAATCGCATCAAAGCGCCCGATCACAGTCATCAGTCACGTGCCGATAGCTGTGTCTGAGGCGAGAAGTCGATTCGCTTGCAGACTCGATCTGTTTTAGAAGGGACCAAAATGGTGTCGGATTGGTGTTAGAATCGTTGACTATGCGCGTCAAATGCTCATATTATATGGCATATCCCTAATAATATTTTATTACACCGAAATCATTTGTCTCCTCAGCGATTGGTGAAGGCTTTGGCGCTTTGATGAATTCAAGATGACTGTGATTTAATATTTAAAATTTATTTTTTCCAGCACCTAAGCAAATAAATGCACATTTCAATCACGTCCAATTTCATTCCAGGTACTCTAGATTAATTGACGCAGGACATTGAAGTGAGGTGAGCGACCCGAATTTAAATGTCCTTCAATGATATCCGAAGTGAAATGTTTGCGATGCCCCCTATGTTGCCTCTGTATGTGCCATGCTAGGATATTATGTCCCTGCTCTGTTTGTATCAGTATAGTCGATTGTTGGAACAAAAAGTGACCGGAATAAATTTACGCGTGCAATAATTTATATGGTGTCAGTGTCCTTCAATTATGTCAAGCTTGCATCTCGATCGTTTATGTTGTGTTCCCAATCTTGGTTCGTTGAAGGCTTCACGAGACAATCCGAAGTACATACCTTTTGAAACATCTATCTTTATAATCCAGTGAAGTCCGAGAGTTGCCCAAAGACCAAAGATCCACCCGGATAGAATGAACCACATTTGTCATTTTTCCTATTAGATCTGAAAACATGTCTCGAAAATAAGGACTTTGATCCCCTTGGCTACGTGGGAGATCTTCAGCCCGGTCTATGGGGCAAAAAGAAGGATCCATGATGGGCTTTTTCCGAAGGGCTCTGATAATTTCAGCCTATATATTTTATGAGCAATTCGAATATATTGAACAGGATTTCATGATTCCAAATGTTGCCGTGGGCTTGATTTTAAGCATATGTAGAAAAGCGCCAAGAGTAACGTAAGGGAACAGGCATGACAGGGGCAGAAGAACAATTGGTGCCAGATTGTCCTGGCCATGTCCAGCTGCTTTGGAGGGAAATTCAGGAAAATCCGTCAGCAGGTGCCAAAATACAAGACATAGTATACAAGGCTTCGACGTATCCACCCTAAATACTTTTTTTTCCTTTTATTGCATGCATTGTAGCATACAAAATTCCTTGTGGAGGATATGACAAGGCTACTGTGGGAAAACAGGAAGAGTGATAGCTGCTAGAGTGAAGTACATTGTGCGGATTTGAAACACCGCGAAATCGCCAACTCGATCGTCGTGCACGTAGATGAGGAATTCATCCCCTCCCTCAAATGGGAGGCGATGAATTCATCCCCTCCCTACTTCGGTTCGTCGGTTCTCGCCGTGGGACTTAGCAGGGAGTGTCTGAGCGATATTGAGTCAGCTTTCACCACAACACCTGCCTGAGAATACCAATGGCTGCTTCGGTAGTTTCGTGATTGCCAATGCTGTGGCGCAATTACTCGTGGATATAGCAGTTAGACATATATACCGGATTAAGCTTAGTGGTATGAGTGGCTTATAGCACTGCGGTGTCAAATTCCGTCGCAGAAGCGGATAAGGGGGGGGGGGCACTGGGAGCATGTGCCCCCATCCCACTCATGGGAAGGTGGCACCCGTCCGGTCGGGAAAAGGGAAAAGACGCCTCTTGGAAGGAAAGGCGCCACTCCGGGAAGGCCCGATTGCACCCCTCGAATTTTTCAGCCAGAGGTGTCCCTCCAAGATAAAAAGGCACCTATCCAGGAAGGTTCGATAGTACCCATCTCCTTTATTTTTATTTTAGCCAGAGACGACCCCTCAGACATGTCTTCCCCCTCCCGATGACAATTCCTGGATCCGCTCCTGTTTGATCGTTGTCAAGTTCGAAAATGATTCGGTTGTGCGTACTTGAGAAGTGCAAAAGTTACCTGGAAGGAGCCATGATGCGAGTCAACCGTTTTTGCGAGTCAACCGTGCATTTTGCCTCTGGTTAAAAATATGCTACTGAACTGTTCATTCTGTGCTAATATTTTCCGAAGTGAAAAAGGTAGGACGGCCAGAACGTTGTCATACTATAATTATGCACCTAATGCAAGGCTTCGCTACCATCCGTCATCACATCATATACGCTTATGATATGTGTGAGACACACACACACATGTATATGTATATATATATATATATATATATATATATACATATATATATATATATATATATATATATATATATATATATATATATATATATATATATATATATATACATATATGTGTGTGTGTGTATATGTGTGTGTATGCGTGTGTGCGTGTGTGTGAGCACTTGTAATTCGTGCATACCGATGCCATTTTCTGTTTACACACATGGCAACCGAGGACATGAAGTGTATACCGAGGACATTTGTGACGTCCTCGGTTTTCAAACTTCGTCTGAAGCATTGTCAGATGCTTGCCAGCCCCCTGACGGATTTTCTCGACATACTCGGTTTTCACAATATATATGACCGTGTGTGTTCAGCAGGTGTGTGTGTGTGTGTGTGTGTGTGTGTGTGTATGTACTACGCGGGCTTTGTGTGAGCAAGCCGAAAGTTGCAGTGCAGACGCGACGCGCTCATGTTTGCAACTTGACACCACTCATGTTCGCAGCTTGGTGCAAGGCAGGACGGGTCAGTCGTCGGGAGGGTGCCGAGTTGGCTCCGGCCGACTCGGCTCGCGGCGGGCGGCCGGCACACGCGTTCGGAGAATCATGTTCTTGCAAAGGGATTGGCGCTTCGGTTAGGTCGATTTTTACCATTCCAATGGAATGGGATATGACTGAGGCTTGGAGGTTAGGAGTTAAAACAGCTAGTATGGGCCACACTTTGTAATTATACATTAGTATGACTGAGGCTTGGAGGTTAGGAGTTAAGACAGCTAGTATGGCCACACTTTGCAATTATACATTAGTACAACCGAGGGTGAGAACATCCGGTGCCCTACATAAATATTGAAGCGAAGTACGTTTTTTAAAACATCTGTGGGCTTGCATCTTAACCCGCGCCATTTTGCGTGGTCTCTTTAAACCGCCCTCAAGTTTATTGGCGGGTAATAAAAAACAGGAAAAAAAAGCGCGCGGCAGCGCGCCGAAATTTAGCATACCTGTCCCTATGTCAATTTGACATGCTATGTGAAATTTGAGGTCAGGTCGTTCACGGACCCCGAGATAAATAAGGTCAAGTGAGGTCACCTCCAAAAATGTTCAACCAGTCGTCACGCTTTCACGGGTAAAGATATTTGAATGCGACTTTCAGCGTTTACTTATCTTTAGGGATGTAATAAAGCGCAGCAGAGGAATGTTTGCAATTTTGCGTTTTTGATGACTTACTTGTTTTACATATTTGCCTATAAGGGATGAAATTGCAGATTCTGGCTAAGGTTAGCAATTTCTATTGGACTAGTTTTAATTAAAAGAACGTTTCTCAGTATGTTCTATCAATTAGAAACATACAAATTCAAATAAGTTGAAAACTCAAAATTTTGCAACTTAAAAAAATTGTGTGGGCGAACATTTTTGGACCAAAGTCCATTTCGTCTTTCTGTTCTGATACCAAATAAGTTTTGTTTTTAAATCTCCTAAATTAACTCCCCAGGGCATAAAACTTGACGCTAATCGTGACCACATATAACCCCTGTTGACGTAACATTTTGAATTGATGAAAGGTTGGGTGTGGTTTCTAGCCATACTCGTCGAGCGAGAAAGAGGTGTCATCTTACCTATGACACCTCTTTCGGTTTCGTGCGACGCTTAGTTTGGAGATTAGATAGTTATATAATAACCCCCTCCCCAAGACTGGGGAGGGGTGCATCTGTGAGCATCTGACCGGAATAGCGGGATGGGTTAACCCATCCCGTCTCGGGGGGGGGGGAGGTCGTCAAAGACCCTCCCCCACAGGTTTTCCTAGGATAGCGGGAAAACGGCGGCGTGCAGCGCCGCGAAATTTTCAGTACCCTTTCTTTGATCTTTTTTTGCGTCTGACCTGGCAGTTTCAACTTCAGGTCATGTGAGGTCATTGGGCTAGCTGAGGTCAAAGAGGACGACCTCCGAAAATGTAAAGAAGATCGATCGATCGAAGATCGATAAATCGATAAAGATCGATCGATAAAGATCGATAGCTCATACAAATGAAATATATTTAAATGAAACATTGCAGATGAGTACATCTGAGCAATGCCTACAAATCGTATATCTCGGATTTGTGTTTGAGACTAGGTCAGTGACCTGAGGTCACGGTAAATTTTGGGTTCATTTCGGGCCAATTTTCCCATTGTTGCAATATGTATACTTTTCAACCCCCATTTTTACCTTGGTATGTATGCAGAAGCATCAGGAGAATTTCCTCATTAAATTTACTTGACCTTTGTGTTGTGACCTGAGGTCAGGATAAAATAGTGGGCTAAACCTATTTCGACACTCTTGTTTTTATGGCTTATGTCAAGGTATCAAGGCTTGCATGGTATCAAAGTTGCATTTCACGATCTAAATTACTCCCAGAAACCAAAACTATGAATCATACTCAAGGTCAAGGTCATCCTAGGCAATTGTGCTATAACGGTTTCTTTGTATGAGGATCGATAGCTCATGCTCGCGAAAAGATATTGAAATGAAGGTACCACATGACCACAACCTGGCAGTGATTACAACACATACCTTTAATTTGTGCTTGAGGTCAGGTCAGTGGCCTAAGGTCATTGCCACTTTGGCCCATTTTGCGTCAATGTGACTATTGTTATAATATTTATGCTTTGATGTCTACCTTTTTGGGCTTTGTATGCATGCTGAAGATTCAGAAGTTCTCTATCAAATTTGTTCGACCTCCGTCAATGACCTGAGGTCACGGTAAGGTAAAGGCCGCAATGTGAACCAAGTATATTTAGATACCCTTATTTGTTTGTTATATTTTCGAGTTCCATGGCCTAAACAGCATCAAATTACCCAATGCAACCAACATGATAAATCATAGTCAAGGTCAAATTCATCCTAGGTCATCGTCGTATGACGGCAAATGCATACAAAATTGGTCGTGTAAAAATCGACACGAACTATCGTCACCTACTTTCCAAGCAAGGTCCGTTGCTATGCAAAGTATCTGTGAACTTAATGTCATGTAGCGCTTGCCAGCGTGCAAATCTACATGACAAACCACGATTCGACCAGGGAGAGAGTGGGCTGGCCCTGCAACACGATAAGTAATCGAAAAACGTTCACGAAGTTAAGCTTAACTATGGTGCGACAATATCCGACCCAGCGTCTGAGCGCACGTGTGGCGAAAGGCCATAACTTTTATTTGCGTACTTCACCCGTAGGGACAGCATCCGTTTGCACGTGTGGGTTACACCTCTATTTACTTTCGTCCTCGCCCGCCGGGAAAACACCACCTGGGTACAGTGTGTCCAGCCTATGGCAAATACACAGGCAGCTAGTTGCCCAAAGACAGTGGTGTGAGTAGCACGCGTCTCCAGTGGTCAAAAATGTCTCATGCGCGCCATCTGATGCGCGAAGAGATAGTGCGCCTCATGGCAGACTCGAGCAGCGGCTCGGAGTGCGGAGACGGGACACAGTCGGAGTCTGACCATGTGGAAGCGCTGTCCAACAACGAAGAGGAAGGTGAAGCGTCTCTCCCGCCCCCACGGCCGTCACCCTCGCCGTCATGTCTTCCACCACCGCCGCCGCTGCCGCCGCCGCTGCCGCCGCCGCTGCCGCCGTCGCTGCCGCCGTCTCCGCCGCCACAGCCGTCAACTACGCCGAGAAGGGCCCAGCGCGAGCTGACAAAATCGCAACGGAAGCTGGATGAGGCTGATCTCCAGGAATTGGAGCAGGCACCTGCCACCTATGTGGTCCACAGGCGCGGCGATGCTCCTTCGGAGTGGACAACTCAGCCCGGGCCAACCCGCCGGCGTCGCGATGCAGCCAACCTCCTAACACAGCAATCCGGGCTGAAGAGTCATGAAACGAAAGCGGTGACAAAGGAAGTCGAAGCCTTCCAACTCTTTGCCTCGCCCCAAGTCATAGAAAATGTGGTGCGTCACACCAACAAAAAGCTAGACATGCTTCGCCGACAGCAGCCTGAGAATGACAAGAGCGCTCATCTAGTAAAGCCGATAGATGTAGCCGAGATGACAGCATTCATCGGCCTGGCGGTACTGCGCGGCACGCTTCCCAAGGTGCCGGCACGAGAGCTGTTCATCGACCCGTGCGCTCCGCCGGAGATCCGCGCCGCCATGTCCTACTTCAGGTACGCGCGGCTGATGTCAGCCACCACACTGGACGACCCTGAAACACGGGCTGAGCGACGCATGGCCGATAGATTCTGTTTGGCTTGGGAGGTGTTTCAAGAAGTAGATGCGAATCTGCGGCGCCACTACTCACCCAGCGAGTGCGTCACACTGAACGAAACTCTGGTAAAGTTTCGTGGACGGTGTGGGTTCCGGGTGTACATGCCCTCCAAGCCTGCCCGGTACGGAATTCTGATGCGTGCTGTGGCCGATGCAAACACCAGATATATCTGGAAAATATGGTCCTATGCTGGACGACCAGCCCGCCCGGATCTCGCGCCGCCCAACATCCAGATATCGTCGGTGCCGGCACTGGTGCGTCACATGGTGTGTGATTTGGCCGGCACAGGGCGCAACGTGACTATGGACCGCTATTATACCTCCATCGATGTGATGGAAACGCTGCGTGACGACCTCAAGCTGTCGGTAGTCGGCACCCTGCGGGCCAACCGGCAGCAGGAGCTGAAGTCAGCTGCCGGCCGCCAGCCCAACAGCATGGTGATCGTGCATCGGAACGGAGTGCAACTCGCATCTCATTGTCCCAGGGCTGGCAAGGTCGTCCTGGTGGCTTCCACGCAGCATCGGCAGCCGCTGGTCGACAGGAAGAGCAGCAAGCCAGAAATTGTGCTGAATTACAACAGCACGAAAGGGGGCGTCGACACATGCGACGCAATCTTGGCCAGCACCATGTGCCTCGCCCCTACACAACGGTGGCCAACGCGGGTGTTTATGTACCTGGTGGCCGTGGCAGGCCTCAACGGCTACCACAGCGTGCGCAGTGTGCCGACTTCCAGCCTGCACCGCCCACAGCACGACAATGAAAGTGTGTTCGGTCTGTGCAGCGCCTGGAGAGACGAGTGACAGTGAGTAGCCGGTGTGCGAGGCCACCATGTGGCGTGTGAGGCTGCCAGTGCACACATCATGTTGGTGGATTTTATCTCCTCGTGCTTGTACATTTCATGATGATTGAATCCATGAACACGATATTAGTGTGATATGAATACATTCATGAGTGTACAAAGAAATTGCCTCTGCAAGGAATGTAGACGACGGAGTAAGACGTACTGTCAGTATTACTGATATTGTAATTTCTATCACGTACAAATTAGGTGCAAACTTTTTGATACAAAATACGATGCTCATAATCCAATAGTTTAACTGAAATTAAGCTTTGAACATATTAACGTTCGGAGTTTTCCATCCATGATACGTCTTTTGTATTTCAAAATACCTTCAGCTTTGCAATGAATCCCAAATTTGAGCCGAATGGCTAAAAAGGACGTAGCTAGTGACGTTATAAACTCGGAATAATGACATCATTTTAGGAGGAGAGACGGAGGAGGGCTGTATGCTGTGGGTCCGAATCATGGAGAGCTTTTATATGCTTTGCTTTTCATATGTATGCTTTTCATGTTCTAGCGACGCTTCGTTCCGAAGATCGAAGGGCCGTTTGGATTCCCTTCTCTCCCGATTCCACCAAATTGTCCCGAAAGCTGGATCCGGCGCGTGTCACTATATTTGTCGAACAGCAAATTTTACTTGGAAATATTTACGCGTTGTGTAATAAGCTATCAAATGGCGTGCATTTTAACTCCGTACCTATATCAGAAATGGAGATATGACATGTTCTTGAAAAGAAAATCTTTAAGAACCGGAATTTTGAGTTTCATTTTTTTATACTAAAAATGGAGGAAATTTTCGGCTCCTACTCGTCGAGAGCTTTCCGGTGACATCCGATTAATTTTCGTGCGGCCCATAGTTTGGAAGATAGAGGGGGGTCTTCATCCCCCCCCGAGACGGGGTGTGAGGATCTGACCGGAGAGACGGGTTAATGTATAGCTTTTAAGTTAAACGTTCGATCTTTAAACTAGGTTGTTGCAGGAAGCCTACTCCAATATTGAAGACGATAAAGTTTCGAAAATGAATAGGGATGAGACATCCTTCATTAGTGGTGGAAGCAAACCCAATTCTGGTGTATTGACTTTACTTCCTCGCTTGCTGAAACTGGTTTGTAAGATGGAAAAAGTTTTGTGGATGACAAAGGAAGATCATTAGTCGCTAAATTGACGTTTCAATGTCCTAGAAGTAAACTATTGAAGCTGTGCGCACCAACTCAACTTTACGAAGTGGAACCAGTCTTCTTTTTGTTAGATCTCTCCGACATTGGCTGAATGGATTGCTTGCAGATGAATTAAATCACATGCAAAGTCTTCTTCCTGTGAAGGCTGACATTATCCCACGACGCGCTATTTAGGCTGATGTGCTTAAGCTAACATTTTCTATCGTGTAATCGATGCCTGAGCCTAGGCCAGGTATAGCGAGCACAGAGGTAAGTTCCCAATATGTTAACATTTGTAAATAAATTTGTGCTGAAGCAATATGAACAATAGCGCATTGATGCAGTCCACTTCGTCTGCTCTGGCCAGGATAAAGTTATTCCACACATCTTTTCTCAAGCCATTCTGCCTGGTAATCTTGGGCACTTGGATTCAGTATTATGCCAATTTTAGATCTATGCTTTAATGTTAGTGCTAGGGATAAGCCGGCACTGGCACGGCAGTGGCACGGAAAATTCTTACATTGCACAAAAAAGGCACACGTGCCATTTTACGGGTTGCCGTGCCGTGCCACTGCGCCAGAAAGTGGCAACTCTCGTCGAGAGTACGTGCAGGTGTACTGGAAGCTAAGATACGGAATATTGTGAGGTAAAAATGGTCAAAGCAGTGTAATTCTCCAAGCCGATTTCGTTTCTGATGGGAGAGTTAGTACACCTGATTCGATAAACTCACATTACTGACTTATTTGCAAACAGCTGCAAGACTTTCAAACATTTTACATTTTTCCTTTCGTATGTCTTAACACAACGGGATAACATTTGCCTTTGTGTTGGTTTCACTCACGGTTTTTGTAAGCACTATCTGTTTCAAAAATGGTCAGATCCAGCAGATCACATGTTTTGTGATACTCAACGTTCGCTTTATATTTGACGTTGACCTTGGTACGCATTATGGTATAAGACAAAATATGTATTTATTGATATTTAAGATAGGGGTGCACACATTGTCATCACCTACACGATTTTAAATTGTCTGACTGCCGCACTTAGTTTTTTCTTCGCATAAGTCTTTCTCAATTTCATGGGAAATCGCGGCCCAATGAGTAGACACAGATACACGTAACTGTAGTGCCTTCATATACATCTGTTTTGCATATCTGGAACAAATTTCAGGCCAAAATCGTCGGTCAATGACTCAAGACGGGCCAAATAGAGAAATGTTCCCAAACCCGCTTCAAAGAGCCATTATTCGGAGTAGTAACAACATATCAACGCCATGCTCAGACCACGCTGTTCATTCATCAAGGCGAAGAACTGTTTGTAATTATCGTTTGGAGGGGCGCCATTTCCTCGGAAGGGAGCCACTGTGAAGGTCCGTATGAGGGGGGGGGGGGGCACCTTAGACTGACAATTTGTTGAGCTGGGGAGGGTGAATGGGTGCACCGGTGCATACCAAATGGGCATCTATTCCTCTCTGGAGACACTTTTCCTCTAAAGAGGGCACCTATTCCTCCGATAAAGGCGTCTTTTGCTGTAAAAAAATATGCTGAGCAGGTGGGGGACATGGTGCATTGCAGCCTATGGTGGGTGCTTATTCCCGGCCAGAGAGTCGCCACATTTCCATGGATGGGGGCACATGTCCAAGTGTCCCTCCCTTTATTTCGAGCCTCTGGTGCGGAGTAGCCCCGTGAAGGTGGGCATCGTCATCATGGAGCAAGAACCTTTTATTCAAAACCCGTGGGCTACGGTAGCAAAATGAATGTTGCTGATAAACACGTTGGGCTTCGTAATCTAACTTTCTTGGAACTCACAGACATTGATAAACATGGTGTGTCCATATAACAGCTTGCTAAATATGGATAATGCAATATTATCCATAGAAAGCCAGTCCCAACCAGAAGTTTACTTCTTCTGTGCATTTCGCGTGCAACTTTGAACGAAAAAAAGTTTTAAAAAAAGTCCTTTGCTTAAACACAAAATTCATGAAGGCAGTCAGGTGATGCGCTTTTTGAAAGACTTCGCAAGGTAATGGTGCACCTGCTATAAATGATATAAAAAACATCGGGATATCCTCCTGAATCCATCTGAAATTATACGAAGAACCCACTTGAAATGCGCCGAAACCGGTGTGTTCACGGGAAATCCCAACATGTACGTGCACAATAAGGTGTCCCATTGGAAGGCCCGAAAAACATCTGGAAATTGAAAAAACAAGAACCGAAGCAAACAAACAACCGAAAATTAAATCGTTCGGATTACATCTTGTCTCGATCATCATTAGCGAGACAAATTTTCGTACGCAAATACAGGTCGATCGGACAAAAATTAGAGGTCGTCCCAAATGTCGCTTCTTGTCACTCCAACTTACGAGGTATATATCTAAAGATCGTGCCGCATCGCAACGTTCTAAATTAGATAGCTAGATAATTGACCTCAACACGTTATATACCTTCAAGTTTCGTCTCTTTTTTGTATGCCTATAGAAGTTGTACGAGTTACGATTACTAAGTTATCCGATTGTACTTGCACCCCGGCGCGATATCGTGAGCACTTTCACAAAGCATGCCGCAAAGTCGGCACATGACGTGAGGTTGCCCCGTGACTAAATCGGCTGCCGATATCCATTGTACCCAACAAGAAGCATGCCATGTGGAAAGCTGTCCCACTATATCCATGACCGTTATGCACACTTTTTGTCATGCACAGTGTACGTTGTCACTACCTAAAACGAGGGTCTAAAATCCGGCGGATACCTTAGCAAATGAAGTCGTACAGCATTCACAGGTTCATAAAAAAAACTGACGAAACTTGGTGAACATAATGTGCTAACATCGTTTGCTCAGCTGTCTTGTTTTAAAAAAAGATGCGACGGGACCATGCACCTCTTATTTAAAACCCATAAGCTACGGTAGCAAAAATACTACTTTTGACGCAACCTCCAAATTTTGTCGTATCGACGTGCAATTTTGCATGCATGCTTGTGTTGACAAGGATAATTGGAGCAAGATGCATCCCGAATGATTGGTTTTGTTTGATTTTTAGGGAACACCCTAGTGCACAAAAGACGGGGTCCAAAGTCATTCATGTTCAATTATTGCTACTGTCGTCAAGTATGCATCATTTTCAATTATTTCTGTAGTTTTCCATGTCCTTCATTTCCAAGTTCAAAGTGAAGTGCCATAAATTCGAGGAGAAATGGGGCCATGGGCATGGGTTAAGTTTCCTACATTTTTGGTGTGGTCTCAGTCCGACCACCTTTACTTTCACCCAACCAACAATTTGTTCTCTTAACATGGGACCATGTGTGGAGGGCCCTGTCGACCAAATTGGCAACACACTTTGCCTCCATGCATTGGGCCCCATCAACGTATTTTTTCTCCAAACTTCTGCATCCATGATTTTGTTTGTAGGTTGCAGTGAAAATGGGGTGGTTTGGTCCCTGTCAATTGGTCAGCTGGATCCTCCAGTGACCTGGACCCACCCAAGAGTTGGTAACAGGTTTCCACCGCTGTTGTCAAATATCGTATTTTCCCGAAATTGATCAGACCCTACCAAAAAATATCAGGTGGAGCCCGGATCCCAAATACCCCAGTGGTGGCGATGTCCATCATGAAAGCTAACACAATGGTGATACAATTGCACGACTAAATTATAAAACACCAAGTTCGTTACGAATTCATATCAAATCCTTATGGAACAATGTACATTTTCTACGCTCCTGACAAAAACACTTCGATGTTTTGAGACGCGTGTTTAATATTCAACTTTTACCTGACGGATAGCCCTTGCGGATCGCGGAATTCCCAGAGCGGAAACCTGGCTACGCCATTGTGAATGACTTCTCTCGAAAAATGACTGAAGTAAGCATGGGCTTAGGGGCTGAGAAGAGGGGCATGTGGACTAGTCCTTCGATATTTTCAGGCTATTTTCGGTTAAAAGGTACAGTTATGCTCTAAGCGATAGCATTAACGATATTTTAGGCCCTAACTCTTCTCCAGTGGTATACATATTACGGAAGCCGCGGGGGATATGACCCCACAAATTCCAGAGTGGGGATAGGACCTGCACAATTTTCGCCCAAATGCGACCTGAATGCAATTACTTTTCAGTAGGACATTGTGTCTCGCAATAATTTTTCACCCCCACAACTTTGCACACCAGGCTACCATCCGTTTCTTTTTGGGGGACAGCGGCCCTGTGCTCAGGAAGCCGCCACCAGTGGGACTAGGCTATTTAGACGTCACACAGGCGATTATCACAGACACACAAGACCGCACAGGCACACCAATTATGACATACACACGACATGCTCTCGGATGTCAAAGGGATTTCTCGCTACTGATCGCCAGGCGACAGTCCTCGATATTCACGACAAACATGTATGGTGAACATGAGACGCTACACACATTGTCCTAGGTTTTCTCGATGTCCTCGGTATTCCAATGCACACTGGAGGCCAACAATTTGGGTGTTTCCTCCCAAATGGACCCTCCACCTTACTCGGCAGATCTTGCACTATCACATGTAAAAAAATCGATGCTTCTCCAGTGGAAACTAAAGGGTGTCTTCGTAAGTGACTGCCAGGCCATATACCTCGGTAGTCACGGTAAACACGTATGTGTGGGTGTGTGAGTGCATCACCACAATATTAGAACACCTAAATCGACCGAATACATGCCAGGAATCAGGTGCGATTCTTCGCAGTCGGTAATCATACTAAACTATATTATTAATGACTCCAGCCATCGTTTATACACTTCCAGGTCCAGGCACTCACCACACCACTGCCACGATCAGGTCGGTGAATGCTCACTGTTTGTGGGGCACCAGTTGACACCATTTCTTCTGACACAAGGTGGTGGGTGACCTGACGCCACCTGACATGTAGGCTGCCTGTGATTCTGCGATGGGGAGGCAGTTCCGGTGTGATCCCGATTCGCGCGCGTGCCTGCACTCCCGCGATCGCGTTTCGTGACCGTCACTCATCGTCGGTGCGTGCAAATGGCTGAGGAATACAAATAAGAAAACAACCCGCATGCTACCGGGAAAGGTAAGGGTCAGCTATACAGGTACGGTGCAACGGGTCAAGTATTTCAAGTCTATGGTGGACAGCTATATTTTCCTGACACGCGAAGGTAGTCTGACAAGCTATCTCCATTAAAAAGAGAAGGGCACGAAGGGCATGAGACGACGCCATGCCCAGCAGTAAACAATTGACTGGTCCCATATTATTATGCAGCAAAGCATTCTTGTTCCGTCCCATCTATCCCGAGATTTTGACAAAACGGGCAACATCATCACCACATTCTGCGAGGAATATTTTGACTGTGCTTCTGCTTTAACTTCACGCGCCAGATACTGTGGCTAAGACCCAGATGCACTGTCAATGACTGTTGGTCAGGTTCAGTTGGTGCGGTCGAGGGGGGAGGGGGGGGAGGCTGTACGTGACTGTCACCCGGGTAGTTCAGGAGACGGCGGTCGGAAGCTCGCTGCCGATTGGACCGGCGCCCGGCAGCCAGCGCCCGGCGGGTCTGCTGCACGCTGGTGGTCTGGCGAGCCTCACGCCGGAACCCGCCGAGCGGCGCTGACGCCGACAGAACGCTGTCCGTGACGACGCTTCAATCGGCTAATGGCGCCGCACGGCCGCAGTTTGGAGACACCCGCCGGCGGCCGGCGCCGAACGTCGACACGGCGCAGAGCGGGACAGCGCAGAGCGATGCAGAGCGGGACAGCGCAGAGCGGTGCAGAGCGGGATAGCGCAGAGCGGCGCAGAGCGGGACAGCGCAGAGCGGTGCAGAGCGGGACGCGGGCGACGCGATCACGTGAGGCAGGACAGAGGCGTCGGCCAGCCGCCACTGGTCTGGCCGAGATGCGCGCCGTTCGCTGCCCAGTGGGCGAGGTGTCGGGCGACACGGTGCAACGATGTCAGCTCTATGGAGACACGGAGAGGAGGGAGAGTGTGAAGGAGGAGAAGAGATACAGACAGAAGGATAAACAAAGACAAAATAAGCAGGAAAAAGAGGATAAGAGAGAGAGAGAGAGAGAGAGAGAGAGAGAGAGAGAGAGAGAGAGAGAGAGAGAGAGAGAGAGAGAGAGAGAGAGAGAGAGAGAGAGAGAGGGAGGGAGGAGGGAGGGAGGGGAGAAGAGAAGAAGATAGGCGACAGAGGCCAAAACCAGCCAATAACTAACGTGGCTGCCGACTGGTCTCCGCCACTTTCAATACGACCACGGCTCTACATTGACGGCGCACGACTTTATTGGGTGGGTGGGGTGGGGGGTGGGGGTGGAGGGAGTAAGAGCCTCCATTGGGAACAGCATCCAGCATGTGGCCGGACGAGTCGGTGGCATTCCGGCCGGGATACTGATCGATTCCAGACTGGCTGGATGCGGTGAGATTGCTCCATGCTCATGGTGCAAGTCGTGGAATGTCTGCAATAAGGTCTGCTGACGGCTCCAGCCATCCATTATGGCTGGACAAGGAACACTTAATACGACAACTCCGTCCTAGTTACATCTCATTTCCGTCATTCAGGGGGGGGGGGAGGATACACGTCTGATGAACTCTGACGCATGCGACTCTTGCAAACAATAGCCGTTAAGTCCCAGTCGCCTTCGCCCTATGTTCCTTCTCTCCCTTCAGATTCCCCAGTGTTGGCTGATAGTGGGCGTCACCCACCGCGTCGGCTCGTTCGTAGGCCTCGGGTGTCCAGGAGCAAACCGCCGCGGGGCACGACGGTAGAAACACACAGGAAAGGATCACGTATCGGGTGCGAGAACGAGAACGAGGAAACAGCATCATACTAGTGTTCGGCAAGCATCAGGTCAGCATGAGGTCAGCGTCCGGTCAACATGAGATCAACACCAGGTCATCAGGTGTATGAGTATCAGAGATGCAGATGAGTATCAGATTATAATTAGTCCAGCATCAGATAATAATTAGGCCAGCGTTGGATCATAAGCGACATCAAGTCCGCCCGTTGACATTATTTTTCCAAACGTACTATCGGCATGTCAGCATACACAATTCAGGACCCCTGAAAATAACACACAGTGGAGAAAGGTGGTGAATTTCATATGGGTCAATCAACATGAATGTTCAGGGTAGGTGAAGACAATGGCAAACTTCGCTTCATCCAAATTCCATTACCCTCGGTAGATACGTTGCTGATCAAACAAGGTCAAGCGTCCAAGATTGCGCGTTTGTGCTCGTTTAGTGCTGCCTAATTGTTTGTTTTACGTGATGAGGCATATAATGGCACTGGGTTGCTAACGAGCATGGAAATATTCCGTTCATCTTACTTCACCAATAGACAACCTCTCGGTTATTTTAGATAGGAGCATGTTCACGAGTACCGGCTTGCATTGGAATCTGAGTTATTCTCCGTGTAGGAGATTGTGTCGGCGTCTGAATGGTCTTCTGTGAGATGAATATCATCCATAGTTATACCTAAAACAAATAATAGATGCCCGGATGGCATGAAAGCTCCATGAATCTGAGCACAGTTAGCCTGATCACGCAAGTTGTTTCATGTCCTTGTGTCTCCGTTCTAAGCGCAAATTATAACGAGTAATATACTTCAGTAATATACTACAACGATTTGCGAGTAATATACTTCAGTATATAGATATCCCAGGTTTTCTTGTGTAATCATGGGCAGTGATATAATTCCATTCGCAATGATATGAACGCGGTTGTATTTCTTTTGTCATTTTCAAGTACCTACTTAGGTATTGTTTTAAACGACTGCCAAAAACGCCCTTAAATGTAAGAGCGGAATCAGCCTCAGCTAATTTTCTGGATGCCTTACTTAGCGTACCCGTGGACTTCAATACTAACGTCGACGAGGTCAAAGGTCAGCTCAATTGCCATCACTCAAGATCGCTGTACAACTACCGAAACCGACGGACGGTCAACACTCGACCCCTGACACCAGGTCCGACCTCCGGGCGCGACGTTCGGGTGACGGCAATCATGTCATTACGATCGTGACGTGTCAAGTCTCATTCATGGTGGGTTTGGATCCAGTGTCCGTGGCCAAGTGTGTGTGTATGTATGTATGTATGTATGTATGTATGTGTGTATGTATGTATGTATGTATGTGTGTGTGTGTGTGTGTATGTAGGTGTGTGTGTGTGTGTGTGTGTGTAGGTGTGTGTGTGTGGATGTTTGAGTGTGTGTGTGAGTGTGTTCAGCCAGATGGTTCAATGACCTGACCCGCCCCTTGGTGGGAGCAATGTCGACGTCGCGAGCTCGGATCCATCGTCTCCGGAATATTCCCGTTAGGCACACACCACCAAGACTTCGACAAGTATTACTTTGGCAATACCCCCCCCCCCCCTTCCTCCTCCTCACAGGCTGCGCATGTTAAGCCCCACTTCGTGTTGTCGAGCTTTGTCGCTCCATTGGCAATGACTGATCCGCTGTACAACGTTGCAAGGCACCAACCGATAATTCCATAGAAGCATTCATTGATCAAGTGACTACACAGAGACTCGGTGGCACGCCACCTACCTACGGCGGTGACATGGTGCCAGTGTCAGAGATGTTTTGCGGTCCAAGATTCGATCCAGGTCGGCACGACACGGACACCGACTGGGACACGGAGCGACCCAGGCCTAGCCAGTTCCGATCGATACATAAACAAGGACTGCGATCCGATAGACGCCACACATGGTCGGTACCGCTATGCAAATTGGCGACCGCTCTCGCTGCACGATTTCAACGCGACGCGGTGCTTGTTGCAGGGTCGCCATGCAGTCGCTGGCCTGTCGCGGACCGACAGGCGATACGGCCGGCAGAAGTTCCACGTCGTCACCGGACGGCCGTGACGCGACGTCCTCACGGCGTCGGCAATCCTCCGGCTGCCCCGCACCACACGAAGAGCTACCAGACTGCCACCCGCCCTGTCGCGGACCGACAGGCGGTACGGCCGGCAGAAGTTGCACGTCGTCACCGGACGGCTGTGACGCGACGTCCTCACGGCGTCGGCAATCCTCCGGCTGCCCCGCACCACATGAAGAGCTACCAGACTGCCACCCGCCTGCTGGACAGCGAGGACACGCCCAGACGCCCGCTCAGGGCCTGCAATGCCTCTGCCCACCTGTTCAGGAGCTGGCACCCTACCAGGCACCTGTTCAGGAGCTGGAACGCTGCCACATACCTACTGAGGAGCTGGGGACACGCCGGGCACCTGTTCGGAAGTTTAACCTTTGTCTAACGCCTGCCCAGGAGCTGGGATCCTGCCACACACCTGTCGAAGAGCCGATAGCATGCCACGAACCTCACGAGGGGTCGAAGGCTCGGCAATGGCCTCAGGAGGAGCCGGAACCTTGCCCTATGCGTGTCGAGGGGCCGAAGCCTTGCCTAGAATCTCAGGAGGAACTGAAACTTTGCCGTATACGTGTCAAGGGGCCGAAGCCTTGCCTAGAATCTCAGAAGGAACTGAAACCTTGCCGTATACACGTCGAGGGGCCGAAGCCCTGTCAAGAATCTCAGCAGGAACTGAAATTTTGCCGTATGCGTATCGAGGAGCCGAAGCCTTGTCAAAGAAACTCAGGAGGAACTGAAATCTGGCCAAGAATCTCAGGAGAAATTGAAACCTTGCCGTATACGTTTCGAGGGGCCGAAGCCTTGCCAAGAATCTCAGGAGGAACTGAAACCTTACCGTATACATGTCGAGGAGCCGAAGACTTGCCAAGAATCTCCGGAGGAACTGGAACCTTGCCAAGAATCTCCGGAGGAACTGGAACCTTGCCAAGAATGTCGGGAGGAACTGAAACCTTGCCGTATATATGTTGAGGGGCCGAAGACTTGCCAAGAATCTCCGGAGGAACTGGAACCTTGCCAAGAATGTCAGGAGGAACTGAAACCTTGCCGCATACGTGTCGAGGGGCCGAGAAATCTCAGGAAGACTTGCCAAGAATCTCAGGAAGAACTGGAACCTTGTCGTATACGTGTCGAGGGGCCGAAGTCTTGCCAAGAACCTCAGGAGGAGCCGGAATCTTGGCGTATGCGTGTCGAGGGACCGGAACATTCTCAAGAATCTGACGAGGAGTCGGGCTCTTGCCACGTATCTGATGAGGAGCAGGAAGTTTGTCACCAACCTCACGAAGAGCATGTCTACGTCAGTGATGGAGAGGAAGACTACTGCTCCACGTTCGGCGTCACCGACGGTGAGGCCCTGAAGCGGCTCGTCCACCCACTTGACGAGGGCATTTTCGGCAGCTTCGTGCGGTCGTTCCTGGTGGTGGCAGCCAGCCTGACCGTGGGCATCTGTCTGACACTGGTCGTCCTGCTGGTCTACCCGCTCGCCATGCTGGTGCGCCGCCTGGCCGTCCTCGGCAGCCGCTCGCTGCGCCCGCACCGGTCCGTCCAGCGGCTCGACATCGTGCGCAGCCTGGCCGCGCCGCACGACCAGCTGCGGCTGCAGGCGGCCGCCGACGGCGCCGCGCCCGTCCACCACGCGCTGCTCTTCTTCGACGCGGGCCTGCGGCTGGCCGAGCTGCGGCGAACCCTGGAGCGGCGGCTGCGGTCGGCCGCGCCGGCCGCGGTCGGCCGCCTCCTGCAGCGGCTGGTACCGGCGGCCGGCGGGCCGGCCTGGGTCACCGACCACGCGTTCGCCATCGACCGACACGTGGCGGCCGGGCCGGCGGTGGGCAGCGGCGCCGAGCTGGCGGCGCTGGTGGCGGCGCGCCTCGGCCGCCGCCTGCGCGCCGACCGGCCGCTCTGGGACGCCGTGCTGCTGCGGCTGCCGCACGCGCGGCAGACGTGCGTGCTGCTGCGCGTCCACCAGGCCGTCGCGGACGGCGTCGGCCTGTTGCGCGTGCTGTGCCACGTGCTGGCGGACGCGCCGCCGGCGGCCACGCCGGTCCGGTCTACCTTCGGCAGCGTCATCCACTCGCTGAACGTGGTGCGCGCCTTGTTCATGACGCCCGTCACGGCGGCTCAGTGGCTGGCCGGGTGGCTGGCGGGCGGCGCCACACCGCCGGCGCACCGGTGCGCCACCGACGCGCGCCAGACAGTCGACCTGTGCCTGGGCAGTCTCAGCTGGGAGTGCATCAGTGAGGTGAAGCTGGCCAGTCGGCAGTCGGTGCACGAGATCCTGTTGGCAGCCACGGCGGGGGCCGTCCGCGCCGAGATGAGAGCGCGCGGCGTCACTCTGCCCCCGGACCTGAAGGTGGGTCCACACGCCATGGTGCGGATGCTTCGCAGGCTTGTGGAGCTTCGATAATTGTGTCTTGGTGATCATGCAACTGCTAGCATCTTCTTAGAATATCGTATTTTCAGGTTTCACTTATTTTAGTATAATTGAGTATATTTGAGAGTAACAGCACCAGTATTTTAGCCCTGTGGAGGTTCTTGGCTGGGAAAATAAGAAGAAATGTAGTCTTCAGAGTCACCATAAGCTTCCTTCGTGACATAAAATTGGATGCAGGCGCGAATCTAGGACTTGAAATTGTGTGTCATCAACAGCGCTCAGTAACTTCAGGAGACTGACTGACCCTCGAATTCTTCATTGGAGCGTACTACTATGACACGGCAACGAATTGGACACTCACCGGGCTTGTTTGTTGGCAAATGTTGGTCAAGGTTGCCACTTCCCCAGGGATGGAAAAACTCCAACCTAATACACTTCCTGCTCTATTTCAAGCGTTTCTGTCAAATTTATGCCTCCGATTGCCAAATTCACTTTGATACCAGAGACATTTATTACAGACAGTAAGTACGTTTTTGAAAGAGGACTCCTGAAGTTAGATATAGTCACTTTGTCATGCTTTTGGGCTCGCCTCCGCGATAGCATGCATACAAGAATGCTATGTAGTTAGGAAATGCAAGTGTGATTTATGTCCGCCACCAAGAATGATGTCACTTATACCTAAAAACAGCCCCAGAAAGGAAATGCTCGATGCTATCTAATTCCTCCTTTGACTATCACTGAATCTGCCACTGGTTTAACGTTGCTTGTGGTCATCTGTAGTGCATATTGTACCTGAATGTTATTATGCACATTTGAAACGTTTAAACTATTGCCCACACAACGGATCATAACTTCATTTCTAAACGAGATAAATTGCGGTAAGATATAAGAATCTGTTATGCTCCTCGGTGCGCCCCTCTCGTTGGAGCAGCGCTCCCTACGCCAACCTTGGGCGAGTTTGGCATTGCCCCTAGGGTATTGCATGGGAAGAATCGACTTCAAAATGGTTATTTCCCAACTTTGAGACAGATACCGTGCCACTGCCGGCTGGTGTTCAGGGTGTAGTGCAGTGTGAAAAGAAAGTGCCGGTTGTTGAAGGTGCTTGTAGAGAGTAGAGTTTGTGTGTCGGCGCTGCTAGGAATGCTTGTAGTAGCGTGACGTGTGATGTGCTGAAGCAAGGGGCGGCCGGCACGTATCGCAGAGTGTAAACGCGAATTCGATCGTGACGGTGTGGTGTATTTCGGTGTAGTGCCTGCTAGGTAGGCACCGTGTGGTGCCTGGGAGCTGGACGCCACTGTAAGTGCCATACAGACATCGACCCCGCCCCGCCTGCAAGGTAACCCTCCGTACTGAAAGACAACTAGAATTTGCGGCGCCAGTGGACCAGGCATTCGTCCAGATACACTCAAAATAACAAGCAGGCAAATGGTTCATAGCGTGTTAGTCGTCGTGTAGAAGCACTTCCGGCCCAAAACAGTGGGATGCCCCATATATGAACTAAGACAGTGGAATTGATACCGTATAAGTATCATCCGGGAGGGGGGGGTACATGGTGGTGGAAGAGCAAATTTAGATGGGAGGCAGGGAAGAGTTGGAAATTTGGTGGTTAGAGTTTGTCTTTCCTGGTCGAAGCAAAGGTTTGGGCCGCACCGAGCTGGCGGGCTCTGTGGGATCCACAGGGCACCACACAACTGTCGACAGCTTCCTTGGAGATGTTCTGAATCTCTTGGTGCTTGCTGTCGCTGATGTTGCTCTTTTGCGTCCGTGTCCGTCTGCCCCATCTCAGAAGTAAATCAATAATTGACAGATGTTCAGTAAATAATTGCCATACTTGTTATACCAGCCAGATTGCAGCAATAGTGCCTCCAATCAACTCATCCGTGCATTGAAGAAAATATCGTAGTCTCAACCCTCTGATTTTCGTGGCAATCCAAGCCCCCATCACCAGATTATTCAACTATAATTTTGACCCAGGGCACGAACATTGTCTTGGAGCATACTAGTGCTTTGGGAGATAACAGTCATCACAAGAAGTGAATGCTCTCTCCGAAGTACAAGATTGCTGAAGTCAGCTTTACGCTCGTTCTCTTCAAGCATTTCCATAGCCTAGCATTGCTAACAGTGCAAAGCTACTGGCGTTGTACTGGAACACTCAAGCACGCAAAAGTTCCTAAGTCTGAGCATCATCAATATACTCTCTGCAATAAAAACGGAGATGAGCGAAGCTATATCAATGTTTGCCAAATACGACTGCGCGTTCCTGCGCCCCACTTACACTTGGATGTTGCTCAGCTCCGAGCGAGTTAACGGGCTTCCCGCCCGCGGCAGGATCCGCCTGCTTTGTGCTACGATTCCCGGAGCGTGAAGGCCGACACCGACGGCGCGGAATGACCCTCTGACGTCCTCGCCCACTTCTCAGCTCTGGCGTCCCATGTCGTCCCTGCATGGCGACAGTGTGCTGCCGGCGCATGAGCTTGCTAGAACGCGGACAATCCCACTGGCGGAATTTGATCATCCGTCGCCTGGATGGCGGCGGCATCACCCAACAGACATATGACGCCATGTGATGGATGTGTCGGTAGCCAGGGGTATGACTGATCCAAACCAGAGTAACCATCGCCTGATACATGTGGCCCAGATTCCGTCCGGCATATTTGGATGGTTGCAATCACCTGTTGGAGAGAGAGAGAGAGAGAGAGAGAGAGAGAGAGAGAGAGAGAGAGAGAGAGAGAGAGAGAGAGAGAGAGAGAGAGAGAGAGAGAGAGAGAGAGAGAGAGAGAGAGAGAGAGAGAGAGAGAGAGAGAGAGAGAGAGAGAGATATATATATATATATATATATATATATATATATATATATATATATATATATATATATATATATATATATATATATATATATATATATATATATATATATATATATATATATATATATATATATATATATATATATATATATATATATATATATATATATATATATATATATATATATATATATATATATATATATATATATATATATATATATATATATATATATATATATATATATATATATATATATATATATATATATATATATATATATATATATATATATATATATATATATATATATATATATATATATATATATATATATATATATATATATATATATATATATATATATATATATATATATATATATATATATATATATATATATATATATATATATATATATATATATATATAGAGAGAGAGAGAGAGAGAGAGAGAGAGAGAGAGAGAGAGAGAGAGAGAGAGAGAGAGAGAGTATAGATATATATATATATATATATATATATATATATATATATATATATATATATATATAGATATATATATATATATATAGAGAGAGAGAGAGAGAGAGAGAGAGAGAGAGAGAGAGAGAGAGAGAGAGAGAGAGAGAGAGAGAGAGAGAGAGAGAGAGAGAGAGAGAGAAGAGAGAGAGAGAGAGATATATATATATATATATATATATATATATATATATATATATATATATATATATATATATATATATATATATATATATATATATATATATATATATATATATATATATATATATATATATATATATATATATATATATATATATATATATATATATATATATATATATATATATATATATATATATATATATATATATATATATATATATATATATATATATATATATATATATATATATATATATATATATATATATATATATATATATATAGAGAGAGAGAGAGAGAGAGAGAGAGAGAGAGAGAGAGAGAGAGAGAGAGAGAGAGAGAGAGAGAGAGAGAGAGAGAGAGAGAGAGAGAGAGAGAGAGAGAGAGAGAGAGAGAGAGAGAGAGAGAGAGAGAGAGAGAGAGAGAGAGAGAGAGAGAGAGAGAGAGAGAGAGATGGGGGAGGGACAGAGAGGGAAAGAGAGGGAGAGAGAAGGAGAGAGAGGGAGATATTATTTTCGGATTTCCCCCTTCCACTCCTGAGAGGAGAGAGAGAGAGAGGGAGAGGGTGAAAAACATCCGCTCTTGGAGCAATGATGGCAACCCATTGGAGCAATGATCAACCGAGCAGTCATGAACCCGGTGGAATTTCAGTGTTCGAAACTTGCAACGATGACTCGGATGGTGTCAGTGAGGAACAGGAAGACGCCCGGGCCATGGCGACCGATCGCTGGCCCGACCGCGCAACGGCGGCCATTGCAACTGCAACATTGACGGACGTTGATGGACGTTGGTCTAGTTACGGAGTTTCGTAGGAACATGGAAATGAGCAGAAGGAAGATACGCAGGGAAAGGCAGAAGTGCATGGGAAGCTTGAGGTCAGTTACAAAAGAGGACTGGATAATCGCAATACTTAAAACCTTTAAATTCAATTAACGAGAAGAACTATCACAAATCCAAAGACCTGTTTTTCAACACCCTACACAGCCATAGCATGACATAATTTACATTGAATGTTTTTTTCTAAAATCCAATCATTTATTTTTCCCTCCACCATAATATTTACACACACATCAGACACTCAGTGCGATTGTCCATTGGTTCATATTCCGTGTCCGGTTGCCGGCTATCTGTTAGACCATGCAGCAGCAGGTGGCGTCGGCAGTGTTGGTCCAGGTGTCCAGATGCTGTCGGTGGTTGCGAGACCTAGCTGCAGCAGGTGGCGTCGGCAGTGCTGGTCTAGGTGTCCAGATGCTCTCGGTGGTTGCGAGACCTAGCTGCAGCAGGTGGCGTCGGCAGTGCTGGTCTAGGTGTCCAGATGCTGTCGGTGGTTGCGAGACCTAGCTGCAGCAGGTGGCGTCGGCAGTGCTGGTCCACGTGTCCAGATGCTGTCGGTGGTTGCGAGACCTAGCTACAGTAGGTGGCGTCGGCAGTGTTGGTCCGGATCCACGACAGTGCCGCCGTCACCCGAGCGAACATGTCCGGGATGTTGGGGTGGGCGCACGCCCTGCCGTACGAGACGACTCCGATGAGCGCGTACTTGTTGTTCTCCAGCGTGATCAGCGGGCCGCCGCTGTCTCCCATGCAGACCGACTTGCCACCCTGAGGCAGGCCACCGGCGCAGATGGTGGTGGAGCGCACGTTCCAGTAGCGGGAGCACACGGAGTCCGCACGGACGGGTAGCACCACCTCCTGCAGCCGAGTGGCTTGTGGTTGGGTGGCGCCAATCCTGCCGAAGCCGGTGGCGATGGCGCTGGCGTCGGCGTACGTGTTGCCGGCGGTCGGCAGGCAGACGGGCCGGCGACGGGTGTTGAAAGCAACCGGCGCCGACAGCTTCAGCAGCGAGTAGTCGTGGCCGTTGCCGACCGAAGTGAAGGCCGGGTCCTGGATGATTTGAGCGACTATGTGGCGCGTCTCGCCGTCAGAGACGCTGATCTTGTGGTCTCCCAGCAGCACCTGGATCTGAGAGGCTGTCTGTCCGCTGGTGCAGTGGGCGGCCGTCAGCACGTAGCGGTCGTTGATGAGGCTGCCGCCGCACCAGGTGCGCGTGCCTCCGGCGCTAACCAGGCCCGCCTGCCACGGGTACTCGTTGGCCTCCGTCTCCACCCCGCCCACTACCCTGGTGGCGCGATTAACCACGCCGCACGTGCAGGAGCCCCCCGCCTGGGCCTGGATAGTACATCTAAAACCAGCTTTGACAACTGAATAGTCAGAGTGGAAGTCGATGTTCAGAGCGCTACTTGTCACACTGGGACCTGACGTGCCGCAGAACTTGTTGCCGTTCACCTGCAGCCAGTCCCAGCCGCAGCTCGAGTGAGACTCCAGGTTGAAGGCACTGCACGAGATGGCCAGCGAAGTGACGCCGCTACCGGCCGTCAGTGAGTAGGCGCAGTCGTAGTTGACATCGTAGTCTGCGGGATGGTTGGGTGAGGTGATGGTGTAGGTTCCGGCAGTCAAGGCGTGCGAGCCACAGCTCAAGGAGGTAGCGACGACCGTGCACCGGTATCCCGACCTCACCACCGAGTGGTCCGTGTGAAACTCCACGGTCAGCGGGCCGGACTTGGACATGCGGGGTGCTGTGGTGCCGCAGTACTTGGTGCCGTCCACCTTGAGCCAGTCCCAGCCGCAGGTGCTGTGCATCTCGACGTTGAACGCGGAACATGAGAGGCTGAGGGCGGTGACACCCGCCGCCGGCGTCAGGCTGTACGTACATTGGAAGTTGTTGCCGTAGTTCGATGGATGGTTCGGGGACTCGATCGTGTAGCTGCCGACGGAAAGGCTATGTGAGCCACAGCCTAGAACTGCTCTGGAAGCTGCCACTGTGCCGTCGAAGGGCTCCGGTTTGGAAGTGGAGACCCTGTCGAGCATCGCCAAGGGCTCCATCTTCCAAAGGGATGGTGGCGGCTTAGCCTCCACTATCGCCCAGGGCTTCATCTTCAAAAGCGATGGTGGCGGCTTAGCCGCTGACATCCCCAGGATCAATAACAATACGAAGGTTCTCATGTTGTCAGGCTGTGTGTGCTTAAACCTCGGATGTGATGCCTATATATACTGAAACAGTCTTTGCCAGTCATGGCCGAGTGTACACTTGCCGAATGTCAATGCGACATAACAGCAGAAATTCTGAAGCCACCACAAGTGTGACAGGCGTTCTAGCGTGACTATTTTTTTTGTACTTCATTGTTTTCGCATGACTCGTCAGAAAGTATGATGGTGACAAGCGAGTCTGCCGGTATTGTATGCAGCATGTCGCAATTCATTCCGCGTATCCAAGGGTGATGCGGCAATGTCTCGCACCACCGATGCTCCAGATACACAGGTGGTAGCCAATGTCGGGTCGGGCCGCCATTTACATTTACTATATCTTTTTGCGGTACAGCTGCCGGCTGGGCCGCCGCATGGGGCTCCCTCAGCCGTAATATTAACCCTGTGTGGAATTGGGACCCCGCCCTTTCGTCCCTGCCATATGCCTTCACCCATGCCATCAGACATGAGCAGAGAATGTGGTATGGCAGGTATGGCCAAGGCCAGACCAACTTTCGGTTGAAGCAGGTATTTTCAAAGAGGAAATTTGAGCGATTTTACCAACATCTGGGAGTCATTTTGCACTCCCTAAGGTTTTCCGCGGATAGTGAAAAACGTCGCGGCAGTGCGCCGAAATTTGACATGCCTTTTAGTTCAGTACCTTAATTTGATCCGGTCATCTACTGTCAACGAATGAGTCAAAGTCAAGTGAGGTCACCTCCAAAAAAGTTCAACCAGTGATCACGCTTTAACGGATCAGGATATTTGAATGAAACTATCGATTGCACACTGATATTTTCAACTACGAAATATAATTAATATTTAATCTACTATGACGAACATTTTTGTATCTTAAAATTGGCAATGCTGCAGCCTTGTGCATAAATGTAGCTTGGGAATTAGGGCCCTTGCTTCTGAGCCCCGCACATACCTGTCTCTTGAGAGAACAACGTTAGGGAAAGGTAGCCTCGAAGCCAGCGGCCAGCAACAGTAAAATGTCAGGTGACTGGCATTACATCACAATTATCGTCATTGTATCGAAACGTATATGTAGCGAATGCTACGCTCTTCCACATACGGAGCATCCCAAAATATACGTAAATTAGTTACTCTATCCATCCACACCGAAAAAATATTAACTAACGTTAAGTAACAGTTCATATCAACCGGACGGTCGCTGGTTATTCTCCTATACACCAGCCACTGGGTGGGGTGGGGAGGGGGGGCTTTTCATCCCCTCCCCAGCCAACATGCCCAAGTGGACCTCAGGCGAGAAAATGACGGGCTTTGTGGGTCCAAGTGAACCATGGGCTAGAAGTAGACGAACGCACCGGGACCCCACATGGGCTGCCCAGGTTCTTGGTACATTGGAGCAACGAATGCAACCTACCATATATATTATACTTTATTAACCTACCATATATAATATACTTCATGAACCTATCATATATAATATACTTTATCAACCTACCATATATAATATACTTCATCAACCTACCATATATGATATACTTCATCAACCTACCATATATAATATACTTCATCAATCTCTCGAGAACGTAATCCTCCTCGTGATCATTTGTAACTCATAAATGAGGAAACTAGAAGTCTTTGTTGTGGTGGGGCAGAGGTGGACCCAGATAACTTTTGTATGAGAGAAGTAGTCAAAATGAAGCTAATTGTTGATGTGGGGCAAAGCTGCGGCCCACATGGAATGTCAAGCTCTCACGCACCTCGATTCAATATGTTGTATGTTGGTTATTGAACAGGACCATTCTGAATGATACGGGAACCTAGTGATAGTTGGCATGGGTGTACGGGGGGGGGGGGGTCAAACACATTTTAGGTGAACCGTCCAGTCAACGCCATGTGAAGCTAATGGCTAAGATCGGAGAACAGTAGGGGGACATGTCCACCAGCCACCACCATCCACCAAATATCCCACCCATGGCTGAGACGATGAAGGTCATTTTTGTGGTGGGTCAAAGGTGCGGTCACCATGGGCTGCTCAAGTTCTTAATGTATCCCTTTAATATGCATAGGTAGCGTATGGAAGAAACACCGTCATCATTTAGTTAATTAAATAAAGATGGCTTACTACCTACACTTCAATGAACATGAAAAACATTATCCGATGCATGCGGGCGGGTAATATACTCCCCCACAGCGAAAAGTATGAAAGGCTTACTCTCTGACAAATGTTAAGGGGACGATTTTACCCTCTGGCAGATGGTAAGCAAAAAGTTACTCTGGCAGATGGTAAATGAAAATAATTATCTTCTGACCGATAGTAAACGACAGAAGTTTTCCCTCTAGCAGATAGTACATGAAAAGAGCTTACTTTCTGGCAGATGGTATAAGTGAGAGGTGTTGCCCTTTGACAGATTGTATACGTAAGAAGCAGTGCTCTTTGGCAGATGGTAAACGAGAAGAGGCTCTCTGGGATATGGTAGAAAACGTCTGTTTTCATGGTATCATGCTCTAGGTGGTAAACCCTCCAGAAAAGGTAAAGCAGTTTTCAGTGTACGCATGTATGATATGATATGCCCCTAGATTCAAACGCTGAGTGCTACCAAACAAATTCGCTGTAGGTACCTACTCGTGTCCCGTCAGCGAGGAGTCACAAACAAATAGCAACCAATGAGTGCCACGGGAAAGGCCCTGACGAATTCCAAATCATGATTGTGGACCTCTTAGAAAGTCATACTAACTTCACATGGAATTGTCGAACCCTTGCCGCGTACTTTCCTGTGGTCTACTGACCAAAATGTGACTGGAGTCGTTATGTCGTCAATAGTAGTGTATGTCATGTCTTCGATGGTACTTTGCTGTGTAAATTATAGGTAAATGCAAGCGGTAAATTCCTGCCAGGTAAATGGACGAAGCACTCTTGGTTTTATAATATCTGTTTGCTTAAATATCATGAATGGCGAATGCGGTACTGAGCTGCGGTAGTGAGAAGGAGAAGGTGCTGACCGGAATGAATATAGTGATGTGTCTCCATGCCCATTAAGATGTGTCCCTATGCCTCTGGAGCAAATGGACGGATCAAGGAAACTTGCATACTCCAAAGGGCGCCATCGGCTGACAAAAACCTCAGTAAGCGCGGGGATACGCACTCGAGCATCCTGAAGGGGCCCCACATCTCTATCAGTGTGGGGGTACATGCTATCAATTTCCCCTTGCAAGGGGAAATTGATATCTTGTGCCCATGGATGGCATGTGGCGAATCCATGGATCTGCCACTGCTCTGGAGTCATCCTTGTAATACAAGTCACTGCTTTCAGTAAAAGAGTGAGCTGTGGGTGAGAGGGAGAGCAATCTGAAATCCCTGCACTTAAACGGAAATTGTACGCAGTGAGGTACATACATGTCTTCACGGGCTGTTGGTCGGTCAACAAGATAGTGTCGGCATGGTTCCTGATAGCAATGGTTCCTGATATTGCCTGCAGCAGAGGAGCCACATAGTCCGCCTCTTGCGCTCCCTCGTCCAGCGTCCGTGAAGGTGCCTTGTCGTGCATAAACCGTCGGCATCGCATTATTGTGACAATATCACTAGTCATAGTGGAGACCGGGGCTATATGATACACGGGATGGTTGATACAACCATCGCAGACAAACAACGCAGACAATTTTAATTGTATGTGTGAAAATTTGACACCATGTGAATGCCTGAAGAATTCTACACACGAATCCGGATCGTTTTTACTTGTATCACCTCGAAAAAGTATGTTTCCTTGCCGGTAAACGAGGACACTACACAAAACCGGCCGGCCGACTCCTGGAGGGCGGGGCCTAAGTCGTCGCCATGACGACTAGCTGGCCCTCAAGGCCAGTCGTGCGTCGAGCCTCGGCAGAAAAGGAAGCTGCTGTTAAATGAAATTGAACGTTCTTTCTCATTCTTTGTACTCTTCTTCATGTGATCCTTTGCTTTCTCATGTCACCTGAATACAGGAGAAAGTAAAGCATGACATAGTACCATATGCTATTTTCTAAGGAAAAGTTTATTTTCCCGGAATACTCAGTGTCGTAGTAAATTTAGAAGTTAGATTTAGACATGTTGATCTCACCAAGGCGTAAGGACCATTTGGAAATTCACAATGCACCAAAATCTCTTTAATCTCGCATTTATTAGTTAGATTTAGACATATTGACTTCACCAAGTACCACTTAGAAATTCACTAGAAACTCCAAAATCTCTCAAATCTCCAAAATCTCTCAAATATAAAATTTAGAAGTTAGATTTATATATTTTTATTTCACCAAGGACTATTTATAAATTCACCGGAAGGCTCCAAAATATCTAAAATCTCCAAAAAAAATCCAAATCTCAAATTTAGAAGTTATATTTAGACATTTTGATCTAAGACCATTTAGAAATTCACTAAAGGTTGCAAAATCTCTCAAAATCTCAAATTTATGAGTCCGATTCAGACATTTTGAGTTCATCAAGGACCGCTTAGAAATTCGCCAGAAAGCTTCAAAATCACTCAAATTTCCAAAATATCACTGATTGAGAAAATGGTGCAATCGAGCGGCCTGGAGGATGCCACTTCCCATTTACAGGAGCGCCGTCTTCAACCCCTATAGTCACCAAAGGTGGGCGCGCCGCTGAATTCTGGTACTTGCGCCCGCGCCCCTGCGCCGGCGGCGATGCCCACCTGCGCCCGCGCCGCTGCGCCGCTATTTTTGGCCCCTGCAGTTGCGCCCTGCGCCGCTGCGCCGCTGCGCCGCTGCGCCGCGCGCCGCTATTAATTAAGTATGCCTATACAAAAACTATGTGCAGTGCCAAAGTTTCTACCTATTTAGCCCCCAAAAACCAGTTTTAGGCTATAAAACTCATTTTTATTGAAAATACAACTTATAATTGGCATCACAGTTGCCTATATTCACATTAAAGATTAAACTATGGCCCGTGAGCTATATTGCTCGGCCGGCGGTAAATTTAGCCAGATTGGCCCCGCCCACTGAGTCTGAGTTTGTCTCTACTTATCCTTCTACTCAATGTCCTCCTCCTCCTTGTCCTCCATGTTAGGCTCCAAGTACTTGTACTCCATAAGCTTCAGGTTGCTGCGGAGGAAGACCAGCTGCTCAAAGTTGCAGGCAGTCAGGGAGGCCCTTTTGGGCCTCAAGATGTCCCCGGCGACGCTGAACAGCCTCTCCACTGCAGCAGAGCTGGGGAGGGCAGTGTTGTATTTAATGAACATGTCCACCCAGGCCTCCTTGTGCTCCATGGGGAACATCTTGATGGTCAGGGGGTCCTCACTGTGGGCCCGCTTCCAGGACCGCATGGCGTTGTTAAGGACCTCATCCAGGTCCTGCCTCCCCTCAGGAGCGTCCTCATCGTCCATGAGTAGGTCGATAATGTCCTGGCGTCTGGGCTGTGAGGGGCCAGCCTCTTCCTCTGCCACCTGAGTAGAAAATAAAGAAATACAAAATATTAAATTTACTAAAGTACTGAGGGGCCAGCCTCTTCCTCTGCCATCTGAGTAGAAAATAAAGACATACTAAATATTAAATTTACTAAATTAAACTCGAATTTTATTTAAATTGTCCTACACCAAGTTACTACTTTCAATATCAAATAAACTGCCCACCTGTGACTTCATGAGTGGCCGCGTCGGATTCTTAGGTCGTCTTTTATCGCTCGCTAAAGCTGGGCAGCGGCGCGGACAGCGGCGCGGATTTTTTACTTGCGCCGCGCGCCGTTGCGCCGGTTTTTTTTAGAATGGGGTCTGAAAGTTGATAAAGATGTAGATGGCGCTGAGAGTCAATGGTCACCCAGCCTTGTTTGGCGAACCTAAAGCGCTATGTTTTGTGGGTTAGGGAGGGCAGAATCTTTATATTTAAAAAGCCTATTGTGCATTTTGTAAGCAGCGTATGTTGTTTGCGCGTATTTAATTATGTTGAATGTACTTCAGACACGTCTAGTTTGCTGGAATATTTACCATTAGTGCGCTAGAAATTAGGAGAAGCAAGCCAGAAGTATGGGTGTATGTGCGGTTCCCTGCTGCCATAAACGTGATCCATCTATCAGGTTTCCAGCAGACTGCAAGATAAGAAGGCAGAAAATTGATTTGAAAAAACAACTATTGTTTGACTGCCTTTCTGTAAAAGACGCAGTGGGAACCATTTAGGAAAGCACTGGTAAGGTGCCTAGGCACATTAGGTACCAAGGTAAGTACCTATCTATTGTCCAGACTGTAAAGTATGGCACAAGGTTCACTGGGGCACATCAGCCCATAGTGAAAATATGCACCAATCCACACCAAGGGTGAGAACAAAGATAAGAAGAACTATAAGAGATAAGAACTATACAACAAAGATAAGAACTATAAGCAAAATGGATCCATGATAGGTAGGTACTACGCCTGTAGGAAAGCTGTGGAAATGTAGGAACCAGGGTTGGCAAAATACCGGTAAAAACTAGTTTATGTCATGTCAGTGGCAGAAACCATGGCTGGTATTTACCAGTATTTACCAGTATAAAGTGGTTAATACCAGTATAAATGAGTCAACACCACTGGTTTATACCGGTTTATACCAGTAAAAACCATCCTGTGGCAAAAACTGGTCAACCCTGGTAGGAACAGTTATCTAAGTAGGTTGAGGTATGGGGAAGCAATATTATATTAGCTAAAAGATTATTAAATGCATCCACCAATATTATGCACATATTGTTTGTGAATGCATCATTCATTTATTGTAAAATTTTATTGCAACCCCCTGCAAAAAGGACTCCAAAAAAGTTACCATAGTTACCCTGGCCATGGTTATATTCTCCACCCATGCTGCTTACCTTACCTTACCTTAAGTACCTATTGTTGGGTAAAAATTACGCAAAAAAGTTGGTCCTGATTATAACAAAACATTACCCTTTCCTTATCTCAGTCCTGTTGATTCAGATTAGAGTCGTTAGCAAAAAGAGAATAAGGAAAATCACCCACCCAAACACACACACAGATGCACATATCACATGCACCCATGCATACACAACACCCACACCCCACACTCACCCAACAAATCTCACCAAAAGCCAACACATGCATTTTTAACAGTAGGTGGGTAGAGATCTCTTACCTCTGGACTAGCTCTTCCTTCCTGCCCTTTGTGGATGCATGCCTTTCCCTTAATAAGCTTGAAAGTTGAGGTGTTGTGAAACTCCCATAAAAATCCCTATCACTATTCAAGTCCATAATTGCGCCTAGTAGCTACCACCGTAACGTGCAGTCAATAGCAAAGCACTCGCCAGCTCAGACGCGTATGTTCTACCCAAGCTAGTGGTCAGAGTCCGATAATTGGCGAGTTCCTGGCACACTGTAACCCATGAACAACCTTTCTTCAACACAATATTTCCGAAATCCTTGGCCTAAATGACTTGCAACCCTAATAAAAGCCACATGCCAACACCGACTCCCGGCAACCCCACGCAAAATGCACAGCAAAGATGGCCGACGCCTCCTCGTCGGGTGACCATTGCGTACAGCGCCGCCCTGGTGGCCAAATCGTAGCTTTCAGACCCCATTCGCGCCGGCGCCGCTGAGCCGCCAGTTTTTAAGGTGCGCCGCCGGCGCAGCGGCGCAGCGGCGCAATTTGCGTGCGCCGTGCCCACGTTTGATAGTCACCATGATATCCGAAGGGGACATCTCCCAGTGTCCTAAAGCTCAAGATAGGCAGGGTCGGATCCAGACATTTTCATATTCCATTTCATATTCTAACATCGGTCATATTCCCGTCATAAAACATTAGTCATATTCCATGGACAATGCGGTATCAAATATGGGATGCATCGATATCAGCAGGTGTGCACGTACCTGGAGACAAGCTACCTTTCTTAATCTCTTACAATAAGCACGAAACGAAAACGAAATCCACGTGCACCTAGCCACAAAGCGGTCAACTTTTCAAACACATGCACTTTTCGAATCAAACACGTGAAGTTTCTGCTGCGTTTGCGGCACTATATCATCAATTGCCAGGAATCTGCTAGATTTGGAATATTCTACTACAGGACTCTATAATCCGCCAGATGTCCACCACATTCTAGTAGAATATAGCATATTCTAGCATATGACGTCACCAAGGCACAGATATACTAGATCTGAGAATCTGCTAAATTTGGGTGTACCCGTTCTTTAATACAGTGGCGTCGCCACGAAATTCTTCCAGGGGGGGCAATGTTGATAGGGGCCTCCTGCTCCCCGAAAAGGGGCCTGCACTGTGTTAGGGCCTCCTCTTGCTTTTTAGGCTCTTAGTATGGTTCCCGAATGGGAACATGATTTCATATTGATGTCTTGTTTGTTCTTGGCATGGTATATAATTTACGCAAAGCGCAATAGCAAGAATCTTTTTTTCGCTGAGAACCGAGCCGTACCAGGGTATAAATAAGCAAATGTAGATAAATACGTCAGTGCCAAAACAAACCAATATCTTTATGCTTTATCGACGAGAAGAATCTTCCCGCTGGCCTCTAGATTGTAGCGAGCTGGTGGGGCTCGTGCTGAGCATATCTTAAAGATATCTCCCATTGATCAACCCACTTCTTTGTTCACCAAGTTTAACTGAATATAGCTAGGTTCATCACTACTGTTAGTGATTCCCACCAGCTTGATCTCATAAACAAAATTAAACGATCATTTCTCAGTCCCAGGACAACAATTTCACGAAGGTGACAACGAGAAGTGGATTGAATTGGTTTCCTGATCGTCATCTTAGGGATTTATTAATTTTGTTCATAACATTTGGTGCTGGCTGCAAGGTACTTGGCACAGAAGCTAAACTAATAAATACTCCGCGAATAAATTCACGGCAAGAACAAGCATTGAACAACCATGCATCGATGGCAATGCAACAATGTAACAATGACAATGCATAAATAATGCAAAACCTTCGAATTCCACGCCGTCACGCCCATGGTTATCGCTGTGCTGTACCGTTTGGTAAATTATGTCGTTGAGAAGGTACTGAAGCTGGGAAGCTCTAATCATGCAGGCTGTAATCACAGAAGACAACTTTGTAGGAAGAAAATACATTTTAAAACATCATTCCTCCCATTTAATATGGGGCATCGGTGTTGTTTTGTATGCTTGTGAGGGGGAATTTACCCCCGCAATGTTGGCTTTGCTCCATGGGCAAGTTCTGAAAATTATTGGGAGACCAGTGACGCACCCATATTTGCGTGAAGGGGAGGGGGAAAACGTATTTGGAGGGGGTCCAAATACTGAATATAGTCTTCCGATTTCGACCACAATTTTGTCAAAGGGGAACTTTTTAAATCAAATAATTAGTGATCAACTGAATTATCCTGTGGAGGGGCCTAATCTACCACTATCGTTTCTGATTCGTCGGATTTCAACCCTAGCTCCCACAACCTGTTCAAATGTATTCTTTTGGCATTCCTTGACAAGTCACCTCGCACTGCTGAAATTATACCTGCACAAATCACTTTAAAATGTAAAATTTTCCAATTTCAGACATTCCAGTTCATAGTGCCCGGTCGCCACGACGCCAACGTTAGTGCACGTGCACACCCATCTTGCGCATTCGGCGCATTCGCCACACTTCGTGCGATGCTACGGATTCTGCTGGGCCTCCTACGCTTTGTTAATTGCTGCCACATGATAGACTTGCGCCATATCTGACGTGATAAAATGCTTCGTATGGGCGTTCGCTGCGAAAATTCGATAAATTAAATTCCATCATTAGTTCCCTTCTTACCATATTTTATGGTGAAGAAATGCGGATACCCGCTAAGCTTTGATGCACCTCATATCTTTGATTAAACATGCTTCCAGGTTGGCTACCGAACCGAAGCCCTGCCTGAGTGTACTTCTTTGGACCCGTTTCGTATTTCTTCGTCTACGGATGTGTCTTAAGGCTCCAATTCATTTTTGTTAGAGGTCCAACACATTTTTGAAACCCCTGCTCGTTTTATGGTTTTGTTGCTTTTTTGCGCACCGAATATTTTTTTTAGTTGTCGGGGCGCTTTCAAATATCTCGATGTGTTTACTTAGTGCCCGGTATTTTTGTTCGTTTTGGGATCATGTTGCTTTTTGCGGCCCCAGCCTCTTTTCAGGCCCTTGTGCGGTCATATGGCCCCTATGTGCCTTGAGAGCTTCCGATGTTTTTGTTTTTTGTTTTTTTAGTGTTCCCGGTATATATATGTAGTTATGGCTACAACGCATGTTTTCGGACCCTGCCGCTTTTTACGAGACTGCGCTTTGAAGGGCCAGTCGCATTTTCGGTCCCCGTTGTGCTCTTAGGGTCCCGCTGTGTTTATCTGGGGCTTCTGACGCACATTTGTGGGGCCCCAGTACGATTTTGAGGTTTCGGTGCGATTTTTCTGGGTCCCAGCGCGACTTATCGCGCCCAGGCGCGTGGTTCCGGGACCCAACGCCAGTTATCTGGGCTCAACGCGATTTTTGTGGATCTCTTCTGAATTTTCTTTAACTTCCGAATCCCGCCCTGATTTTTCGAGTCCCTGGTGCCATGTTTTTGTATCTCACCTCGATTTTCTTCGAGCTCCGCTATGTTTTTCGATGCCGTACGCGATTTGTCAAGGCATCTGATGACATGTTCGGTGCTCCAGAACCATTGTCCTGACCCGGATTTTTTTGCAATTCCTCCTGATTTTGGAGGGCTCCGGCTTTATTTTTCGGATACCGATGGGACTTTGGGGGTCACACGGTGCCTATGTGGGGCCATAGACGCCAATTGTTGGCAGCCCGACGTTAATTTTTGATGCCCAGACCAAATTTTTGGTACTACCCATAGGTCCGAGCGCGAAATTTTTTGTACTACCGAATTGTGGGTCCGAGCGCGAAATTTGGTGGGACCGGTTTGAGTTTGCGGGGCGCGTTGTACTTAGCTGTGACCCCAACGCGATCTTGGCGGTTCCTGTCGCAGATTTTCGTAACTCGGAGCGAGTTTTCTGGGGCCCGACGTATTTACTTTGAGCCCCTACGCGAATTCTGGTGGACCGACGCGAATTTTTGTGGTCCCAGCGCGACTTTTGGGGGCCTCGGCTCGATTCTTGGGAGCATATCCCTCTTAGGAGGGAGGGGCCATTTGCCCCTTTGATATGTCACTGCGGCCACCGAAGGAGTTCTATTTTTTCTATAGGTCCTTATGTGATATTTTTTGGTCCTGGTACGATTCTTTGGTCTCCAGGTGCGATTTTTTTCGGTGCCCCGACACGTTTTTTTTCCAGTGCCCAACGGGTTTTGCGGGGACTTTGACCCGATTTTTTTGGGCGCAGTGTGACATTCCGGTTGATAATTGATTTTTGGAGCAGCAGCAACCTTTGGGGTCCAGGCGCGACTTTTTTGGTCCCCAGTGAGATTTTCGAAGGCTGCGACGCGACTTTTTTAGTCCAATGTAATCTTTTGTGTCCCGACGTCATTTGCTTGGATCCCTAGCGCGAGTTTTAGCGACCTCGACACTTTGTGGGTGTCCAATACGTTTTGGATGCTTTTGGTGTCATTGTTGGGGCCCAAGAGTGATTATCCATGTCCGGATTGTTTTTCGTTGCCCCGGCTTCATTTGTGTCCAAATGATACTGTTGGGGAACGGTACGACTTATCGTGCCCCTAGCGTGATTTGCATGATCCGGGCGTGAATTTTTGGTACCCATAGGCTCAGCGAGATTTTCAGGGGCCCCGGCCGGATCTTTTTGGGCCCATGTCGTGATTTTCAAGAACCCCGGCACGACTCCTGCCATTTCAGATGCTTCTAGAAAATTATAGACCTCCTCTCGCGTCCTAGGGGTCTCGTCTCATTTCCTGGAGCTTCTTTACCGGTTTTGGACGTCTTCTCGTCCGTCCTACCCTCCTCCATATTCAATGGTCCTCCTCTCCCGTTTTGGAGGACCTCCTCCCATATCCTGGGGCCCCTTTAACATGGCATGGGACTTCCTCTCATGTTCCAGGGGCATCCTCTGCCAAATTAGGGGCTCCTGCCACGCCTCGTGGGCCTCCTCCTTTGTCCTCGCAAAGCTTACCCGTCTTGAGGGGATCTTCAATTTTGGAAACCTCGCCTCCTTCCATACCTGCTACCTACCACTCCCATTTTAAGGGCCTTCTCTCATTTCCTGGGAATTCCTTCCGGTCGTCGGGGCCTCATTCGGCCCTGGAGACCTCCTACTCCATCTCGAGGGACTCCGCTCGAGTCCGGCAGGGGCCTCCCTTTTTTCTTTTTGAGGCTTTCTTTTTCAAATTAGGGGCCTCCTCTCACGTCTTCGGGACCTCCTGTTCCGCGTTTTGATTCTATCTTTTCCCATTTTAAGGTTGGCCTCTTATCTCCTGGTGGACTCCTGTTCTCTCTCAGGTGGCTCCTCTTCCAAATTACACGCAACCTTTCCTATCTCAGTTACCTTGTCATTTCTTGGGACCTTCTTACCCGTCTTGAAGCCTTCTTTCTCGCCTGGGAGCCATCCCTCTTATCTAATGGCCATTCTCTCCTATTTTAGGGGCTTCCTCGTGCATCATAGGGTCTCTTTCCAATCATATATCGTCCTCTTCCGAATTAGGTGCTTCATGCCACTTTTCTGGATTATCCTTTTCTATCTTGATGGAACCTTACCCGTTTCGGGGACTGCTTTTACGTCTCCGAAACCTCATCTCATATCCACTGGTTTATCTTCCGTCTTAGGGCCTTCTCTCATTTTATGAGGTCTCCCTTCCCGTATTGGGGCCTCCTTTGCAATCCTGGGGGCCTCCTTTGCAATCCTGAGGGCCTCCTTTGCAATCTTGGGGGCCTCCTTTGTAATCCTGGGGGATTCCTTTGCAATCATGGGGGTCTCCTTTGCAATCCTGGGGGCCTCCTTTACAATCCTGTGGGCTTCCTTCGCAATTCTGAGGGCCTCCTTTACAATCATAGGGGCCTCCTGTGCAATCCTGGGGCCTCCTTTGCAATCCTGGAGGCCTCCTTTTGCAATCCTGGGGGTCTCCTTTGCAATCCTGGAGTCCTCCTTTGTAATCCTGGGGGCCTCCTTTGCAATCCTGGTGTCCTCCTTTGCAATCCTGAGGGCCTCCTTTGCAATCCTGGAGTCCTCCTTTGTAATCATGGGGGCCTCCTTTGCAATCCTTGGGCATCATTTGCAACCGGGGGGCCTCCTTTGCAATCCTGGGGCCTCCTTTGCAATCCTGGGGGCCTCCTTTTCAATCATGGGGGCCTCCTTTGTAATCCTGGGGGCCTCCTTTGTAATCCTGGAGGCCTCCTTTGCAATCCTGGGGGCCTCCTTTGCAATCCTGGGGGCCTATTTTGCAATCCTGGGGTCTCCTTTGCTATCCTGGGGGCCTCCTTTGCATTCCCGGGGCCTCCTTTGCAATCCTGGAGTCCTCCTTTGTAATCCTGGTGGCCTCCTTTGTAATCCTGGGGCCTCCTTTGCAATCCTGGAGGCCTCCTTTGCAATCGTGAGGGCCTCCTTTGCAATCCTGGAGGCCTCCTTTGCAATCGTGAGGGCCTCCTTTGCATTCCTGGGGGTCTTCTTTGCAATCATGGAGTCCTCCTTTGCAAACCTGGGGGCCTCCTTTGCAATCCTGGGGGCCTCCTTTGCAATCCTGGGGGCCTCCTTTTCAATTCAGGGGGCCTCCTTTGTAATCATGGAGGCCTCCTTTGTAATCATGGAGGCCTCCTTTGCAATCCTGGGGGCCTCCTTTGCAATCTTGGGGGCCTCCTTTTCAATCATGGGGGCCTCCTTTGTAATCATGGAGGCCTCCTTTGCAATCCTGGGGTCCTCCTTTGCAATCCTGTGGGCCTCCTTTGTAGTCCTGGAGGCCTCCTTTGCAATCCTGGGGGCTTCCTTTGCATTCCTGGGGGCCACCTTTGCAATCCTTGAGTCCTCCTTTGCAAACCTGGGGGCCTCCTTTGCAATCCTGGGGGCCTCCTTTTCAATACTGGGGGCCTCATTTGTAATCCTGGAGGCCTCCTTTGCAATCCTGGGGGCCTCCTTTGCAATCCTGGGGGCATCCTTTGCATTCCTGGGGGCCTCCGTGCCAATTGTTGGTACTCTCGTGATTTCTGGGGCGTCCTATCCTCTCCTAGGTGACCCCTTCTTCAAATTAGGGTCCTCCTCTCACGTCTTGGAGGCCTCCTCGCGTGTCTCTTCGGCCTCATTGCTCACTTTTTTCCTGTGCATTTCCGGATAGGGGCCTCCTCAAATTTCAGGGGGGCGGCGCCCCCTGTTTGACGGCAGGGGGGGGCGACTGCCCCCCCTGCCCCCCCCCCCGGTGGCGACGCCCTTGCTTTAATATACTCTGGATACAACTGCATTTTCTCCGAAAGCATGAAGCCGGTTGCCATGGCTACCACACATGCTGATATTGGCACCCTTTTCTCGCGGCAAGAACAAGCTGAAGTCCTTTCGATCCGCGGCTGCAGAATGGTGACGATGTAGCACATTTTTGGGGCAAAAGTAAAAGTTCAATGTCTGTGCTTCCCACTTAATTTCTAATTGTACGCCCACTTAGTAACTTTTAGGTGTCTGTTATCATTGCCATGTTCTCTCAGCTTTGCAACGGTGAATTGTTTTTATCGTTTGCCGCTGCACTGTGCTCGTTATGTTGCATAACATGTTGCAGCCTGCACCAGAAAGCCTGCGGGGTAAATTGATACAACCTGTATCAACTTAATCAGCCTGTACAACATCAGCCTATTTCAACGTTTTGTTGACTAGTAATGGAATAATAATTATATATCTGGGATGACCCTTGTTCATTTCATTCCGACAATTCATGAGCTTTCGGAGCTCCTAGCGGCTGAGTCGTCAGATGGTATATTCAATGAGAAGACAATTAAGGTTTTTAAAAAAAAATTCCAACACAGGACACCAGCAGTAAGGAAAGCAGCACTTCAACGCAGTGAAGAAAATAACGGCAGAGACTGTAAACTATCACAATTGAAATTGCCACGTAGTCCATGTGACGACGGAGCCGCTAGGAGCTCCGAAAGCTCATGAATTGTTTCAAAAAATGATCACCCGAAATATATAATTATCACTCTTATAAACCTCTTTAATGTTTCTGAAAGATTCAATGGCAATGGAATAAAATAATCACAGAATTGCCTTTTGTATTAAGTGTTTGCTAAAACTGTTTCAAGATAATCTTATTCAATATTTCTATGGGAATTTATCAACTGACGGAAAAGACTGAACGAAGGAAAATGTGCAGCTACGGAATGAACGTTTGCGCATTCCATAAATGGCATAAACCATGAGCTATGGTCAGCCAGGACTCAAGACAGTATTTTTACTGTAAGGGCGTAACATGAACCTTTCAGATGGCATAAAGTAGTGTCACCTATAGATAATATATTTTATTTAACTTACATTTTATCAACTTACCCCATCGTCAGTAACAACTTACCCCTACAGCGAGGTAAGTTGATGAACCGGTAGTTGCGCGATGTATGGCTCTCTGGTGGAAAGCCAAGAGGATGCCACGAAAAAGTTATTATTGGGGATGATACAAGAAGGTTTAGGCTTGACATATGTGTGGGAATCTCCTCGCTATCCTTCCAAAGTAATGAGTTATTTTGAGTTTCACCAAAATTGTATCAACTAGACCCGGTCTCCCCCATACCGGCAGGGGCTCAGCCAGGATTTTCTTAAGGTGGCACAACCAAAAAAAGTTATTGAAATAAAGACCACTTTCAGCCCACGGAACGCGCAGAATATTTCTGGTTTTGCGTGCTGAACATCTGAAAATTTCTTGTTTGCTTTAGTATATTTTTGGTTGGGGGAGGGGGCGTCCCCTTGGCTACACCTCTGTACGCCGGCTTGTTTTACGGACTGCTATAGAGGCCTATGAATGCGAGAAGGCCGGGCATATTGGGTCGTAGCCGCCTGCACCACCTGGTGACAGTGAGCAACTTTTGTCCCATATTCTTAGATCACTTAGGTGATGTTGGCGGGGGGGGGAGGGGGCACGTTGGACGAAACGGTCCGGCGTACTATGGGCGCCGGGAAGAAAATGGACATATCGCTCAAATGTAGCGTCCACAGCACGCATGGAAAGACAGCATTCCTGAGAAGTCGATTGGTGGATGTAATATTCAGTGAGTATTGCTATATTGGTGATGTGTGTGTTGTCTTAGCTTATCTTGTAATGCATTAATTATCCGGGATGACGAATTTGTCACCATGATTGGTCTCCATACATGAGCCGTCTTCGCCTGTGACGTCGCATATGTGCATATATGCATATATGCATGTTTCTGTATGTATGTGTACACCTATGTATGCCTTTTGAGTGGGGCCAACTCGCACGTATGCAAAGGATTTTTCCATGGGCGGCACCAAAGGGTGACGGGGGACGTGTCTCCCAAAACGTCGTGAGGCTTAACATTGCGCTTACTGGTGCTGCATGGAAAAATGCTCCCAGAACGATCATGCCCCTCCCCCTATCCAAAGTTCGTGGCACCTCTAAAGTAACTAATCATGTCTCAACTGAACGCTATGCAACTGTTGACATTCGACAGGGGGTATCATGTAAACTTTTGGAGGGAAATTTAATGAACGTTGTTTACTTTTGCCATCAAGCTTATACCCATGTCCTCAGGTTTCGCATGATAACCTATGGAGTGAGCCCTCCAATGCATCCGCCTCTTCTCCCATCGGTTTCATAAAACTTCACCCTGTCAGTCAGATTTGAATTTCTTCTGTTGGCGGAGGCCGTAAAAAAGAACACGCAAACCGGAGCCACCATGAATAATATTTTGAGAAAAAGATCGAAAAAGTATAAGCAAGTGGTGTGTGGGATATATACATATATATATATATATATATATATATATATATATATATATATATATATACATATATATATATATATATATATATATATATATATATATATATATATATATATATATATATATATATATATATATATATATATATATATGTATATATATATAGGGCGAGATATAAATATATAGAGAGAGAATGGTGGATCCAGCTACCGGGTTGGAAGCGTCCCAATTCTGTCTTTAACCCTTTCGTTGGAAGGACGAATGCTGAAAAGACGTTGAACATACCATTCGAAAGCTGAGATAGGGCGACCACTTTTCAACGTTGCTGAAAATGATAGCCTTGCATGTTTTCCTCATGGTTTCACTGAATACAAGCACAACGATACCCCCTTTAACAAAATCGACCAATACTTACAGGCCGCATATCGAGATTCAAAGTTTCTTTCTTTCTCTGTTGGAAAAAATGAACAAAGTTCGAACCTTTTATTGAATGCGGATATATCATTAAGTAGCCATATTTTCTTAATTGTTTCCATGAAAGGCGAAAGGCGAATTGTTTCCATGAAAGGTTTTGCTAAGTTTTATGTGCATACGGCAAATGGATTATAAGTTTTACGATTACAAGTAATCTTATATTTTTATGTGTTTCAGTGCGGCTGCAGGGAGCATGATGATGTATCTATCACTGCTACATTTAATATGGGCGTCTCCTCGAAATTGTGAAGATATTTCCCAAAAATACTATTTTTATAGAGATTAAGCTGCCGTGCAGGGCATTTCATCAGAATACTTGACAAATACTTTAAGAATGCAGAATACTTGAATTCGGATGAAGTACCGTGCACGACAGCTCTATAAAACACAGTATTTTTAAGAAATATCTTAACAATTTCAAGGCGACGGTCAGATCAAATGTAACAGGAATCTGATAATTAATTAATGAAGCAAGCAATGCAAGAAATATCTCGGATAAGAAAAACATTTTATCATGCCATAAACTTGCACTATGCCTAATTATATATTTGATGGATGCAGTCAGGAAAAAACCCGATGAGATATGCATTGTACATCGTATACTGCGCATTACTCATGCTCAGCGAGCATGAGTTGCTTTCGAAGATGTATTTGTGAAATAAAAATCGATAGATCGCTATTTAATGCATTTTTGTTCGATTTTGCAGTTATCTCAATGGACCCGGTCGGTTACGTATGCTATGGTTAGTCAGCTCTCTTATTTGGTAGCTATCGACTCCACAAATTATAGGCAATAATATCCAGTAGGCTGCACTGCTTTAGATATCCTGTCGTGGGTACAATAATTAATAAAACCTTGGTCTTTAATGTACTGGCATTACGTCCTACTTTCTGTTACACATGAGCATGAAATCGCCCGTGACGACACGCCGGCTAAGCATTCACAGCTCGGAACCTTGTCTACGGAGGCATGGTTTGATCAAATATTTTGTCTACGCTGAAACTCAGTTAATTTGCATTGGGCCTGTCATTCCACTCCTCCATGATGACACACAGAGCGTCGGAGCCGCTGGAGAGCCTTGTGATGTGTATTTTTAGGACTTTGCATCTAGTATGTTGTATCTAGCAGTTACTGGAGTCTATGTAAAATATCTGACGGCCGGAATGCCAGGGAGTGTACACCGACCAAACGCCAAGGCCGTCCCCAGCGGCCTCTCCGTCGTATATGACTGGCGCCCCTCACCGGCTGGGGTCGCGCTGGTCACACAGAACATGGTGGGCGCACACTCTCCGGCAGCATAATCTTTGTCACGTCTATTATGGGGGCCCGGGTGATGTGATATCATCAAGTATGCGCAAACAAAGTACAAACTATATACATTGCAGAGCTCTCCAACGGCTCTGACTTCCTCAGAGTGTTTATGGAGGACTATACTTATATACGTAATACAAATACTCGATCATAGGACTATATGGTGGAGGACTATACTTATATACGGGTAGCACTCCGCCCGTGGACCCCGCCACCCTCGCGCTGTGCGCTGTGCCAACGGTACGGTCACCTGAGCCGGGCGTGCCGCGCGAAGGCGCCAGTGTGCGGCCGCTGCGCCGAAAACCACCCGACCGAGGCGTGCGGCTCCGATGAGCTGCGGTGTGCGGCATGTGACGGCCCACACCCCGCGTCGTTCCCTCAGTGCCCCGCGTGGCTATATGCCAAAGAGAAGCAGGCGAGACGGCTCGCTGCACAGCGCAGCCCTCCATCCTCTCCCCCAGCCGGGTGGTCCAGCCCCAGGTTGGCCCCACTGTGGTCGACTCCAGCGGAGGCGGCTCAACGCCCCTCACTGACTGAAACATCTGAGACCGTCCGTCCCCCTCCGTCACCACCTCGCCCGCTGCCGGCCACGCGTCCAGCCCCCCGAACCGACCCGACTGCCTCCCGGCCCATGCTCCGCCAACAGACTGCCCCGCTACCGGCCACGCGCCCCCCTCCCGTGGAGTGCCCCGCTGGCGCTGGGCGCCCCCTTCACCACAGGGTGGCACCACTGCCGGCTGCACGCCCCGCTCCCGTCGCGGGTGGCTCGACCTCCCGGCCACCCATACGTCCACCGACCGCTCAGCCCAACAGGGCTAGAGCGTCCTCCACTCCGCCCCCTCTGGGTCGCCCTCCCTCCCTGTACCCCCAGACCGATCACCGCTCCCGTTTCCCGAGCCCGGACCCCCCTGGGAATCCGGAGCATACACCCACCTCAACAGGGTCGTCCGATTCTTACACGTCGGACGATACATTCACGCCCTCACCACCACACACACGCCTGCGAGGGCGTGACCACACAACACAACACTAATGCAGACACCCACCACTGAATTCTTGCTCCAATGGAATACGAAGTCCCTCATATCCCATTGGGCAGAATTCAAGGAATATATCATCAGAAATAAACCATTGATTACCGCCGTTCAGGAGACTAGATGGCGCGACAATGACCCCTATAATTTTAACATCTTCGGTTATACTCTTTACTCCCGAAACAGAAACACTACATCCCGCGGCGGCGGGGTAGCCTTATTCGTCTCGAACACCCTTCTCCATCGCCCTATCTCCATCCCCAATGACCTAAATTTTATTGCCGTATCCTTTCAAATTGCACAACTAGAACTTACTGTACTCTCCCTCTATCTTCCTCCTACGCATGCACTATCTCTGGCTTCTGTATCCAATCTCTTCGGTCTTCTCCCACACCCCTGTCTGGTGCTGGGTGATCTGAACGCCCACCACCAGGCATGGGGTTGTCACAACACATCCCAGCGCGGACGCCACATTGAAACACTCCTCAACACCCACAACATGGTCTTTTTAAACGACCAAACACCCACACACAACACAGACATCGCCCCGTTCCGCTCGTCAGCTATTGACCTCTCCCTAGCCTCAGCTTCCATCTCACCCCTCTTCTCCTGGCACGTTCAACCCGACCCCCTTTTTAGTGATCACTTTCCCATCCATGTCACCCTCGAACGCTCAACCCAGCCTAGAGACCGTTTCTTTATGTCCTACTGGAATGTTCGCAAAGCGAAATGGCCATCTTTCTCCCAGGAAATTGATAATCTTATCCCACCCCAGTCTCACCCCCCAATTTCGGCATTGCTCAATACCATACTACTCGCGGCAGAAAAGCACGTACCCAAAACTCGTCGCCCACCCGACCGTAAATCCGTGCCGTGGTGGAACGACGAGTGCAAACGAGCCGTCGCCTCACGGCGGCGGGCTGAGCGCAAATTTCGGAAAAACCTCACCTTCCAAAACATGGTAGAAGCCCGCGAGGCAAAACTACGTTGTCAGCAAACTATCCTTTCGGCCAAAAAAACACAGCTGGCAACTCTATTCGAACACCTTCAACCGTTACACCCCCATCTCCCAAATCTGGACCCAACTCCGCTCCTTTTCGAATGGCAGAGCCCCACACCACGCATTCCCACAACTGACGATTAACCAGCAGCGCATAGCCGAGCCCACAGCCGTCGCGGAACACTTCGCCACCTATTACTCTGACATATCTTCCAACACTCAATACTCACAGCACACCACCGTATTTCTTCGCGACACTCTTGCTACTTGCCACTTCGACTCAGACAACACCGAACCCTACAACGCACCCTTTACCCCCTATGAATTAAAATTATCCCTCTCCAAGGTATCCAGTAGGGCACCTGGACCTGATCACCTAACATATCTCTTCTTTCAAAATCTCTCTGACTCGGGTAAAGATAACCTCCTCTCGGCGCTAAATCAATGATGGACTGACGGCACTCTTCCACCTTCTTGGTCTACTAGTATCATCATTCCTATACCTAAGCCTTCTAAACCTCGACATCTCCCCTCTAGCTATCGTCCTATCTCTCTCACTAGTTGTGCTTGCAAAATTTTTGAGCGCATGGTCAATGGACGAATCAGAGTCTATCTAGAAAACAACAAAATTATATCCCCCTTTCAGAGCGGCTTCCGACCAAGACGAAGCACCACCGACAACCTCATCGAAATTGTGGACTCAATCCAGAGTGGTTTCGGGAAAAAATCCGAAACCATCGCCCTTTTTTTAGACCTAACTTCCGCGTTTAACAAAGTACACAGTTCTGCCCTTCGAATTAAATTACACCGAATTGGTATCAGGGACAGAATGGCCACCTTTACCACCATCTTTCTAGAAAATCGCTCCTTCGTCGTCCGCTGCGGCAACATTCCACACTCTTGACCAAGGCGTCCCGCAAGGCAGCGTCCTATCTCCAACCCTCTTCCTTATTATGATCAACGACGTCTTAGAACAACTTCCCCAAATTTCTCCCCTTCTAAAATATTCTCTTTATTCCGATGATTTGGCTATTTGGTGCACACACCCGTCGGCAGATTGGGCTAACCACTTCGTACAACTCGCCATGAATCACATTGATTCATGGTGCTCCCTATGGGGGCTACAGATCTCCCCCACCAAATCGGTCACTATGCTCTTTTCTCGGCTTCCCAGACACATCCCGCCTACGAAACCGCTCCGCTTTCGCGATCAAATTATCCCCCTCCAAACCTCTTTCAAGTATCTCGGAATTATCCTCGACAAAGGACTTTATTTTAGCCCCCACATCACCTATATTAAACAGCGCCGCGCTGTTCGACTCAATCTCCTGCGCTGCATCTCCGGTCGCGACTGGGGTGCAGACAGGGCGACTCTTACCAAAATATACATTGCACTGATTCAATCCTGGAATACAATGCGTTTATCTTCGATAATATATCTCCAACACTCACCAATTCACTGGAACGCACACAAAACCACGCACTCCGCCTCATCACCGGAGCACAGGTGACACCAACCTCCCTAGCCTACAACAACGCAGAACACTACAACTTGTCAGATACCACTTCAGGACAACAACACAGCTAAATCACCCCTCCAATGTGGCATGGACTAAACCCTCGGTTCGGCGTTCCAAAAACAAAAATAAATACAGCATTGCCCTTCACTTGAAGCAGGTTCTCATATCCACACTGAAATTCCCAGAGGTTACCCCTGACCGGGTTCCTCCCCTTCTCCCATTTTGGCACGTGAAACACCCCAAACTCGAGTACCTCTTTCGACAAAATAAAATCCTGCTCACCCCCATCGAAGTCCAAATTAAGTTTTTTGAATATCAAGAGGCCCACCCACAACACACCTTCTTTTACACTGACGGCTCGCGTACCAGCAATGGTACGGGAGCCGCCTGGTGCGGTGGGTCAGACACTGGTCAAACAAAATTAACACTTCACCATTCGGTATACACATCAGAACTAGTCACCATATTCACCTGCCTCCAACACATCACTGCGCAACACATCACTACCCCTATTACAATATGCACTGACTCACGATCCTCCGTGGACGCTCTTGCGGCACTACACAACACCACGCACCCCACGCTCCACGCCATCCGACACCTATACAATGACAACCACGCACACCTTCAGCTCACCCTGCTCTGGATCCCCGGACATAGGCGTATCCCGGGAAACGAAAGGGTTGACGGTCTCGCCCGCGCGGCGATCGACCTCCCCGCCAACCCTAGAGCTCTGGTGCCCCCAGGGGATCTTCTATCCCTCACTAATAATTTATTTAACACATATATTCAGGACTGCTGGTCACATAACACCACACACCTACACGACATCAAGCCCACACTCTCCAGCTGGCCCTCCTCCAACCAGCACACACGTCTGAACGATGTGACACTGGCCAGACTCCGCCTGGGACACACCAAACTGACCCACGATTATATTTTTCATCGACCTCACCGCCATCCACTTTGTAACACATGTCACGTGCGCCTTACCGTCACCCATATCTTACCTGACTGTCCAACATATGCTCCTCACCGTCGCTATATCACCCAATATTTCGCCAAGATCCATTCACAACTTTCGCTCCGCGCTCTCCTCGGGAATGACCACCCGGAACTCCTCGAGTTACTTTTCCGTTTCCTCCAGGACACCAAACTCTCCGAACAGATATAAAGCCTCCGTTACATTTCCTGATTCAAGCTAACCTGATGAAAGTTATATGACACGTGCCACACTTCGTACTGGCTGTATGACTCCGCTCCACATCTCTTCCTCACCGACGTCGCAAAACACATACATATAGGTTATCTCACACTAGGTAGACAGGATCCGATCCAATTTGGCTAATACGGACGGACTTCCTTTTAAATTGCGCTTGGTTTTTTACCTACGGGTTTTCCAAGCAGCTTGGTTTTCCCCTTTTAGGGGTTTCCAAGCTTTAACTTAAAACATACACCTACACATACAAGGTCGGGCCTGAATCCCACGACTCGCTCTGGGTGACAGGCCTCCGCTTCGCCAGCCAGGTCGCAGGTGGGCAGTGGAGCCTCTCCGGAGGTTACATTGCTGCCCACCCTCCAAATGTCCTTCCATTGTCATGAGTGTCTGTATGTATGTATGTATATGTACCTGTATGCCATGCGTGTATCGTCTCTACGCCATGTTTCTTGTTTGACGGCGTCTCTCCTTTCTTGACTAGTTGATATAACCGGATGTCACATAAGCCGGATTAACGTAATTTCTTCTTTAACGTAGCAATCTCTAGCAGATGGCACTTTGCCTCCGCTAAAGATTTAGGGGGAAAAAAACTCGATCATAGTTCTATTATGTATGATATATTTTATGAATGTCGTCCCCGTGGATTAGGTCCAGACCGGCCGGTTCTCAGGCGGCGTGTCGTTAGGGGTGACTTCATGAGCATGTGTGGCCTAAAGCAAGATGTGATTCCAATGCATGGAGGGCCATTGTTTTATGAATTTCTCTACCCGCTGTGAGAGGTTCTTAGTGCAATATACTGGATATTGTTTCCGACAATTTGAGGAGTTGATATATACCAAAAAAATCAGTCAGCTGCGTTACCGTAGCTTGAACAGTCGACCCGGTCAACTGAAACAATGGCAATATCAAGCTAAGGTACGTTAAAAAAGAGATCCATATATTTTGATAAAAATTGCATCTTCGTAATTGGCATATGCTGAGCTTTCGAATAGTCTGGGTCTCGTCCTTTGAGCATTCCAAGCCCTTGCAACGAACGGTGCTTCCTTGACCACTATCTCAAATTTACAGAAAGGCGAATAAGGTTATTCTTCTTCAGAGTTGTCAACTTTTATTTCAGGAGATGGTAATACGTTCGATTTTCTTATGCATAGCGTGTATATTTCATCGCGGACAATTTATCACATTCGATTTACATTTTTCTAATGAATTCTCTATTCGGTCAGTCGAAATATCCGACGCAATATTTCAAAAGCATGGGTTTATTCCCCTAATATTTCAGGTCACGGTCATGCCTTTCACTTGTACAATTCGGAAGTCGCTCCCATATAGAAATGTCGCTCCCATATAGAAACGAAGAAAACACACCTTCACGTCAGCAAATGCACATGCACAGTTGGCCTGAGCGCGGCGCCGCGAGCAGACGCGTCTCGGTCGCTCGTCCAGCCTTTCCCTCGCCCTCTTTGTGCCTTTCTATATAGGGTGTGTGAAACTCATCAGAGAGAGAGTGAGTGAGTAGTGAAGCAGAAAGAGTGAAGTGTACCAGAAAAAAAGAAGAAGTGAGATATCGGCAAACCAAAACCGGCGTACCTATACGCTACACGTGCGCGAAGTGGCTGAACTCCTTGGTGAAAATTCTTCTGGTCATTCCTGACGGAAATTGTGCAGTGATTGGACAATGATTGCACAGCGATTGGACGCCTGAAAAACTGAGTGAGTGGAGAAGTGACAGCGCCTTTCTCTATATTGACTTTCCTTGCTTAAATCATCAGCTACTGCCCGTGGTTAGTCTTCTTTCCGACACTGCAGCGGAGAAGGCTGACGGACTGACGCCTTGGTGCCGCTCGGAATTCCTGTGCCTCTAGCAATAGTGCTCTTCATCGTCTATCTACAGCTCTACCAGTTTTCATCATGCACACGGACATCATCAGGCTGCTGCTATCCATCGCCCTCGTTCAAATTTTAACCGCCTTCACGTCCCCCGGTCACCCGGGCTCGCCACGGGCACGCTGCCGTCCCGTCCGTGACGTCATCACCGCCGCAGCCTTCACCGACTCCACAAGTCACCAGTTGGGGCTCCCTCGGCCAACCCGACCGAGGGGAGCGTCGCCGTTATACAAACAACGCCCATGAAAACACGCCGGGGCAGGCGCGGCGCCAGGGGCAGCAGAAGACGCGGATCGCGGGGCGGAGCAAGCCATGCGACAGCTCAACAGCACAAAGGACAGCTCCACCTGGGACTCATCAATGCACAATCTATCAAACCTAAGCTACTCGAACTACACAACGACCTTCATACTTACTCTCTAGACCTAGCTGTGGTGACTGAGACCTGGCTGCGACCTAGCACCCCCACGCGTCTCATTAACTTCCCCGGTTACCAAGTGAAACGCGCGGACCGGCCCGACTCTAGTGGTTACGGTGGGGTGGCGATTATCGCCAAGTCAGCACTAACTATTACCGTTTTGAAAATTTCTACGCCTCCGAACTCTAGCTCCAAGCTAGAATCACTCTGGGCCAAAGTCAAAGGCAAGAGCGGAAAGTATTGCATTCTAGCGGCAATCTATCGGCCTCCTCGTAACACTCTTCCTGCCTTAAATGATGACTTCGCTGAGCTTGAAAGACAGGTTCAATTGGCGACACTGAACTTTACCGGCACCTTCTACCTCGCAGGTGATCTAAATTGTAACCTTCTCGACACGGCTAATAGCCCCAGCAAAACACACCTGCTTGAGTTCATCAGCAACTATTCACTTACCGTGACAGTGCAGCGCCCTACATTCGCCACAGGCTCTTTATTGGATGTCATCCTAACAAACTCGCCCATCTCCGTCGGCAGAACCAGAGTGAGTTTCTGCCACTACAGTCCTCATAAATGTATCATATGTTCCATTAAAGTAAACAGGCCTGCCTCAGTTAACACCGTGATAAAGTCACGTTCTTACGGACGAGTAGATACCTCGGAACTGACCCTTGACCTTGGTGAGATCGACTGGGTCCAGGTCACTGGGCGCATCTCAGTAACGGACAAATGGGACACCCTGCTGAAATTGCTGACACCTATTCTCGACGAGCACCTGCCCCTCAGAAACATCAAAATTCGGAACCCAACAGCACCATATGTCAGCGAAGCTACCAAACAGCTCATGCACCGGCGAAATGTAGCTTTGCACTTGCAAGATAGAAGCACATACAAAATACTTAACAGACAAGTTCGCTCAACTATTAGAGCTGACTGTAGGGACGATATTAGCAGAAAGATAGCACAGAAAGGCCCATCAGCTGCGTGGCGTGCTATAAAGCCCATTATCGACACCAAAAAAGGCTCTCATAGAGTTCAACCCCAGGTCCTACCTGAGCATCTAAATCAATACTTTGTTAGTGTCGGACCTAAGGTATCAGCAGAGGTCAAACGCCAGGCAAACATGTCTGAACACACACCTCCCAGTTGCCAGCTATCGCGCGACTCTACCAGCTCCTAGAAAGTATCACCCATATCCATCGAACAGCTAACCACAATTGTCATGGATATGAGGAGCACAAGTGCTTGCGGACCCGACGGGATCTGTATTAAGGTCATCAAATTTCTGTTCTTTTTTATCGGAGAAGTGCTGCTGGACATTATAAACACATGCCTGACTACAGCTGATATCCCCTCCACTTGGAAGCAGTCAATAGTAACTCCCATTCACAAATCAGGAGATCCTTCGGATCCCTCTAATTTTAGGCCCATCTCATTGGTTCCGGTTATCGCCAAAATCACAGAGAGGGTAGTGCAGAAGCAACTCTATCACTACCTGAACGCAAGCCACCTACTGGCCCAAACTCAGCACGGCCAAAACTCCAAAAAACAAAACTCAGCTTCTCACGTTCGGATCGCGTCAAAATCTTCGCAATATTACCCCGATACGAGTGTGCTTTAGGGACGCCGTGATAGATGAAAGTCATTCGTGTAGGAATCTTGGGGTGACATTTGATCGCCACATGTCGTGGGATTCCCATGTAGCTGTTGTGGTTCGCAAGTGCACTGGATTCCTACTGGCCCTGAGCCATCTGCGTCACCATCTGCCAACCAGTACCCTCTTCACTATAGTCAATAGCCTAGTTATATCCAATATCCGCTACTGCATATCTGTTTATGGGAACGGGTCGGCAGCAAACATCCACAGACTAGACAAGATCATTAACTTCGCCACTAGAGTCGTGTCAGGTCTACGGAAATTTGATCATATTTCTGATGCCCGTAACGAGTTGGGTCTCCTCACCGCAGCTGATCTGCATCTATTTCACAGCCTTACTTTGCTCCACAAGATCATTCTGACGGGTGAGCCAACACACATTGCGGGTCAAATATCTGCAAACTCTACCCTGCGAAACCGTCATACGCGTGCAGACGACCACCTGCACCTGCCAGCCATACACAGAGAGGTGGGCCGCAGGAGATTTCTCTACTCGTCTGTCTTCCACTATAACAAACTCCCTACTGAAACAAAAACATTGAAGCTGTCTAACTTCAAGAAGCATGTACTAGCTTATCTCCACCAGCAACACTAGTCACACAAAACAAAAACTTGCAAAACAGATTTGTGTACACCAAGCACTCACACTTAGGCCATCGCTTTCATATCACTTCCATAAACTACTCGTTTACAGCTCGTGTTGCAAGCACGGTGTGTGTAGTGCATATAGTGATATGGGTATTGTATTATGTTGGTGTATGAATGTTTGTTGCGCATCTGTTCCCACTATTGACCACAAATCTATCCTTTCTTTGTAAATATCTGTGAGTTATACCCAGACTGTCCATAATAGCCACTATACGTGGAGGGCATGTATTGTGAAATAAATAAATAAATAAATAAATAGAGCAATACTGGCTGGAGCCGCCCAACCAATGTGGGTGGAATGTGTGAACACCGCTGGCTGATACTTCGACTGATTATTCATGATGCCGCCTCTGAAAATTAACGGATAAAGTATATGGTCCAACAAGGTCAACTTCCGCAACTTGCAACAAACTTACTCCATAACACATTTTTAGAGTATATTTACTAACTCTTCGCCCGCGACCAATCGGCGTGAGAGATTGGCGACGCTACATGACTCAACGGTCGACGTGTCGTAAAACCAATAACCAAACCAAGAGTATATTTACTAAAAGATGTTTGATGGACGGCTGGAATGAAGCGTGCGTGATGATGAATACCATGCAACCAGCATGACAATTCGCTTAAGCCACTTCAGACGGAGACACTGATTGTATCTTGAGGCGTAGCGAGCGTGAGCTCCGTTCGCTTGGTCCTGCATCCACGCACAGTGTCAAACGTTTTGAGAGATGAGCATCCTAGAAGAAAATCGAATGTCGGCGACCAACAAGCGGCTGTCGCAGCATGCTGTCCGAACAGTTCCCAGCTACCGTGCGGCACGGCAACTGCGTACTGACACCGACACAACACAACATCGCACGCTGCTCAATGCCCTCCCGGAACACAACACATCCCGACACTGAGCGCCACAAACAACGTCACAGCCGAACACCAGCGGGCACGCGCACTATCCCCGGAAGAAGCCTCCAAAGTTCTGCGCCTGGTTGACGGTCTGCGCCTGCGCGTTGGACAGGTTGATGTTCCCGAACGGACTGTTGAGCTGCAGGTTGCTGGCGACCGCCAGACCGCCCGACAGTGAGACGCCGCCCGGTTTGTTCTGCTGCTGGTTCAGCACGTTCGCCGACACCTGGGTGATCTGGCTGTTGCCTTGGGTGCCCTGCAGAACGTTGGCGTTGGCCTGCGTGTTGGACGAGCCGCCGCCACCGCCGCCGCCGCCGCCGCCGCCGCCGCCGCCGAAGAATGGCCGCGCGAAGTTGTTGAAGCCGTTGAACCGGTTGGGCCGGTTGAATCGGCGGTTGGGCCGGCTGAAGCGGCGGTTGGGCCGGCCGAAGCGGCGATGGAACTGCGGCGCCCCCTCACTCACCACCAGCATGGCAGCCAGCGCCAGCACGAAGAGGACGCGTGCTGAAACTGAAGAGCGTCCGTCAGGTCCACGCCCGATCCAGCCGCCAGCGCCAAAAGACGGAGTCGGAGCCGGAGCCGATAGTCAGCCGACCTGACCATGATTCGAGGAAAATCTTATGATTCGCGGCAACAGCGATCACTTTGACACCCTGTGAATTTATAAGTCTACCGATAAACTTGACGTAGAAATTCAAGCGCTTGGTACTGAAAGCAAATCAAATATTACCGCATCAATGAAGAAGGAATACAAATGCCGTGGTACCGGAGGAAAAAAGAAGATGGGCAAACAGTAAGCTTTGCAGACAAGTGAACCGGAGCCACGGAGATGCACTGGTGCTCACCAGGGCGCCGTTTTATCTACTCATGACAGGCGTGCTGTATGTATGACGCATGACGTCATTGCAAATCTGATTGAAAGTTATAGCCATAAAATTGATTGATTGTGCTAAGGGACACAATAGCTGTATTGATAGTGGGACATTAAGCGAAGGTGACTTTGGCAACTGAAGTTTCTGTTTGCACTGTGACGTGATGAGTGGATATCAGAACCCTCGAAGTCCCCCAGAACCCCAAAATCCTCAATTCCACGATTTTCAACCTAGACGTCGCCGCACAATCTCAGGAATGGCGATAACAGCCTTCGTTGGGCGAATTCAGAACCCCGTGTCTAAAAATATCAGTGTTTTAAAACTCCAATTTGAAAAGCGCCAGTGCTTCAAACCTCTGATGCTTCTAACCCTGACTTCTGTCAAGCTCCGAATGCATCAAATACCCAAAACTCAAAAGTCATAAATGCTTCAAAGCCTCCAATCAGCTGAACGTGCAAGCAATGAGGCCAAGAACCCTGGAACGTATCGCAACCCGCACTCAGCCTTGGCAATATAACCGTACAAAAGGGGACAAGTGATTGCCTGCCCAAAAGGCTGACGCTGGCTGGGGTACCCACTATAATCACGAAGCATCTAATAGGAAGGGGGAGGGGGGGTAGAGGCGTGTCGGACCGTAAAAGTCATTTGCGCCGCCTTGCCTCGAATAGATGGTCAGCTTGGAAATTGGAGGTGGAAGGACATGACCTCCGTATCTCTGCAACGCATGGATTGCAAAATCACGAATATCATGAATGAAGGTACATTTTGCTCCAAATCATTAGGATACATTATTAGGAGCAATGAGCCCTTGCCTCCCGCGGATCCGCCATTGAATGGGCATCTAGATCCTCTATTCAGCCGTGTATATGGACGGGAGAGGGTGGCAGGGACCCTATATGGATGGAAGCGGAGCGGGCAATCCTTAGCTAGACACAGGAAGCTGGCATGGCGTCTGCAGATATGGACGGACATTTGCAAGGAAAACAGATGATAGGATAAGTCTGAAACTAAGTCATGTACGCTTCCAAAAGCGTAGGGAAACAGGAATAAAGTCGAGATCAATCGAGCTGTGATGTCCATAGCAGCACTTGGTTTGTCCTTACTTGTAGGCGTCGCCACGCGTGACGAGCCGGGCGAATTTGCTTCCTCCGCTCTAGCCTCACAAAATTGTGACTTAAATTCGGGAATATTGATTTTTTGAAAAAAGTGGCAGACATCTGGACAAGGAGCTCGATTGTCCCCATCCCCAACCCCAGAGGCCTGGCGACACTAGTGTCCAATGTGTTACAATGACCCCGTAATGCATCGGACAATTCCACTAGGCCACCTTGTGCATGTACACCTTATTATTTGCATCACGAACTTATTCATTGCTTATCTATTCATATACTATTGAATTGATGCATATATATATATAACTATATATATATATATATATATATATATATATATATATATATATAGATATGCATATATATATATTTATATAGTGCTCTCACCTCTTATATGCACTTATATTTGTTGCATTATTTTACAACATAATTAGTTTTTTTCTTAATGCTATTTATTTTCATTTAAATATTTGCTTATTCATGGACCACATGACTTTAATTTTGTGACGTCGTCCCATTGTGGACATAGGAAAACGGCCAGACGGATCCTCCTGATCAGTCGCATCATGTTGTGCAATCGCGTCGGCCAAGCTCCAACGGCGCAATAGCCAAAAACAGCAACAGCACGCGCTGCTGCATGGGCTCAGGCGTCGTCAACTCATGGGTTATCGTGTGTGCCAGTCTGGCAACGATACATATTCCAATTATGCCAGCGAGTCCGTGCACTAATGGCCCAAGGCGAGGCTGCCAGCTGTTGGCATGCGGGGCGACGGAGGGAACGGCGCGCCAGTTCTCGCCGTCGGCAGCTCGTGCCGCGGCGGCCGTCAGTCCGAGGTCGGACACGCCCTGGGGCGTGTCCGAACCAAACCGGTTATGCTGGCGCGGCCGCGCAGGCCTATCAGGGACGATCCACGCCCGGGGCTGAGCTGGATGAAGTGCGTTCTTCCCGCCGCCGCGCAATTGGTGTGGATTGGCCAACAAAGGCGACCGAGTGATCCGGCGTCACTTGGCCGATGTAGTTTGCAACTGATCGCCCAGACCAGACTTCCGATCGAAGTGGATATCTTGTCGCCACAGGCGGCGATTGGCTGGGTTGTGGCGGCACACTACACACTACCACTACTACTACTACACTAGCACTACTACAGCTGGCTGCGCTTCGGTTGAAGTTGAGATTGTGGCATCACTATAACCTCAATTTCTGTCGATTAGGTTAAATTCGGTTAGGCAACTCTCGATGTAGTTAGAACGATTAAGCGCATGGACACACCAAGAGGGAGATAGGGGGGGGGCTACCACTTCCCTACAATTCCCAGAAACATTAACCATGGGCCTGGCTTGGAACGAATTATCTCGTTTCCTCATTTTTTTGGAGCCATGCTATGCCCATGCTCCTATAAGTTTTCCTTCTTACTTTGTTCGGAGTCGGATAGAATTGGCCGATATGAAATGTGTATCTCCTATTGCACATGTATGTGTGTGGTGTGTGTATGTGTACCTGTTCCTCACATTGTACTTACACATGTGCTCGTGAGCATGCGCCAATATAAAAAACTTTGGTGCTAAGACATTCGCAGACAATTTAATCAAACAACAACATTTTACACATCCTTTACGTAGGAAATGCCTATCCAAGTCCCTGAGATTTTGTTCACATTGCATGTTCAGTCGTTCCCATTTAGTCGTTCCCGCCAGGATTACTGACACAGTTCTCGGCGACCGAAAAGAGATAACTTCTCGCCGCGCCAGTCAGTGACCCGCATACTCTCTTGCCGTGGCTCCAGGAGATGTCTCCCTCGCTGGCGGCTGGTGGCAAGTACACGGCTTTTCCGCTCGGTGTACGATGATTGCACAGCCATGAGCTCTGACATTGAAAACAATGACTGAGGGGGATTTTCGCGGTTCTAGGTGCATTCTTCCAGCCAATGTCCAAAAGTGTACGCAGGCATTTTAAAACATATGGGGATACATCCCTCTCAACTCCAATAGCAGCGGAGCCCATGCGTGAAGCTCATACCAGGGAAGTACTGAATGATTGACGGCAGTTGCGTAGTGACACGCGTGCCGTGTTCAGCTCTGCGTGACACAGGCGGCCGTCTTACCCATGTTGGTGTGCTGAGGAGGTCGGCCGACACACTGTGACTACCTGCTGGCGGGCGCCGTGTTTTATTGCTGCTCGCACCGCACCTGGCGGCGGCCGCGCGCCCAGTGCATCACCCTGGGAAATCCCGAGACTCGCGCGCCCTCGAGTCGGAGGACGACTTACGCGCGCCCTCTGACCCGGTGACCGCGGCGCTCGATCCGGCTCGCCCACGTCGGAGACGAGGCCCGGACAAAGGCGTCCGTCCGGCGTCCGCCCGGTGTCCGCCCTGTGTCCGCCCGGTGTCCGCCCGGCGCTTGCCTGGTGTCCGTCCGGTGTCCGTCCTATGTCCGCCCGGCGTCAGCCCTGTGTCCGCCCGGTGTCTGCCTGTTGTCCGCCCGGTGTCCGTCCTATGTCCGCCCGGTGTCCGCCCGGTGTCCGCCCTGTGTCCGCCCTGTGTCTGTCTGGTGTCCGTCCGGTGTCCGTCCTGTGTCCTGCGAAGGTGATCAGCAGAGTGCATAGGTGGAAGTCCATAGAATGGTGTCCGGGTCGAAGCAGAACCTCTGCGGTTCTCTCGTGTGAATGCAGTTTGTTTTTGTATTGGACGTTTTCGATCGACCAACACAACTGCTGGATCACGTCGAGCTATCATAAATAATCTGCTACATGCATCCATAGGAGCGCAGTCAGGATATTCTTAAGGAGGGGTGGGGTGGGGGGCACCAAAAATGTTATTTCAACGAGACCACTTTCACGCGCCGAAAATCTTTCCTGTCGCGTGGTACACTCGCCTGCAGTGAAATGTTCTAGGGAACCTTTAACTATGGCTGGCCGCTAGGAACGTAGGCTGTGCCGCTCCACACCAATAATTACTGGCAGACTGCGCCGCTTCACAGCTATGCGTTGCGTGACAGTCTACAAGATTCACCACTGGCCAGCCGTAGGTATTCGCTTGTGCGGTCGTCACGTGGTCATTTGCCCTGCACCCATGCAGCGAGAAGCACGGGTCTACGCTGTTCCAGCCTTGCATTCCTCAGTCGGCCAAACAAAATTGGAAGTTCAGCAAGCGGTTCATCACTGGAACCCTGTAGACAAGCAGCATTTGATCGCTGTGGATTTCGGACTTAGGCAACACAAAATGAGCTGGAAGTGTTAGAAGGAGCTCTGTTGCAAAGGATATAGTGAAAGGAGAGGAGAGGTTTATAATGCCAACGGAGCGTTCTCTTACCCTAAAGTAATAATAGAACTTCTAACCTTTACACTTTTTAGAAATTTAGTTCGAATTCTTGCTGCGGTGGCTTTATAAACCAGGATCAAATTGCTAAACAGACCTTGTTCCGTGAGCACTGGCCGCATCACCCGGTCCATGAATTGCAGTTCCACAGTAGAAATTTGGCAAAACGCTTCACGTGCCGCTAGTGCATTCACACGGCCACCCCGGTAGCTCGCTCTCGACATTATCGTGCCAGTTGCCAACTGACCCTCCCAGCCAGGGGCTAAAAGCGAGCGCGTGAAGCGACTCAAACCCCATCTTGCCCGGACAGGGGAAACCAGCACAAGCCAGTACCCAATCCAACTGAGCTACCGGGGCGGCAAATCCCTATGCGGAACTTGCTTGCTTCAATCAGATTCATTGAGAAACCGATTAATAACGATTCAAATACACAGGTTTCATTGATAATCATACATTTTTGAGCGTACGGCCTATGTTGTGTGATAAATAATTTTGTTTTATGTATACATTGTTCGCTGTATTGGAAGCGACATATTCAGATTTATACGCGGATAAAATATTACTTCAAGCGGATACCATCCAACTATTTTACAATAAGAAATGTTTAGTTTATATTGCTTCAGCACGAAATGTAAGCCGAAGGCGAGTTGCGTACGAGGACAAGGGAAGGGTCTGGCCGCAAGAGGACAGCCACTCCAGAGGAAGATGCTGCATTTGTTGATGTGAGTATTTAAGTTTAGCCGGTATCACTTTGCAAGCATAATTGCATGACATTTAGATGCATGCAATATACTTAGTAACATTACTGGCTCTTCGTAGCTAGGACATGCTCAGGATTTCAATGCTTATTTGCTTATTATCGTACTTTGTGCAGTCTGAGCCTATCCAACGAACCGTGACGTGGGATGATGCTGTGTAGAATTAAGTCTGGGATCAGTATCCCATGGAAGCCTCGGACATTTTCTTTTGTTTTCAATTACAAAAGTGGCGTCCTATGAATCGGTTGAGATGCTGATAAAAATGTTGGCTGTGAGCGATTGGTTCAAAGGCGTTTTGAAGTAATTCTTTCCAGACAATGCCCATACACTCCATGCGAAAGCTCAGCAGATTTGGGGTGGGGCTGAAACCATCGTTGAATGGGAAGATCCACTCATTTAACGCGAGAAATGTATGCCATACAGGTACGTATATATTCACACAAACACACACACACACACACACACACACACACACACATATATATATATATATATATATATATATATATATATATATATATATATATATATATATATATATATATATACATTGATTGGGATCGAAGAAAATGGAAACACTACGGTTGTAGTCACCTCTCTGCAGCATAAATTTGATGACCAAGGTTAATGCCTTCAAGGTCAAATGAGGTTGACCGTTATGGTGTGTCGACCACGTTGAATTAATTGAATAATGAACCGAATATAGATATGTAGGATGTTTGCGTCGGATTGTCTGGCTGATTGTATCTTGCAGTGTTCTACAGATGTAACATCCGAACAATGTGTCGTTCATGGGCCTAAACAAACGTATATCAGCCGGCGCAACGACGCCAGCGAAGCCTTTGTGGGGGCCGGCCAGGAGGTCGACTCTAACCCCAGCAGCTCGTATATTTATCAACAAGCGTTACACATTTGCTTGGCGTGCGATGCGCTTATCAATTTGAAAGGAGTCAGAAGATTTCATTGCAATATCCCTGCCCGTGCGTGGAATTTCGTCGAAAACCAGGCGAGATGGGCGGATTCCCCACCTACCGCCCCCGGCGCCAGTGTTAAAGCAATTTTGCATAATTCGGTCTCGTTTACCAGTCCATTACCAGTCCCGTACTGCCGGCCCGCTCACTAAGCCCGTTTCCTGGTCACTTTGCGTGGTCACCTTGTCCATTTCCACTCCCGTGTCAGATTGTCAATACTTGTTCGTATATTCAGTTGTTCACGTTCACGTAAAAGCTGTAATGCATGATACATTAGAACATTTGCTTTATTTCTGCATGTGTTAACAATGGCAAAAGCTTGACCCCAAAACATATCCATGAAAAAAAATCCATCGGCTTTGCGATGGTTTGGGAAGGTTGTAATATATATATATATATATATATATATATATATATAATTCACAGATTACAGTTTCTTTGAAAACTTGCGACTTGGTGTCTGAATGCGTAAATGAAGTGCTTCAAAGACAATGGGAAACGATGCAAAGGAACAAGATGACACTTGACATACCAGTTGATATAATGTGGTTGCTTCCTTTGAACCTTCTTCGGGTGTTATTGAACGAGGAAGACTGGAGACCGGAGTTTTGCCTAAGCTAGCTGAATTTTCTCAAGCAGAATTGCCGCCATGGGTTGACTCGACTTTCGCTAGCCACATCGCCTTTCATAGGCTAAACATTCGCAACTATTAAGCATGGAACAATGCAGCTTTCTCAACATCATCACCATGGAATCTCCAAACTAAGCGTTGCACGAAAACAAAAGAGGTGTCATCGGAAAGCGCTCGATGAGTAGGGCTAGAAACCACCCCCGACACTTTATCATCCCCCTCAAAAGTGACGTCTCTGTTTTCACGACTGACATCATGTTTTTGGCTCTGGGGAGTTCATTTTGGCGGAAGATTTGACAAACAAAAATTATTTGGAATCAGAAAAGGAACGCGAAATCGACCATGGCCCTAACATTTTTGTCCACCCTAAAATCAAAATGTTAAGTTCTTGAAATTTCACAATTTAGAATTTTCACTTCTCTTTCATTTTTATTTTTCTAATGGATAGAGCGGACAGCAAAACGCTATTTGAAGTCAACTTGCTCTCATAAGAAAATGCTTACCTTAGCCAGAACTTCGATTTTAGTCCTTATGTGCGAATATGCAAAACTAATGTCATCAAAAACGAAAAAGAAATCCATCTGGTGCGTTTTGTTCCATCCCTAAAGATAAGCAAACGCTGAAAGCTTCACTCAAATATCTTTATCCGTTAAAGCGTGATGACTGGTTGAGCATTTCTGGAGGTGACCTCACTTAACCTTGACTAACTCGTTGACCCTTTATGGCCTGATCTCACAATTTTCACACAGCATGTCAAATTGATGTGGTAAAAGGTATGCCAAATTTCGGCGCGCTGCCGCGCGCCATTCTGTCACTACCGGCGGAGAACCTTTCGGGGCACCTATCAACGCCCCACCCCGAGACGGGGCGGGTGAATTAAGTAACTAATCGACTTGTCAGTGAATCTGAATTTAGGCAGCAAGTGCCTCCTCGGGGCTTGCCGTCCCGGTGGCTCAGTTGGTTAGAGTGCTATCCAGCACCGGTCTCCCCTGTCTTGGCGAGACTGGGTTCGAGTCGCTTCGTCTGCTCGCTTTTAGCCCCCGGACGGGAGGATCAGTTGGCAATTGGCACGATAAGGTCGAGAGCCAGCTACCAGGGTGGCCGTGTCGGTGTATTGACAGCACGTGAAGCATTTTGCCCAATTTCTACTGCAAAACTGCAATTTATGGATCGGGTGGTAAGGCCAGGGTTCACGCAACAAGCAATTGGATTTAGCTTCTGCTTCTTCGCTTAGCAATTGGATCCTGGTCCATAATGCCACCCCAGCAAGAATTCGAACTACATTTCTCAAAATCATAAATGTTGGACATTCTACTATTATTTTGGGGCCAGATAATGCTTCATTGACATCATAAACATTTCCTTGCACTACATCTTTGCAATCAAGCTTCTTCTAACCTTTCCAGCTCATTCTGTGTTGCCGGAGTTATAAATCCGCCGCTATCAATTGTTGCTTGTCGACAGGAGTCCAGTGGTAGCCTGCGCATTGAACTGCCAATGTTGTTTGGCCGACTGAGGAATGCAAGGCGGGAACCCGTGTTTCTCACTTCATGGCTGCAGGGAAAATTGTCACCTATGGCTCGGACACTTGCCCGTGGTGAAGCTGTCACGCAACGCATAACTGTGAAGCGGCGCAGCCTACCAGTAATCATTGGTGTGGAGCGGCACAGCCTACGTTCCTAGCGGCCATCCATAGTTAAAGGTCCCCTAGAATATTTCACTGCAGACGAGTGTACAAACACAAACATATCTTTCTCGATCTGGCGTATTTTTGTGAAGGAAAGGGGAGGAATCCGTGCCCCAGGTCTCTCTTGGCTGCGCATCTGGACATCCACACATGGCAGACTACAGAGAACTGTTGCATCTACTGAACGTTAGAGGTGACCCTGTTTCCAAGTGGAAAATCTGATTGCATCACGATGAGTCCGTAAGTGTGTTCCTCTAAATTTACATCAAAGAAAACATTCTGTACTGGATCAAGAAGTGCGTTCTGGTACCTCAGGGCGCTTCTGCGGAGCCATCAGGGCGTCTCTGGTGCTAGTCGTGGCCATGTTAGATTCTCGGTCTGCGTTTCAACCCTGGCACAAGTAAAAATGAACAAGCAGCAGCAGAGTAAAAATGTATGATTGATATAGCTCATCATCATTTTCAGATGCTTTCAATGCAACAAACATTAACGTAGAAGTTCGCGAGGAATGTTGATATGCATGATTGCTCCTTGGAACGACGCAGTAACTTGATTAATGTTTGGAAGACAAATTTGGTCTTATTGAAACAAAAATCGGGATGTTCTTCGTGCTTGTTAACATATTTATCTTGCAGACTTGGTAAAATGTACCGTTTTGTTGTTCTCCAGTTTATTCATTCCTGGCGCATCGTCTTTTTCACATGGGAGAGTGTCAGGTCATGTAGTGCCTGGGACGAAGGGGTCACCACGAGCTTTTGCTTGACGACCATCCTTTAAGCAACTTTCCTGCTTACATTTGTAAAGACTTCATAAAATGTTGAAGTACAATCGTCTACATCTTCCCGGTTGTGGCAGTGCCGACTGGAGTATATCGAAAAATCGAAGTTCCGATTTTTGATTCGTTGAAGTGATTTATTTGGCTCTTGGCATGACATAAAAAAGAAATAAGCATTTTGTGGGAATCAAAGAAAGCCTACCGGGGTAAAAATTCGTTCGGATTTAGCTATTAGCGCTTTAACTTAGCCCTGCAGGTGATTTTTCCAGAAATTGACGGGACGCCACAAAAACAAAACATCCAAAGCAACTCTCACTATCTTTCTCTCTCTCTATCTCTCTGTATATATATATATATATATATATATATATATATATATATATATATATATATATATCTCTCTCTCTCTCTCTCTCTCTCTCTTTCTCTCTCTCTCTCTCTTTCTTTCTTTCTAATCCTTAGGCCCCTGGGCAAGGCCCAATCAACGGTCACTCAGCTGCCTGCCAGGAAGGAAGAAATGCACGAGGTTCTCGATCGAGCCGGAGCCACCACAACTCTCCGGAGATGTCAAGCGAGATTTGTGGAACGATCAGAGTTACGGATGCGACATGGTCAAGGCAATGCGTTCCGGACACGTGCCGGGCGACTGGCCACAACCGGAATAGACCCAATGAACCACAGCAGGTGGCTGGCCACACCCAGCCGGGTGTCATTGGTCTGTCGGCCAGCAAGCAAATCTTCAAGGGAGACAAGACCAAGCATCTAAAGGTGACCTGCCAGTATGTCGTTGGCGTGTACTGACCGACGTGGTTCAGGTGCCAAATGAACATTGTTGCACTAAAGGATTTGCCATCTGCTTGCAGTAGCCGCAGCATACACTCTAGCAGGACAAGACAGTGCCACACAGTCAGTCAAACGTCTGGTGTTGCGTGTAAAGAAAATATACGACCTTCAATATACCAGGAGGTGCTGAGTTGACATCAAAAGTAACGTTAAATATTATACTTTATTACTCAACGTTTCGGCCAGGGGCTGACGATGGCCCCTGGCCGAAACGTTGAGTAATAAAGTATAATCTTTAACGTTACTTTTGATGTCAACTCAGCACCTCCTGGTATATTGAAGGTCGTATATTTTCTTTACACGCAATGTCTAAAACCCAGGAGCATCTTAGAGCCATTCTTCGTTGTATTAAAAACGTCTGGTGGGCACATCCAGAAATGCTGCCGCTGTGCAGCGAAAACAGAGAAGATACGGAGCTTGCAGTTGTGAAAATATTGGAAGCAAGTAGGCTCAAGGCGCCTGCAGAAGCCGTCACCGGCACGAGCACCCGGACCAATCACAAAACAAGGCGGAACACGAAGGTAGAAAAGCTGCGAAAGCTCATCATGCGGAATGAAACTCCCACCCAAGAGCCAATTACTCTGTCGATGTAGATGAAGTACTACGGCAGATCGATCACACATCCATGGAATTGCAGAAACTACCCGTCAACGGGCAAAACGTGACGCAAAGTTGTGCAGCAGCAAACTGTGGAGGGGTGCCAAATCGCTTGCTAAGTAGATTCTTTCAATGGAACGTCCGTGGCGTCAATGGTTAAGATTCCCAAATAATAAAGCGAAGTTGCATGACACCTATGCCTATGGCCATGACGCGTCCACAAAACTATCATGGCACTATATGAATCAACAGTGAAGCAGTTCTAATACCTTGAGAACGTAACTATTACAAGTAAAAGCATGCAGCACAGTAGCAGTCAGTAAGACTGGTATGTGCACAACCGTGCCATCTTTCTGGTTTCTGCCAGAAACCCGTTCATTGCGCTTATTTGACGACCCGGTGCCGTTTTCGACCCTGACGCGAGTTAGAGGTGCTTCCGATTATCTGAGGCGTATGATGTCGATGGATCAGGCAAGTCCAGCAGACCACGCGGGGAGCTGGGACGAAGGTCGTAGACGGTCACGCTTTGTGACGGCTGCACCGCAAAGGCCGAGCGGAAGTCGATCACTAACGCGTGTGAGTGTCCGAGGACCTCAAGGTCATACTTAGACATTGTACGCATTGGACTCTACGTCCCAGGTTTCCCTAAGGACAACGCGGGGAAGTCCTCATTGATTCAGGAGGCTCTTCGGTGGCATGGACATACTTTTGCGCAGTGGACGAGACCTGATATGACATAGGGAACCCGACATTGAAGATAGGAGGCAATTCGCTAACACAAGTGTTCCTCGCCGACATAGAATGTGACTTCTTCCTGACTCACGAGGCCCCTGACCAACATAAGAGTCCCCAGACCGACATTGTTTATTGTCCATAATCTCCAACAGCTTATTCAGCCCTTTACAGGAGAAGGCGTGAATAGGAGTAGACATGAACACTACAATAGTAGTCCAGAAGCTATGACATAGGAGATTGGAGGCCCCCTGCAATCATACAGAAGGTCCCTCAACGACAAGAGAGGTCCCTGACTCAGAACGCTCTCTGATTAATGCAAGAGGCCCCTTGGCCGACACGAGAATTTCTTACCGGTGCAGGTGGCCATTAATCATCACAGGAACGCCTGTGCTATGTAGCCGAGTATTTGGGCATGGTGGACACAAGAGGCCCCGGTAAAGAAGGTCCCTGACCGGAACAATAATTCCCTTGACATATGAGATTGGAGGACCCGTCACTGGTCATAAAGTCATAAAGTATTAAGGCTTAACAAGAGCCACAGGGTCCCATCTGGGTTAAGCCTATCTAGAAAAGGTACTAGAAATGTACATACTGTCACCCCAATCAATCCCTTATCCCAAGTTCCTAGGAAGCTATATATCCCAGCCTATCTAGCACCACTCACTTGCTACCGCATAACACCCTCAACAATCACAAGCTCCTCCCATCATACCCATCGTGCCACCATAGACAATCTTATCAGCATCACATCCCGAAGGAAGGTGCCGAATCCACCGCTAGGCACACCCCACACAAATTCATAAAGCGTTCAGACTTAATAAGAGAATCACTTGCTATTGCATAATACACTCAACAATTACAAACTCCTCCCATCATACCCATTGTGCTACCATGGACAATCTCATCAGTATCACATCCCGAAGGAAGGTGCTGAATCCACTGCTAGGTACACCCTATATAAAGTTATAAAGCGTTTAGACTTAATAAGAGACTCACTTGCTATTGCATAACATACTCAACAATTACAAACTCCTCCCAACTCCCATCTCCTCCCTGTCGATCAACCCTCCCTGGAATACAGAAAAACAAGCCCCCTATTCTTATAATGATTGTCTATGCCGTTTTTAAAGATGTTCAGTGTGTTGCTACTGACAATGGTTCCTGGCAGCTGGTTCCAGTGTTCTACTACCCTGTTGGTGAAGAAAGACTGTCTTAAACTTGTCCTGCTGTGATTAACTTTAATTTTGAATTGATGACCTCTAATTGCATCATTTCTGTTAAATTCAAACATTTCCCTGAGATATCCCTGCTCCTGACCATGAACAAATTTAAAAACCTCGATGAGATCTCCTCTCAGCCTTCTATATCTAAGTGAAAACATATTCAATTTCTTCAATCTTTCCTCATATGCCAGGTTGCCTATACCATTAACCATTTTTGTTGCCCTCTTTTGTACTCTCTCTAATAGCCAACAATCTTTCTCATAACTAGGGGACCAAGCTTGGACACAGTATTCCAAATGTGGCCTGACATATGCACAGTAAAGCTTCCTGATGACCTCCTCACTTTTGTATGACACATTCCTCTGTATTGCCCCAAGCATTCTTAGTGCCTTCTTCCTGGCTTCTTTGGTCTGTTCTGATGCCCCCAATTTTGTGTTCAAAATAACACCTAAGTCCTTCTCCTGCTGAGTCACAGATAGTACTTGGCCACCCATCAAGTATGGAGCCTTCATATGCTGCCTACCTACATGCATGACTTTGCACTTATCAAAATTAAATTTCATTTGCCATTTTTCGGACCACTTCACTAGCTTGTCTAAATCTTTCTGCAGCAAAACCTGCTCATTGTGCCCTGTTATTGCCCTAAAGATCTTCAAATAATTCGCAAATTTAAAAACCTTACTGCTTAGGCCACATTCAATGCTATTCAAATATATAATGAACAATAGTGGCCCCAGTACCGACCCCTCGGGGACTCCACTAAGAACATTTTGCCATGATGACTTTGTACCATTTAGCATCACTCTCTGCTGTCTATCTGAAAACCACAACTCTATCCATTTTAGGATGCTACCTGCAATACCATGGACCTGAAGCTGCATCATTAACTGTTTATGGCCTTGTCCTTTTATCGCCTTATATCCTTGTCAAAGGCCTTACTAAAGTCAAGATATGCTACATCAACCTGATTTCCCTGACCAAATTGTTCTGTAGCAAAATTCAAAGAGTCCAAGAGATTTGTGAGACACGATCGCCCTTTTCTAAACCCATGTTGAGTATCTTGAATCAATCTGTTTCCTTCCAGAAAACTAACTATTCTATCCTTGATAATTGATTCGAGTACCTTGCAGACTAGGGATGTGAGGCTTACTGGCCTATAGTTTTCAACTTTCCCTCTTTCTCCTTTCTTGAAAATAGGAACTACTTTCCAATCTGTTCGAATTTCATTTTGTGAAACTGATCTACAAAATATTATACTAAGTGGAATTGCCACTTCCTTTTCAGCTTCCCGCAATACCCTAGCATAAATTCCATCAGGTCCTGCTGCCTTGTTTGGCTTTATTTTTCTGATATAATTGAAAACAATATCACTATCAATGAAATCAACATCGTGTATCTGATCACCTGTCACTGAACTGTGGTTCACGGTTGGCAGATTAGTCACATCCTCCACTGTAAACACTGATTTAAACTGCTTGCTCAGCTCCTCAACCATCTCACCATCCTCACTCAATATAGTCCCATTTACTTCCAGTGGACCAATTGTGCTTGAAACTTTACTTAGCTTGTAGAAACTAAAATTTTTTTACTGTCCCCATTACAGTTCCTAGCCAAATCCAATTCTTTTGCTCGCTTTGCTGCTCTGATTTTCTGCTTCACAGCATCTCTAGATTTTTTTATACGACCTTAGATTTACGATATTTGAAGCTTCCTTAAATACTCTAAATGCATCTTTCTTAGCCTTAATTGCTTTCATCACATCTGGTGTAAGCCATGCTAGCTTTCCTACCCTTCTTTTGCGCCTTTGCTTTTGGGGGACATGTCTAATCTGAATTTCCCTCAAGTAAGATTTGAACATTTCCCACATTTCACAGGCATTTAAATCAAAGAATTCTTCTTCCCATTTTATGGCACTTAAAGCCTCTCTCATGCAGTCAAAGTCTGCCCTGTTAAAATTTGGAATCTTTGCCAAAGACCCGTCACTGGTATATCAGGCCCCTCACCAACAAAGGAAGTTCCTATCTGACGCAGACTATTCCTCGACTGAGGAGGCCCCTGACCGACACAGGAGGCCTCGAGCGGCACAGGAGCCACTGACCCAAACGGGAGCTCGCCGGCCGATAGCAGGCCATCCCTCGACTGAGGAGGCCCCTGACCGACACAGGAGGCCTCGAGCGGCACAGGAGCCACTGACCGAAACGGGAGCTCGCCGGCCGATAGCAGGCCATTCCTCGACTGAGGAGGCCCCTGACCGACACAGGAGGCCTCGAGCGGCACAGGAGCCACTGACCGAAACGGGAGCTTCCTGGCCGATAGCAGGCCAGCCAATGCACAAATATTGCTTGGTGGACAGACCATGTGCTGTTTATTGCTATATATGCAATACGTCGCCGTGCTGGTAGTGAAGTGTTATGAGGGACTGAGAAACGCTAAATATTCAGCATGTATTTTCGCTGCGCACTCGGGCGTCATGGGTTTTCCCTAAAGAGATACAACTCGCTGTGAGGCTTCGCTGGCTCCGGTCGGCCCTTGTAGGGTGTCGGCTGGCATCGGTGAAGGTGAACGCATAGTTTATGGGGCAGAAATCGCCGTTCAACAAAAAGCTTGGTATGCGAGAGTAATACACCTTTATGCATTCTTTTGGGAAAACGTTCGTAGATACGCCATTTGCAAAGATGGTATGCTGGCTTCATGCCAGCCCAATGGGCTCGTGATCCATGTTAGCAAATATCTTTGTTGAATGTGTGTGGTCCACGACACATTCAGCCGCAGGGATCACATAGTGTTGCCGTCTTCCGCATCCTCTGGCGCCTCATCTAGCTCAGCACAAACACTGCCTGAAAGAGAATCGAGCCTGGGTCCTTGTGATAGTCAAGCAACAGCCTATTTTTTGTGGATGTCCACCTCCTATGTTTTTCACACCTCCTTCAGTTCTGTTCCTCCAGAATTTGTATTCTGTACTCAGCATTGGTACGCCGTTGATGTGCTTCCTGTATGCGTTATGCACTCGGCAATATCTGTTTTAATAGATAATAACCACCATGCCTAATCATTGGCATGTTTTTCTTGCTTGTCCGCCAACAATCGACTGCTGAGTGCAGTGTGATCCCCACACTTTCAGCAGTTGGTGGGGATCCTAGCCTCACTACAATGGATCTATGCAAGATTCGCTCTCAGGTGGAAGAATGATGCGGGAAATAGTTACTTAAGCGCGACTGAAGTGACGATATTCAAGATGCTGAAGTAGAAGTTAATTAGCCGTATATCTTGATGGTTTTATTTCCATCGTCCTCAGTAGTACTCTCACATACCAGATTGCAACTGAAGACGCTGGTAAGATAACTATCAAAATATATGGCAGATTAACATTTTAAGAAATTGCCCATAAAATTATTATCTCAACGTCTGAAAAGGCTCTGTGAATTCTCCCTTCTTCATTTCTCCATGGCATGTGAAACCATGCTTACTATGGGTGCGGGAAGCGGCAGGTGGGCTCAGGCAAGGATAAAGCTATCCTTCCAACTTCTGAGCTGGGAAACAGTCCCCAGTTTTCGGGAACCTTTTTTTAACAGAAATGCCTTTAAGATTGTTTAAGAAAAATTAACCCATATTCTGCAGCGAGGACAGGAAATAACCGGAATTTAATAGCTCATTGGTTGGGGTACTGAATATTCCCGCACTCCAAAAATATACTTTGCACTTCCCTGCCACTATTTTCTCCCCCGACGAGGCACCACTTTTTCGTGGTGGGGGGTTGCGTGCCTTAAGGATCTGGCGGCCAGACCACCAGGAAGCCGGGGAGGGGTCAGACGAAGAGTGCCTCACTCGTCCTCCCATCCATACGCTCCCATTCCAATGCCCATCCCAGCTCAACATCCAATTCCTTCACCTGGCCCTGCAACACCAACTATCCCTACTATGAGCAGGTAGGACAACTTCCCCGGTCCTGCCTTCCAGCTCAGTTCTATCGGGGTAGTCGCGCCCCCTTGGCCCGTCCCCCGGGGTTGACGGAGTCCTGGAGGCTGAGGTCCCCCGTCGCACGGTGCTAGCTGTGACGGGGCACCAACACGCCTCTTTGGTCCTGATATCCCAGAGGGGCGGGCGGGACCGTAGGGCCTCATGCGGGTCAAGTGGCTAGTCGCCTCGGGCCGGAGACCTGGGATTCTTCCCAGTGTCTGCCGGCCCGGTCGGCTGGGGTCAAGGGGTGGGCGGCGCTGGATCCCGGTCGGGGTGGTGAGTCTCTCTCTCCCGGCCAGGCGAAGGCGCCGCCAGCCCCGTATAGCTCCGCGAACGTCTGATGTCCTCCCGTCCGCGGGACTCAGGCGTCCCCCCAGTAGGGCCCCATTGTGGTGGGACGTCCGCGGGGCCGAACACAAATAGCAAACACATGGCAAGCCGAAAACACTAAAACTCTCCCTGGTCCACGTGATAGTGGCCAGAACACGAACCAAACCATTACTGACCAAATGTACGGATCTGCGAACGGTGGAGCCACCAGGGTTCCTTCCCCCCGAATTCTTGTTTTTCAAGCCGCCGAGGGGACAAAGCAACTGGCCTCTCTCTCCCCATTCCAACGACGAGACGGCTGTGGCCGTTTTGGACATATCAGGCGATGTGAGAAACTTAGAGATGGCGGTTGAGAAGTGGAGTTTGAACGCACAGAGGAGGCCAAAAGAGCGCTGATTGCAAACGAATTTGTGTACTCTGCTAGAGACCAGCAGGGCAGAAAGATGGTGACAATACCAATGACTGTGAAAACATACTCAACGAAAACCCACTCGAAGGGAGTAATTACTTGTTTCGACTTAAGAGGTGTTTCGAAGCCGAGGAAGAGTGGGCTCGAGCCGCTGCATTATCGCCCCATATCTTTGACTTCATCCATGTGCAAGCTGATGGAACGAATGACGAATGCTCGGCTGTGTTGGTATCTGGAGGATATAAACATTTTATGAAATGCTTAGTGTGGCTTTAGAAAAAACTGAAGCACCATTGATCACCTCGTCACAATTGACACCGCAAGTCAGGCAGCTTTGTCACAGCACCGACATGTTGGGGCTGTGGTTTTTGACATAGAGGGCGCTTTCGACACCACATGGCGACATGGCATTCTTATGAAGTTACGCGATTATAGCCTGCGAGGCTCCATGGGTGTCTTTCTCGAAAACTTTCTGACAAACCGTCAGTTTCGTGTCCGTGTTGGAAATGAACTTTCGCGATGGTTCCAACAGGTCAACGGCATTCCCCAGGGCAGTGTACTAAGTGTGGCCCTATTCGCCATTACGATTAACGATATCGGCTCTGTTCTGTCGCCGTTAATATCCCACACATTGTTCGTTGACGACTTCACGATCTGGACGTCGAGCATCTCAACACCAAGAATGCAGAGACAGTTGCAACTCGCTGTCGCCAGGCTTGAACGCTGGACAAAGGGAAACGGCTTCCGCTTCTCCACAACAAAGACGGTCGCCATGCATTTTTGCCGGCGACGAAACTGGACATGAAGATCAGGTTGTATGGTTCGGAGATTCCTACGAAGAAGGTGGTCAAATTTCTCGGCGTTTTTCTCGACAGCCGACTAACATACAGACATCATTTTAAAATGCTTAGAGAAAGGTGCTTTAAGTCCATGAATGTGTTGAAGGTAGTTGCACGAACCTCATATGGTACCGATAGGTCAACCCTGCTGCAGTTATATCGCTCCCTGATTCGGTCCAGACTCGATTACGCATGTTTTGTCTACGACGGCGCAGCTTCGACCACAAAACGAGTACTGGACACAACACATCATACGGCGCTCCGTATTATCACTGGTGCCTTTCGCACCTCACCCACTGTCAGTCTGTCCGTGGAGACAAACGAACTATGCTTATATATGCGTCGGGAACTCCTCGGCATGCGATATGCAGTTACATTGCGTCGGTTTCCGAATCACCCAACATACTGTTCAGTGTTCTCCAGACACACTCTGGCTGTGTTCAGAAGAAGAAGACCTGTTAGCTCTGCTCCATTATGTGCTAGAATTCATGCTCTGTTCAAGGACAGCGGCATACGATTATGCGGTGTGATGCGCGTCGGACCGATGGAAGTCCCTCCTTGGTCTCTGACCTCACTCAATATCGACGTATCGTTGTCAAGTTTGAAGAAGTGCGAAGCCGTTCTCGATGAATTTAGACTTCGGGCGCTGGAATTGATGTCTTCTTACCGTCATTTCACAGACACCTACACCAACGGATCCAAGACACAGTCTGGTGTTGGATGTGCGTTTGTGAAGGGGACAATCGTTAGGTCGTTCTCCTTACCGCTACACTCATCTGTGTACACATCTGAGCTCGTTGCACTAGACAAGGCACTTAGCTTCAGTGAAACATGTGATGACATGCTGCATGTAGTTTACACCGATTCACTCAGTAGTCTTACGACTGTAAGTGCGTTTTACCCATCGAACCCGTTTGCACAAGCTGTTTTAGGTAGGCTTAACTCTATGACCTGTGCTGGGAAAACAGTTGTGCTATGTTGGATTCCGAGCCACGTGGGAATTTTTGGAAACGAGGCCGTTGATGCTGCGGCGAAACGAGGTGCACGGGCACCGTACACACGTTCCCTGCCTCTGCCTGCGAGGGACCTTTACTCGGATGTGAAGGGATTTATTCTCAGGAAGTGGCAGGCAAGCTGGACTGTAAAGCCCTGTATTGGTGACTGGGCGTCATCCTCACAGCGAAACCGACGTCACGAGGTTTCTCTATGTCGCCTGCGCGTGGGACATACCTATGCGACACACCAGTATCTTCTGGGTGGTGGCGAGACGCCGCTGTGTCCGAGGTGCACTGCACCAATGTCTGTGCGACATAATTTAATTTCATGTCCCCGTCTTGCCCACGAACGGAGACGTCACTTTGGACGTTCCTCTGTCTCGCTTCGGGAAGTATTAGGTGACGAGTCTGACATGGTTCACTCGGGACAACTTTTTAAATTCCTCTTCGAAATTAAATTTTCAGTGACTTTCGCCGGTCATTAACACGCTGCTGTATACGTGGCTACTACTAGTTTTATCCTGGAACAGATCTGACATCGTCACTTATACCTCGTTCACAGATTTGACGTCTACTTGCCTCTATGTCTAAATGACTGTGTTATGGGCGCTATATGACCGTTGCAGTCGATGCGACCCTAAACTACAATAACTAACTAACTAACTGCCACTATTTTGCTTAAGGAAGTCAAACGCCTGAAGAGACAAACCGTAACCGGCATCATCCACAGGAAGCCCCTTCCCTCCTGACCGGAGAGCTCCATGTTGATTGCAGGCCCCATTGTTGAAGAGACCCTATCATGTGTCCCCCATTCCAAAATCCGAACTCCTGGCGAAGTCCTTGCCTCCCCTGAAATGTCGACATCTAATGGACAGCAAACTAAATGAATCGTGATTGATAGTTTATGCATGTATCCATTTGCGACTGGTGCATATCGGGGCCAGGGCTCCGACACGCAGTTGACAACATAGTCAAGTCACTGGACGCACAACATCCGGCCAGTTGATGACGTCACTGACCACCCCACGCCACCGGCATCACGGGACGCCACGGACCGCAGTGACACCACCCGCTCTGATGATGTATCGGGTGGTGAAGGGCAGGGCTGATGCCAGTCGACCGGCCAATCTGGTGCAAGTGCGTGGCCGACGGCGTTTGGTGCGCATTAAAACTCTGAATGCACGACAGGCTGTGCTCATTAGCAGGCTGAGTTTATTAACATGAGCAGCACTGCATGGGCGTGTACCCCACAGAGCGCCACCGTCGGCAGACAGCTCTCCGGTCTCCATGGTGACAAGTGTCGCGATCGACACGTCAACAAACATGGCGACACATCGATGAGCATATTGCAGTGCCGATGGCAGTTCCAAGTCAATTCGAACCGTTTTAGCATGGGTGTCAATGCTATGTATGCTATGTATGTGTATGCATGTATATATGTATGCGTATGTGTATGGGTGACATTATCGGAGTCCCCGCCCTTTCCCCACACAAGACCATGACCTTGACATCCTAAGACCATGACCTTGCATAGAACCTTGCTTTATTTAGCAAATATGGAGATGGGAACAACTCAATCGGCGCCATACTTGTTTCACCTAACTGGATGACAGCTGACTGTCCGACAGTGAGCGGACACCGCCCGTCCGATGGTGACCGGACACCGCCTGCTCGACAGGTGGTGACGCCGGTCGACCTGCGCTGTCACGAGTCGCCGAGCGACTGCCACCTCTCCAACACGTCCGCCGCGGTGCAGCTACGGCTGCCGACGGGCACCGAGGGCGCCGTGCCGCGGCTGTGGGCCGCCCGCCGGGCCATGGACGACCTGAGGACGTCCGCCGACGCTGCCGTCAGCCGGCTGGCCACGCACGCGCTCTACACGCTGCTGCCGGCGCGCTGGGCCGGCCGCCTGGCGGCACGCTCGGTGGCGCTGCCATCTAGCGTGCTGCTGGCGAACCTCGCCGGCCCCGAGTCGGCCATACAGGTGAGTGCAGGTTGGAATCCAGTCAGACCTCGGGGATCGTTTGCTTTTGGTTATGCCCAAATACGACCTATGATTGTATTCCTATCATTTTGGCCAATAATGTGACAAATTTAACCAATGGTACGGGAACTGTCGCAAAGTTCGGAGGTGGGGGCGGCAAGAGCTACTTTGAAATCCATTCTTTCCCTGCGATACCCATAGGACCAATGCTAAGCTCTTCCAAAGTTAGGCGGTGCCCCCTCTGTTTGCACTTGCACAAGGCAGTGGTGCCCCTCAAAATTGTCGGGAAAAATTATTTGGTTCCACTTGCCAATTTTCTTTCCACAAAAAACCTGAAAATACGTACGATACATGCGGCCTTCAGTGATGTCCAATAGACGACCACATTCTCCCCCACCCCCGTCTCCCGTCCACATCCCATCCTAGTTACCTTCGTTTTCACATTATCTTATCCACCCTTCGTGTAATAGGCTCAAAATGGTCTCAGATGCAGAAGAAACTTCGAAGCACCAAATCCAAGCATGAAGTGCCATTTTTGTGTGTGAAGCGCCGATAGTGAGGCCCCAGTCTCCGGAGATTGGGGCGTCTGGGACACATATCACCGCTTGAGCACTTCCAACCATGTTTATAAAGCGTTGCTCCTGGGTCAGCAAACCTGATCATTGACGCGTGCCACGGGTGGACCTTCGATACAAATTTCATTGGGAAGGGGAGAGCCTGAACGTTGTTAATACGTAAAGCGCCTTGCAATACCCTTCGCACTATCAGGGGGGGGGGGGGGGGGGGCGGGGGACTACTTTACCCACTCCCGAGTAGCTTTTCCTCTAAGCTAGATATAAAGATGTAGTAAACGGCATCATGTACCTCTTTGTTTGCTTGTTCATTGGGTGGCTCACGACGCACTTTATGCACATTCGCGGCTAATGGCGCCGCCCACACTGTTTCGCCGGTGGGCCGCGGGATTGGGAAATGTCCCGAGCGGTGCGAATGTTGAACCCGGGACCTTTGGTACCCAGGGCTTAACCACTCGGCTATCCCCGTCCCATTATGTACCTCCATCCTCGAGCTTTCAGATTGACTTGATACGCTTATCTACCTCTTTTGTTTGACCTTCCAGGTCAGGTCGCGCAGATCAATGTCGGGGGTAATCAGTCCGCCGGTCTCCTCCGCAGTTGTCGGCCTATGGTAGAGCAACACATGCGGTTTCGTGCTTCAATAGCGATGATATGCTAATTGAAGGCTTAGTCAAATACAGTGACACCTACGGGGGTGCAGCCAGGGTTTTCTTGAGGAGGGCCGAAAAAATGTCATGCAACAGGGACCACTTTCTGCGCGCGAAGCGCGTCGAAACGTTCTGCTTTTGCATTGTGAAAATATCACAATTTCTTGTTTGATCCAGCGAACGTTTGGTCGCTAAAGGGGTCCGGGCCCCGACCCTTGGCTGCGCCTCTGGACACCTACAAAGGTCAAGATCATCGATGAGATCAAGGCGAAGCATTTGTAAATATGTGAGCTGCTGAAACTGCCGGTATTCGTAATACATGGCAATGGTGCAAATTGTGCTCGGGACAAAGTAATGAGTGTCACCAATGCCAAGTCAAATGTGTTGTGAATGAACACTTCATGGACGACTTCGAGAAAACCCAAAAGTGCTCATTTCTCTGGAAATTGTCCGAACAAAAATAAAATACAGTCTCGAAAACCTAGTCGCATTCAGAAAGGAAATCAGCGAGCAAGGTTATCATGGCTTAGCCATTTTTACTCCGGAATAGTCAATAGTTCACATCTTACCTCCAAAGTACCTGCGACACGCATGCTCATGAGAAATTCGAATCATGCCTGTCTCTAGCCTAGCATGATATTGACTTGAAACTTGGAACACTATAGAGAACATAATTTGCTCTTGCAGACATTGCAATAAAAATCAAGCACAAAGGTATTCCCAGCCTTAAACCTGTTTGACCTAGTGGCAGAAACTGCGATTACTTTTCGGTTTGTCGTAGTGTGCCGCCCTCACGGACGGCCCCTGGCGGCGCCCCTGTGAACTTCCGACCTGCGGTCAGGTCAGTCAGTCCAGTCCGGTAACAAACAGCCTTCATCAGACCGGCGCCGTGTGTGAACAGGCACAAACTCAGAGATGAGTGTCGGTTAGGAGATGGACACATTCGAAGAATACAGCCGGCGCCTGGATCAACACTTCGAAGAGGAAGGGGGTCGGTGAGAGCCGGGAGTCACGCAGTCGGCGGTTTTTCTCACAGTGGTGAGTGCAACCACGTGTGGTTTGGTCGAAGACGGCTCATCTCACCGGCGGTGGTGGCAGAGAAGACGTACGAGGAAATAGTCAAGCTCCCGTGTGATCATTTCGAACCGTCTGAGTCCGACATTGTGGCACGCTTACGCTTCCATTCCTGGCGAAACTGCGAAACCTGGCAAAGGCCTGCAAGTTTCCGATCCGGGTGCAGTGTGAGACGCCGAGAGACCGCGTTGTGTGGCGTGAACTGACAACGAACTTCTTCGGTCGCGGCCGTTAGCAGAGTTAGTGTGACGCGGCAAACTGCATTGGGAATCGCTCAAGCGTGCGGGTCGGCTGTGGCCAACACGGCGAAGCTGAGGTGCTACCCACACCAACCGGAATGTTGCGTCATCAAGCCAGTGGCCGCTGTACAGTGGTGAAAATTGTGATTTAGTCTGAATTAATTGCTAGCTGGCATGCTGTTGGTCGGAGCGCAACCAAACTTCGCATACCAATAGAGTGGTGAATTTGACACATTTTTGACGTCAGAAAAAGCTTCAGATCAGGTCAGGTAACAGAGTTACGACGTAATGGCCGAACGTCTGCACAGCAGTTTGTGTGCTGTAGGTGCTTTCTTGTTGCCGTCCAACATATTGGCGTCAGTTTGGGCTGAATATTGGCCATGATGGTCAGATACGCTTGCCAAGAGCCAGGCATGTCATCAGGTCACTGGTCAAGGCCATCTGAGGTCCCTGAGGAACCATTTTACCTCATATGATCGGATGTTGTTTGCGTCGATTTGCATGCCTATGCTGCGTTGTGATCAGCATCTAGCATCTGAAAATATGTAAAAACAACATGATTTACATCAGTTCATGCCCCCGTGAGCACGAAGGTCATGTTAGCTCAAGTTAGAGCTCCAGTTCGTAACTCTAACTTGAGCTGACATGACCTCTGATTGACCGTGACCCATTTGTGACTTGCTACCACTCATCTGATGCGAATAATCGAAGCGAATCGCTTGAAGCCAGTTTCAAAGCTATCCGAGCAAAAGTGTAGCTTTTAGAGCGATCCAAAGCAAGCTATGCCAACCGGCCAGATTTGGCCACTTTTGACCACTTTCCCCCTTTGATGTCGCAGGTCACCGAATCGGGATTAACCGGGATCATGTTAGGCGTCAGACGCAATGTTAATACGGACATCGGGGGATCTCCAGTAAAGAAAGAAAACAGGTAGGTTCCTGATGCCATTCAAGAACTCTGAAATATACGCCCGCGACAAGCGCGCCCGGATGCTGACTAGTGTGTGCGCGAAGAATATAGTTACGATTTATGAGACTGTCTCCATAAAATATGATGCGTAGTGCATTTACGAAAGTTAGCTTGCCTTCAGACGTCAATTTCATTGCCACTTACATTGCGCATATTGTTGCTTTGCGCATTGTCTTCAGGAACTATTTTCCACCATAGACGGCGGGCCGCCGGCGCGGCGGCGACGCCCGCGGCCTACAGCTCGTCCCCGACCGCCCGCAATTCATAATATGGCGGGGCGCGGAACATACCCTGAATGTTAATGGTCCCCAATGACAAAGTTACATTACAGCGTAGTTCTTCGATTTATGGACATTCATCGTCTGTTGTGTTGATAATGCGGCAAACCATTATACATTCGTGCATATGTAGGGCTCCGAAGTGTAGGGCTCCGAAGTGTAGGCTCCGATCCAAGACTCTCTGGGCTTCAGCTCCTGTATTGCTTCTCCATCATGGAACCGGTCACGGCCGGTCACAGCCGGACAGCGCACCGCACCGACCACCTCGCGCCATCGCGTCCCGAGCCCGAACCCCGGCCCCTCCGCCAAGGCGACAGAGGTCACCACCGGATGGCCCCCGGGCGCGCCGCCGCAGAGGCACACCCAGTGCGGCAGCACCCGCGCCAACACGCGGCGCCCGCTGCCGCCGGCCGCACCCACACCTCTTGGGGCCCTCTTGTGCGAGCGGGCTTTTATGCCGCATACCGCCGGACACGGGCGGAGGCAGGCGAGACACATCCCCTTACACATAGATCACTGATGGCCATATTTTTGGGGTCCAAATCCCGAACATAATTTTCCATGATCGCAACTGAGCTTAGCGTTCGACGAATTCATGGCATTATACCACAGTGCTGCGACTTTTTAAAATTCCTCGCCCGTTTATCTGATATTGCGGCAAACAATTATAAATTCGTGGATGCGGAACCCACGACTAGGACCGCCGCCATGGTAGCGCTAGTTATCAATTATAAGATCAAGTTGATACGTTTTTGTAAAAGTGCCTTACTGGGGTAATCAACTTCAGATGTTTTTATTTACATGTATCGTATTCCGGATGTCCTTGCGTGTAAATTGGTGTCGGCATTTTGGGGTTGAAAGTAGCACGTCGTCAATCCACTGATGTTGCATATCGCATCAATGACGGCATCGTGGCATTGGGGCATTGGGGGTCCAAATCCCGAACCGAATTTTTCAACAACCTGACCGCAACTGAGGTTATTGTTCGCCCAATTCATGATATTATAAGGCAATGCTGCGACTTTTTTAGATTCGTGACCCGTTTTCTTGATATCGCGGCAAACAATTACAAATTCGTGAATGGATCGGATCAATGACGGCATTATTTTGGGGGTCCAAATCCCGAAGCTAATTTTTCAACAAAATGATCGCAACTAAGCTTAACGTTCGCCGAATTCATGACCGCCGAATTACAACGCAGTGCAGGGACTTTTTTTTAAAAAACATTTATTGCATGGTTTCTTGGTATTGTTGAATTTATGACAATGTATTTTTTTTTTTTTTTTTCCCTAAATCTTTAGCTGAGGCAAAGTGCCATCTGCTAGAGATTGCTACGTTAAAGAAGGAGTTACGTTTATCCGGCTTATGTGACATCCGGTTATACCAACTAGTCAAGAAAGGAGAGACGCCGTGAACCAAGAAATATGGCGTAGAGACGAAACACGCATGTCATACAGGTACATATACATACATACAGACACTCATGACAATGGAAGGACATTTGGAGGGTGGGCAGCATCGTAACCTCCGGAGAGGCTCCACTGCCCACCTGCGACCTGAAAAGCGAAGCGGAGGCCCGACGCCCAGGGCGAGTCGTGGGCGTCGGGCCCGACCTTGTGTGTGTAAGTGTATGTTTTAAGTTAAAGCCTGGAAACCCCTGAAAAGGGGAAAACCAGGCTGCTTGGAAAACCCGAGGGTAAAAAACCAAGCGCAATTTAAAAGGAAGTCCGTCCGTATTAGCCAAATTGGATCGGATCCTGTCTACCTAGTGTGAGATAACCTATATGTATGTGTTTTGCGACGACGGAGAGGAAGAGATGTGGAGCGGAGTCATACAGCCAGTACGGAGTGTGGCGCGTGCCTTATAACTTTTATCAGGTTAGCTTGGAAAATGAAGATGCGACGGAGGTTTTATATCAGTTCGGAGAGTTGGGTGTCCTGGAGGAAGCGAAAGAGTAAATCAAGTAGTTCCGGGTGGTCATTCCCGAGGAGAGCTTGAAGCGAAAGTTGTGAGTGGATCTTGGCGACATATTGCATGATATAGCGACGGTGAAGAGCATATGCTGGACAGTCAAGTAAGATATGGGTGACAGTAAGGCGTAGGTGACATGTGTTACAAAGTGGAAGGCGGTGAGGTCTATGAAAAATATAATTGTGTGTCAAATTGGTGTGTCCCACGCGGAGTCTGGCGAGTACCACCTCGTTCAGACGGGTGTGCTGGTTGGAGGATGGCCAGCTGGAGAGTGTGGGCTTGATGGTGTGTAGGTGTGTGGTGTTGTGTGACCAGCAGGCCTGAATATACTTTTTGAACAGATTATTTGTGAGGGATAAAAGATCTCCGGGGGGTACTGGGGCTCCGTTGTTGTCGGGGAGGTCGATCGCCGCGCGGGCGAGACCATCAACCCGTTCATTTCCCGGGATGCCCCTATGTCCGGGGATCCAGAGCAGTGTGAGTGGAAGGTGTGCGTGGTTGGCATTGTAGAGGTGTCGGATGGCGTGGAGCGTGGGGTGTGTGGTGTTGTGTATTGAGGCGAGGGCGTCCACGGAGGATCGTGAGTCAGTGCATATTGTAGTAGGGGTAGTAATGCGTTGCGCAATGATGTGTTGTAGGCAAGTGAGTATGGCGACTAGTTCTGCTGTGTATACCGAATGGTGAAGTGTTAATTTGGTTTGACCAGTGTCGGGCCCACCGCACCAGGCGGCTCCCGTACCATTGCTGGTACGTGAGCCGTCCGTGTAGAAGAAGGTGTGTTGTGGGTGGGCCTCTTGATATTCAAAGAATCTAATTTGGACTTCGATGGGGGTGAGCAGGTTTTTGTTTTCCCGAAAGAGATACTCAAGTTTGGGGTGTTTCATGTGCCAAAACGGGATTAGAGGAGGCAATTTGTCGGGGATTACGTTGGGGAATTTGAGTGCGAATGTGAGGACATGGTCTAAATGTATGGCAATATTGTATTTGTTCCTATTATATGTACGTCGAACGGGAGGATTAGAGAGTGCGAGGGTGGCAGGGTGGTTGTGCTGTGTTGTGGTGCGAAAGTGGTATCTGACTAGTTGAAGTATTCTGCGGTGTTGTAAGCTGGGGAGGTGGGCCTCAGCCCGGAGACTAGTGATGGGCGTGGTGCGGTGTGCTCCGGTGATGAGGCGAATTGCGTTATTCTGTATGCGTTCAAGTGTTGTAGTGTGTGAAGGGGATATATTATCGAAGATAAACGCATTGTATTCCAGGATTGAGCGAATCAGAGTAATATACAATGTGTTGAGTGTGGCCCTGTCTGCACCCCAGTCACGACCGGAGATGCAGCGCAGGAGATTTAGACGTTTTGCGCAACGTTGTTTGAGATAAGCAATATGGGGGCCGAAACAAAGACTTTTGTCTAGTACGATGCCAAAATAGGTGAAGGTGGTTTGGTGAGGGATAATTTGGTCGCGGTAACGGAGTGGTGTAAGAGGTGGAATGTACGTGGTGAGCCGGGAGAAAAGCATTGTGACGGATTTGGTGGGGGAGATTTGCAGTCCCCAGAGGGAGCACCAGGAATCAATTTGATTCATGGCGCGCTGCATTATATGATTTGCATTGTCTGCCGATGGGTGCGTGCACCATATGGCCAAATCATCGGCGTAAATGGAGTATTTTAGACAGGGGGCTATGTGATGGAGGTCAGCGAGCGCATCGTTAATCATGATAAGAAAGAGGGTGGGGGATAGCACGCTGCCTTGTGGGACGCCTTGATCTAACTTTTTGGACTGAGAATGGATATTGCCGCAGCGGACGGTGAATGTTCTATTAGCGAGAAAGTTGGTGATAAATTTTGCCATTCTGCCTCGGATGCCAATACGATGAAATTTGATTCGGAGTGCCGAGCTGTGTACTTTATTGAATGCCGATTTTAAATCGAGAAAGAGTACCACGGTTTCATGTTTTTTCATGAAACCGCGCTGAATCGAGTCAACTAATAGAATAAGGTTGTCAGTGGTGCTGTGTCTGGGTCGAAAGCCGCTTTGAAAGGGTGTGAGAATTTCGTTGTTTTCAAGGTGAACTCTGATTCGTCCATTGACAATGCGCTCAAAAAGTTTAGAGGCACAACTAGTGAGAGAGATAGGTCGATAGCTAGAGGGAAGGTCGCGAGGTTTGCGGGGTTTAGCGATAGGAATGATAGTGCTAGTGGACCAGGAGAGGGGGAAGGTGCCGTCAGTCCATAGTTGGTTTAGTGCCGAAAGGAGGTTGTCTTTTCCGGAGTCGGATACATTTTGGAAGAAGGGGTATGCCAATTGGTCAGGGCCAGCCGCGGTGTTTGTTACTTTGGATAGGGATAAATTTAGTTCATAGAGAGTAAAAGGGGGCATTATATCGTTCCGTGTTGTCCGAGGTAAAGTTGCAGGTGGCGAGAGTGGTTTGTAGGAAGTCGGTGGTTTGTTGCGAGTATTGCGTATTTGAGGAGATGTCTGCATAATAGGTGGCAAAGTGTTCCGCGACGTCCGAGGGTTCTGTGATGCTGCGTTGATTAATTGTCAGTTGTGGGAATCCGCGGTGTGGGGATCTGCCATTTGAGAAAGAGCGAATTTTGGTCCAAATCTGGCCGATGGGGGTAAAACGGTTGAATGAGTTTGAATAGAGTTGCCAGCTGCGTTTTTTGCAGCTAAGGATAATCTGCTGACAAGGTTTTTTTAGACTCGCGGGCTTCTAACATGTTTTGGGTGGTGAGATTTGTGCGAAATTTTCGCTCAGCCCGCCGCCGCAGAGCGACGGCGCGTTGACACTCGTCGTTCCACCACGGCACGTGATGACGGCCGGGGAGCGACGAGTGTGGGGGACATGATTTTCTGCCGCGAGTAATATGGTGTCAAGAAAAGCTGATATTGGGGGTGTGAATGAGGAGGGAAGACGGTGTCAATTTCCTGGGAGAATGATGGCCATTTCGCCTTGCGAACATTCCAGCGGGGAGAAATGAATAATCTCTAGCCTGGGCTGAGCGTTCGAGCATAATATGAATAGGGAAGTGATCGCTAAAGAGGGGGTCAGGTTGTACATGCCAAGAAAAGAGGGGTGAGATGGAGGCCGAGGCCAAAGATAGGTCGATGGCAGATGGACGGAACGGGGCAATGTCGGTGTTGTGTGTGGGTGTTTGGTCATTTAAAAAGACCATGTTGTGGGTGTTGAGGAGTGTTTCGATGTGGTGTCCGCGAGGTGATGTGGTGTGACAGCCCCATGCCTGGTGGTGGGCATTAAAATCTCCCAGCACCAGACAGGGGTGAGGGAGGAGACCGAATAGGTCGGTCACAGAAGATAAGGATAGTGTAGGAGAAGGTGGGAGATAGAGAGAGAGAGAGTATAGTAAGCTCTAGTTGTGCAATTTTGACAGAAACGGCAATAAAATTTAGGTTATTTACAATGGGGATCTGACGATGAAGGAGGGTGTCGGATATAAATAAGGCGACCCCGCCGCCGCGGGGTGTAGAATTTCTATTGTCGGTGTAGAGGGAATAACCAAAGATATTAAAATTATATTGGTCATTGTCGCGCCATCGGGTCTCCTGAACGGCGGCAATCAATGGTTTATTTCTGATGATATATTCCTTGAATTCTGCCCAATGGGATATGAGGGACCTCGTATTCCATTGGAGCAAGAATTCAGTGGTGGGTGTCTGCATTAGTGTTGTGTTGTGTGGTGATGATCACGCCCTCGCAGGCGTGTGTGTGGCGGTGAGGGCGTGATTGGGTCATCCGTCTCGTAGGAGACGGACGACCCTGGTGACGTGGAGAGAGGCTCTGGATCCCCAGTGCGGTCCGGGCTCGGGGAACGGGAGCGAGCACTCGATTCCGGGGACAGAGTAGGGAGGCGACGGCCCTGAGGGGGCGGTGTGGAAGACGCCCGAGCCTTGGTCGGAGCAGCCTGTTGGCGGTGGAGGGGCTGAGCGCTAGAGGAACCGGTGACTGGGGTCGCCGCGGTCTGCTGCGCGGCCCGACAGTGGTGGGCGGTGTCTGCCTTGGCGGGGCCCGCGGCAGGGGCAGGGCGCATGGCCGGCTGGGTGACGTCCTGTGGGCGGTGCGGGGACCGGGGGACGGAGGGGCCCGCTAAGGGGGCAGGGCGAGAGGCCGGGGAAGGAGAGGAGGGAAGCGGGTCGCAGTCGGACCGACCCGACCTGGGGCGGGAGCCCGCTTCAGCCGGAGTCGGCCACATTGGGGCCAAGTGGGGCCGGGCCCACACCATCGGTGGGGCGGGCGGCGAGGAGCCCTGTGAGGTGAGTCGCCGCTGCTGACGCTCTTTGGCGTCGAGCCACGCAGGGCAGCGTGGGGATGCGGCCGGGTGGGGGCCCAGGCAGGCCGCGCAACGTGGGACCTCGGACGCGCACATATCCGTCGTGTGCCCCTCGGCACATCGCCCACATACAGGCTCCCTTGAGCGACACGCCTTTGCCAGGTGCCCGTACCTTTGGCAGAAGGCACATCGGGCCGGTGGTGGGGTCCAGGGGCGGAGAGGGATGCGCAAGTAGCCCGTCATGACGTGGGTGGGCGGGACTTGCGTGCGGAAGCCCAGTTTCAGGACTGGGCCCGCACGAGGGCGACGACCGAGACGGGTCACGTCGCACACTCCCTGCGACTGCAGCTCGTCCAGGAGCTCCTCCTCGGACAGATCCACCAGCTCCGGGGCGTAAGCGGTGGTATAAACCAGGTTGAGCCTGTCCGCGATCTCAACCGTGATGTCCTTGCCGAGGAAGCGGTTTAGGCTCATGAGGGCACGTGCCTGTGAGGCTTCCCTAACCCGCACCAGCAGGGCACCAGAGCGGAGGACCTTCGCCGAGGAAACTCCGCCTGTCCACCCGTCCAGCTCCCGTGCTACCGCAAACGGGGAGGTTCGGGCCCACGATCCCTCCTTCCTCGTCACCAACACGAATGACTCACCCTCCGGGGGGTCGCGGGGGGGGGGCAGGCGGGCTCCAGGCCGGGGGCGGCGTCCTCCGTCCTCCGAGGGGGCTGGGTGTTCCCGGGCATACCGGGGCAGGGCGGGTGCACTTACACCAGAGGGGAGAGGGTGGAGTGTATGTGTGGATAAGGGCGCCCGGAAGGGGTGCAAGCAAGAAAGGCACCCTGAGGGGATGCTGCAAGGAAAGATGTGAAGAACTGGCGTGTGAAAGGGGAAGAAAGACACAGAGTTTTGGAGGGATGGGAAAATCGGTCAGAGGCGGGGGCAGTCACGCTCAGAGAACGTTAGCCCGATCCATTAAACCAGAAAGATACCTATGACCGATTTATAACCTATGGGGAGGGACGGGAAACAAACGGTCGAGGCTGGCCGCCGGTACAACTCGGTTTCCCGACGGTGCCCGAGAGCACCGCTAGGCCGAGGAGGAGTGGGGGGGGCTGCGACGGCTAGTCCGACGAGCACCGACTAGCGGCGTCGGCCGGCTAATCCGGCTGACAACCGACTAGTGGCTAAGGGGGCGGAGCTTCCCGTAGATGTCCTGGAAAGGACACCTACGAGACAGCTGGAAAGGGCGGGTGGGGGGCTTGAAACGGCGGACAGCTTCTGTGGCTTAATCTCCGGTTGTGATAACCAGGTCTTGTCAAGCCTCTATGACAATGTAGGGCCGCTCTGCCTATAGTTTCCCCCGCCGGCCGATTGGTGGCGCTAGTTTCGCCGCCCGACGGCCAGCGGCTAATGTCCGCGCCTGACGCGTAACAGTGTTTTGAGATGGAACGTGTGACAGGTGTACGCACGCACGTTTGATGTTTGCTCTTGCGAGGATTATCAAGTGACATGCACCCAGATATGGTTTACTTAACGCATATAGATTTACAATATACCGGCCAAGACACATCACGCACAATGCAGAATAGGTATAACACTGAACGCCAAGACAACACTCGCTGCTCACTCGTCGCTGTTGCTGTCGCCGTCGCCTCTGCTGCCGCTGCTTCTGCTGCTGTCGCCGTTCCTGCTACTCTCACTGCCGATAGGGGCGCGGGAGCTGTCACCCACAGCTTCCGTCTCGGCGATAGGCAGCTGGCGCTCAGCCAGCAGGGCCGGGGTCTCCGGCAGCAGCTTCCCATGGCGGTTGGCGTAGATGCCTCGTCGGCGCTGCAGGTTCAAGCTGCTCAGCAGGGGGTCGCTGGCTACCATGCGGTAGCCGAACATGGCGAACATTGTGTGGAGGCGCGGGTCCTTCCTAGTGTGCCGCAGCCTGTACTGGCGGGCGCGCTTGTTGGTGGACTCGGTGGCTTCCTTCGACATCATCCCGATTGGGAGATGGCACGACTCGACGATTTCTGTTGGGTGGACCAGCAGCCTGTGGAGGGTAGTGGACATGGGATACCACCCATACAGAGCCACGTTGCGCTCAGCTGTGCGCCGGCAGAAATCGGACATTGCTGCTGTGTGGACCTTGTGGAAGCAGCTGATGACCTGTGGGATGCTGTAGATGACCTTGATCAGTTGTTGGTCGACCCCAGTGCAGGCGGCGATTTCCACCGGCGAGCGGAAGGCACGACGGGCGGTGTTGCCGTCAGTGGAGTTCCCGCAACCACCGGAACGGGGCCGGTCCACCCGGAGAGCCATCATCTACTTGAACGCTGCCTTCACTTCCTCCTTCTGCTGCTAGCACTGCGGCCTGTCCTCGGCTTACATCCGTCCCTTCTTCTTTGTCATCCGGTAGCTGATGTGGAGCAGGCACTCAAAGCAACGGATCTAGCAATGGTGATACTAAGTGCATACTCCTAGTTGCTGGCGGGCAGTGCAGAGACTGTCCTAAGGTGGTTGAACATCTTAGAAGTGACGCCCCACTTGCTGCATTTCTGTACAGAGCTGGTCTCGGTGGCGACATTGACAACTTTGCCATCCACCATGGTCGTCTGCATGTTGTAGCGGACGACAGCCGTCTCCGTGACAAGCGGCTGCAGAGAGCCTATGTTCGTCTTCATCCGCTGAATCTCTCCCTCAGTCACCTTTCTGGCTTCCTTGGCGAGCTGTAGATTGACGGTCTGCAGAAGCACGTGGAGCTGGGCGTGGCGTTCGTCCAGACCACGTCTCCGCGGCCCGTCAGAAGCTGGAGTGGCACCAGAGTTGTAGCCAACATCTTCTAACTTTACTCGACACCAGCCTGCTAGCCTGCTTGTAAGGACTGTGTCCAGACGAACCGTCCGTGCCCCACTTGCAGTACAGAGTGAGCTGGGCTGGTGGGTCGTCCATCACTCTCTCCACCACCTCTGCCTGCGGCTTCAGTGGACGGGCGGCGTGTGGTCCAGCAGTTGCTGCAGCTCCACCCGTGCTCGGTCCGGCTGCACGGTGAGGGCGTCCGATGGCAGCAGGCACGTTGGCAGGCATGTTGTATGCAGTGGCAAATTATTCGCGAAATAGGGTGGAACATACCACTTACTGAACATTGAAACGACATCCTTCCCGAAGAAGTATCGACATCGTGCTTCTTGCTGGGTGTTTGTGAAGACTTCATGCCTCGTTTCTAAATGCATCCATTGTACAAATATCATACTTTTGCTCATCATAACGGATCGGGATCGTGATAACGAACATCCCGTAGCGCAATTCCAGGTGAGGGGATTACCTATGATGTGCTATGATATACAATAACAGTGTTTTTGTCTTTAGCAGTGGCAAAGTGCTTTCCGCTAGATACTTGCTACGGTAAAGAAAGGATTACGCTAAACCGTCTTATGTGGCATCCGGTGATAACAAACAAGCAAGAGAGGAAGGATGAGAGATGCCGGCAAACAAAGAAGGTGGCGTAAAGGGCCCAAACATACATCGCATACAGGTACACATACGGACATACATACATGCATACATATCAGACAGTAGAATACTTGGAATGTGGACAGCTTCATAGCCTCCGGACAGGCTCCGCTGTCCACCTGCGACCTGGAACCTTCATTCCGGAGGCCCGGCGCCCCGGGCGAGCCGTGGTCGTCAGACCCGACCTTGAATGTGTGGGTGTATGTTTAAGTTAGAGCTTGGGAAAACCTGAGAAAGGAAAATACCATGCTGCTTGGAAAACTCGAAGGTAAAAAGCCAAGTGCAATCTGAAGGGAAAACCGTCCGTTTTGGCCAAATTCGATCGGTCCCTGCCTACCTAGTACGAAATGTAACTTACGACAGCGGAGAGGATGATAGCGTTTGGCTTCAAATGTCTTGGTCGTGCGTGGTGCTGTGTAGAAAGGTGAATAGTAGCTCAAGGAGCTCCGGGTGCTCGTCACCGAGAAGGATTCGCAGCGAATGTGGAATACGATGTTCGGCGATGAATAAAAGAAGGGGGCGACGCTGCAAATGATTTGCAGGACAGGTGAGCAAAACATGTTCGACAGAGTTATGCATGTCACACACTCGGCAAAGTGGAGCGCGGCGAGGTCGGCAGAGGATGTAATCATGGGTGAGCTTGGTGTGTTCGAGTCGGAGCTGGGAAAGAAGCATCTCGTGTACGCGTTTGTGTTGTTGGGAAAACGGCCATTTGGAGAAAAGGGGTTTTGTTGATTATTTGGCTTAAGGGCGCGCCGACTACGAGGTCATTTAGCGCCCAGAGAAGGGGTTTAATGTGGTGTAAGTGTGGTGTTATAATTCCAGCATGCCTGGAGATACCGTGTGGATAACCTATTCGTGAGGGGCAAAATGCCACTAGGGGCACCGGGAGATGGGGGGGGGTCGATCGCTCGACGAGCGAGCTCATTCGCCCACTCGTTGCCCCGTATCCCCACGTGGCCAGGGACCCAGAGCAGTGTGAGTTGGAGGTGAGTGTGATGGGTGTGGTAGAGTAGGCGGATAGCGTGGAGTGTGGGGTGAGTTGTTGTGTATGGCTGCGAGAGCGTCAATGGATGAGCGTGAGTCAGTACAGATGATGGATGTGGTGATGCTGTGTTGAATAATGTGTTGTAGACAGGTTAGGATGGCCACTAACTCTGCCGTGCAAACCGAATGGTGTGGTGTTAATTTTGTTTGCCCAGTGTTGGGTCCACCGCACCAGGCGGCGCCAGTACCGTCTGTGTTACGGGAGTCTTCAGATTAAAATATGTGTGTTGGGGGTGGACCGCTTGATGTTCGAAAATGTCGGTTGAGTTTCGATGGGAAAAATATTTTTTTGTTTGCCGAAACAGATACTCGAGCTTGGGGTGTTTCATGTGCCAAAATGGGAGTAAGGGAGCAATTTGTCGGGGTTACCTCTGGGAATTTCAGTGAGAGTGCAAGGACACGCGGGCGGAGCAAAGCGCCAAAGCGTTTCAGCGCGTGCAGCCACTGCCCGGGTAGCACGCACACAGCGGCCGTGTGCCAGGTCCTGTCTCGGCGCTGCTGCTAATGTGGGCTTGAAGGCCGCGCTCGCGCAGCCTGCACAGGCCCACTGCGAGAGGTTCGCGGCGAGTCTGGCGAGAACTCTGCCAAGGAGGTCGCGTCAGCGGACACGGACCAATCCGGGGAGGGCAACTGCGGGTTTTCAATCACTATCAGATAGCGGCCGGCCGTGCGGGTTGATGTCGAGAGAAACCTGTTGCTGCGGAGATAGGCTCTTGCAATCAGATGCGGCCAAATAAGAACTGACGGGAGTATCCGTTTTGTTTATTGGGTGTTTCATGACGCACTTTACGCACATTCACGGCTAATGGCGCCGCCCACACTGCTTCGCCGGTGGACCGCGGCATTGGGAAACGTCCCGAGCGGTGCGAGTGTCGAACCCGGGAACGTTGGCACCCAGAGCTCAACACCTTAACCACTCGGCCATCCCCGCCCTCACGGGAGTACCTGACGACGAACCCAGCTGAAGGTGTCCTCAAGCCAACGCGGCCGACTTGGTTCCGCACCGGCCCTCACACTCTCTCAGAGAACAATGGGTACGTTGCTGGTAGATATCCCAGGTGCGTGCATTTTTAGACGACGTGGTTGTAATCGGATTAGATCCATCAAGTCATGCTACAGCACTGTGCGAGGCACTGCGTAGACCGAAGGACATCGGCCTCGCCGTTAACAAAGCGAAGTGGCCTTTTTGGATGGGCGGCATCGCCTATTTGGGTTACAAAAATCGGCAGGCGAGGAGTTGAGGCCACCGCCGATAAGGTAGCTGTCGCTATGGAGGCTCAGCGCCGTGGAACGCAGCGGAGCCGCGCTGCTGGCTGCGTCTCAGAAATGCACAAACAATTCAAAGAAGATTCGTCAGTTATAACGTTAGAATCATTACACGTATTGCCGCGGAGTAACCAGAAACGGCAGTGACACGGTACAGCACAGCGAGCCTTTTATAAGGAAAAGCGTCCTGTCTAACGGTTTCAGTATTGCCCGCGCGGGCCGGCCGTCCACGACGAGAACCGATCACAGAACCCTTTTGGAGCTGATTGGGGAGCTGAAGCCGCTGCCGCTCAGGGCGTCAGCTCGGGTGGTGAGGTGGGCGTCGCTCCCCGGGCGCGTGTGACCATCATCTGGAGTGTACGCCGGCAGCTGGGCAGGCCCATCGTGATGCTCTGAGTAGGCTGTGACACTCTGGAGTGTACGCCGGCAGCTGGGCATGCCAGGTCCCGGGCAGTGAGTAGGCTGTAACACTTTGGAGGCGAGTGGGCAGGCCATCGTGATGCTCTGAGGAGGCTGTTGGTCCCGCCGAGAGGACAACCGTGCCGGCAAAAATAGTCCGTTTTGTGGTGCTCCAGATGAATCTCCGGTGTGTGTCGACAAAGTCTGATCCTGGCCGGCTACGGACCCGGTTCTGTCGTCCGGTTTTGCAGTTCGTAAACAACGGATGGCCACAATGACGGGAAATTCAAAGCGCCGGGTTTGACCCCATGCTCACTGAAGGGTAGAACGTGTCATCTATGATGGGTGCCTGCCATGTGAGGCCAGGGTGGCAATTCCACAGTCAATCCTCACTTACCCAAGCTGCAAATTATCCTGCGAATGAGTAAAATAAACTGGAACTATCAACATCCGAGAGATGTCTCCTCGCCCAGCCCCCCCCGCCTTCAGCACCTTAACGTCACAAACACTATAACGTAAGACTCCTTTAACGTGATATACACGGTGGTATCTGATACTCACTGCAGCGTCGGTCGGCAGCTGGGCGGTTGGACGGTGCGGACGATATACACTGTGATGCCGCCGCCGCCCACCGCCCAAGCGTCCTTCAGCGTCATCACCTACGGCGAAACAGCGCAGGTGTGCGTCACGTGCAGGGACGACGGTGGTCGCGGGTCAGCCCGCCGTCTGCTACTGCAGCTCAACAGACAGGTCAGTCAGTCAGCTGCAGCCGACACCTGGCACCGGCACCCACACATCCCGCCGTCTGCTGCTGCAGCTCAACAGACAGGTCAGTCAGTCAGCTGCAGCCGACACCTGGCACCGGCACCCACACATCCCGCCGTCTGCTACTGCAGCTCAACAGACAGGTCAGTCAGTCAGCTGCAGCCGACACCTGACACCGGCACCCACACATCCCGCCGTCTGCTGCTGCAGCTCAACAGACAGGTCAGTCAGCCTGAGCTGCAGCCGACACCTGACACCGGCACCCACACATCCCGCCGTCTGCTGCTGCAGCTCAACAGACAGGTCAGTCAGCCTGAGCTGCAGCCGACACCTGACACCGGCACCCACACATCCCGCCGTCTGCTACTGCAGCTCAACAGACAGGTCAGTCAGTCAGCTGCAGCCGACACCTGACACCGGCACCCACACATCCAGCCGTCTGCTGCTGCAGCTCAACAGACAGGTCAGTCAGCCTGAGCTGCAGCCGACACCTGACACCGGCACCACACATCCCGCCGTCTGCTACTGCAGCTCAACAGACAGGTCAGTCAGTCAGCTGCAGCCGACACCTGACACCGGCACCCACACATCCCGCCATCTGCTGCTGCAGCTCAACAGACAGGTCAGTCAGTCTGAGCTGCAGCCGACACCTGACACCGTCACCCACACATCCCGCCGTCTGCTGCTGCAGCTCAACAGACAGGTCAGTCAGCCTGAGCTGCAGCCGACACCTGACACCCGCACCCACACATCCCGCCGTCTGCTACTGCAGCTCAACAGACAGGTCAGTCAGTCTGAGCTGCAGCCGACACCTGACACCGGCACCCCACATCCCGCCGTCTGCTACTGCAGCTCAACAGACAGGTCAGTCAGTCTGAGCTGCAGCCGACACCTGACACCGGCACCCACACATCCCGCCGTCTGCTGCTGCAGCTCAACAGACAGGTCAGTCAGTCTGAGCTGCAGCCGACACCTGGCACCGGCACCCACACATCCCGCCGTCTGCTACTGCAGCTCAACAGACAGGTCAGTCAGTCTGAGCTGCAGCCGACACCTGGCACCGGCACCCACACATCCCGCCGTCTGCTGCTGCAGCTCAACAGACAGGTCAGTCAGTCAGCTGCAGCCGACACCTGGCACCGGCACCCACACATCCCGCCGTCTGCTGCTGCAGCTCAACAGACAGGTCAGTCAGTCAGCTGCAGCCGACACCTGACACCGGCACCCACACATCCCGCCGTCTGCTGCTGCAGCTCAACAGACAGGTCAGTCAGTCTGAGCTGCAGCCGACACCTGACACCGGCACCCACACATCCCGCCGTCTGCTGCTGCAGCTCAACAGACAGGTCAGTCAGTCAGTCTGAGCTGCAGCCGACACCTGACACCGGCACCCACACATCCCGCCATCTGCTACTGCAGCTCAACAGACAGGTCAGTCAGTCTGAGCTGCAGCCGACACCTGACACCTGACACCGGCACCCACACATCCCGCCGTCTGCTACTGCAGCTCAACAGACAGGTCAGTCAGTCTGAGCTGCAGCCGACACCTGACATCGGCACCCACACACCCCGCCATCTGCTGCTGCAGCTCAACAGACAGGTCAGTCAGTCTGAGCTGCAGCCGACACCTGACACCGGCACCTACACATCCCGCCGTCTGCTACTGCAGCTCAACAGACAGGTCAGTCAGTCTGAGCTGCAGCCGACACCTGGCACCGGCACCCACACATCCCGCCGTCTGCTGCTGCAGCTCAACAGACAGGTCAGTCAGTCTGAGCTGCAGCCGACACCTGACACCGGCACCCACACATCCCGCCGTCTGCTGCTGCAGCTCAACAGACAGGTCAGTCAGTCAGCTGCAGCCGACACCTGACACCGGCACCCACACATCCCGCCGTCTGCTGCTGCAGCTCAACAGACAGGTCAGTCAGTCTGAGCTGCAGCCGACACCTGACACCGGCACCCACACATCCCGCCGTCTGCTACTGCAGCTCAACAGACAGGTCAGTCAGTCTGAGCTGCAGCCGACACCTGACATCGGCACCCACACATCCCGCCGTCTGCTACTGCAGCTCAACAGACAGGTCAGTCAGCCTGAGCTGCAGCCGACACCTGACACCCGCACCCACACATCCCGCCGTCTGTTGCTGCAGCTCAACAGACAGGTCAGTCAGTCTGAGCTGCAGCCGACACCTGGCACCGGCACCCACACATCCCGCCGTCTGCTGCTGCAGCTCAACAGACAGGTCAGTCAGTCTGAGCTGCAGCCACACATCTCGCCGCTTCCGGCGCGTCGCCACAATTACCATAGCTATTATAATACCATAGTTACCATGGCGAGGCAATAGCAACTACGGAAAAGAACATGGAAACACGAGGAGGAGGAACAGAAAGAAACGCCGGAAACGACAGCAGAAGCAATTTCCGTAGCAGACCCTTAAGCTAGTCTCCAGCCGCGCAGTGGCTATGGCTGCCACCAGCAAAGCTTAATTGAAGGTGAAGTGAGTTGCAAGAGGCGGAAGGAAACCTGTAATCTGCTTAGAAATTTGATTATAAGTTAATAATTACTCCTACGGATCTTTGACATAGCAGCTTGAGGTGGCAGCAAAAACTGGATGCTGAAATGAGCTTAACTATGAGGTTGGTATTCCTGTCAGTAGATGGCGTCACCGGCGTAGGGATCTGGAGCAAGGACTTTACGAAGACTGACGCCACCAATTCGTAATGGACGTCGATGAAAATGCTATCAGTGAATTCAGAAGGGGCAGGCGAGTCTGTGATGTATGCAGGTGGGTATGCACAAATGTGACTCGTTTTGCGTACGGTGAAAAATCAGAAGTTCGTTAGAATCCACGATTTTGATAATTTCAGATGCGATGCGTCACGTTTAGACGTTCTTCGATCGTAACGGATCTTTACGCATTTCACTTCTTAACCGTATTGACACAACTTCAAGTGGTAGCGACTTGCGAACTCGCAGTTTCGTAAAATAAGTACAGCCTACTGATCATGTCATGTGCCTACACTTTTTACTACCACGTCGATAATCCTGAAGACCCGCGTTGTAGCCATCAGAGTTCGGCGACAAGACCTCAATCACATCTCCATACCAACAGACGCATTAAGGTCCATACCCACATAACACTCACAGTCACCACGGAGGTCAGTCCTCAGACATGTCACCTGCGCGGGGAACACGCGCAACAGAAGTCGCGCACGCGGTGTTGAGAGATGTGACGTGTGGTTGATCCTTCAGGCTGATTAGTGCGCGATTATAACGTATACTAGGCATAGCTATTAATTCGATTATAATGTATGCTAAGCATAGCTATGAATTCGATTATAATGTATGCCAAGCATAGTTCGGAGCTTCCTGATCGGAAGGGTTTTCCCAGTTACATGCCAACTAGTGCCTAACTACGTGCGGAGAGGGTCATAGGCCACGCCAAGGAGGTGTCGCTTTTGGTTTGCGTCGCATTGTTGTGCCATCCTTCTTATTCTCTTCTAGTAATTCGACATACTGGTTAAGTGATTTGGATTCGTATCTTGTCGACGCCTACGGCTTTATCAGCGGCTGGCGAATATGTCAACATTTAAGTTAGTGTTAGAACAATATTACGGACAGTTGCTGCTCCATCCAGTTGTTCTTATGTCTGTGCCCGAGACATCGAGTTCAGGCAGGGTGTTGCCTTCAATCAATGTTATCAATGTGGCAGCACAAAAAAATGGGGTGAACAATTTGATGCCATCAGTGGCATGGAGCGAGCAAAATACTAGCGCTACATGACAACGGGTAAAACATATTCTTGCGTCAGGTACCATAGCGTGAACGATATGCTATTGTTGCATACCCTGGTGAAGTAGTAGTGCATTATGCCTGGTGTGTTTGGATATTTTAGCGAAGACGTGCTTCGTGGGACACAACGTGACATGAAACTCTTGTGACGTGGGCCACAACCTGACGTAAAACCCTTGTGGCGTGGGCCACAACATGACGTGAAACCCTTGTGATGTAAAGCCACAACGTGACGTGGGACCCTTGTGGCGTGGACCACAACGTGACGTGGGATCTGTGTGACGTGACGTGCAACTCTCATGCCACGATGTGTAGCGCACAGCATGCCGACATTTTCTCGCCGTTCGGCCCGTTGCGACAGCTGATTTCTGCGATATCTGCAGTGAACCACTGCAGTGTTCTGCAGTGGTCGCCACGCTCACCGACTGGTCGTTGTCGGCAGCTGCACATTCTGCACAGGCTCCTGCAGAACAGGCGCTGTCACCGGACCACTTCCGACCCGCCGCCGCTCCTGCAGTGGTCCACGCAACAGGTGGGCAGGCCTGGCACAGGCAGCCACTCGAATATGTTCACTGGGGGGAAACTATCCCCCGTCCCCAAGTGTTCCGGAAAATGTGTTTATTTTCAGGAGAAATATCGGTCAAGCGAGCAAGATACTTCATTTTCGCACATATTTCTGAAGCACTTCTCCATCCACCAGCGAACAATTCTTAAGCGGGTTATCGGGTAAAGGTATGACTGAGAGGATCCAGCCTGCAATGCATTTTGTGCTCATACGATGCTAAATTCGATATCGATGGCTCAAAGCCGCCGAGTAAAAAAGAAGAACCCATTGCAGAGGTTGGCCACCAGGGGATCACATCCTAAAATCGGTAAACACTGGGCGAGCTCGAGTTTCTCCAACATGCACAACACTCCATCTGTGTGCATGGGCAGCCTGCCACCCTTCTGGACCACTAAGGCAGGCACAGTGACGGGTCAAGGCCATGGTGTGGCGCGTTGTGCATTGTTGGGGGTGCTGTAAGGCACCAGAAACTGATAATATTCTTCCTGAAGCCCAAAGTAATGCCAAATAGCAACGAGTCCCGCCGTCTGTGAATGACAGACGCCATTCGATTTGTCAGTTGTTGTCAGTGACATTTGCCAGTTGTCGCATGTGACCAACACTGAGTCAGTTCCACGATAAGCCGTCAGTAGCAAGCAAATGATCAATCGTCTGTGGAAGACAATGGTGCACTCTTGATCCCTCGCTGGTTCGAAAAAGTGTGGAATTACCTTCCTCTTTGCCCGCACCTTGCACAGCGGTCACACCTTCCTGCAGATTATTTGGATTGTCGACTCATTCGAGGTCTCGCCGGAAGTTCATTGCAGCCTTCTGACTGTCAGAACCGTCAAGGGGATCTGGGGAATCCCATCCCCTAGCAACCGAAAATGCACTAGATCAAACAAAACAAGTTGAGATTTCCACCACGCAAAACAAGAAATCTTCACATGCCACGTGGCAGCCGACGCATCATCACGTGTCACGTGGCCCATGCGCGCCCCACGTGTCTGAGATTTCACCGCTACTTGTAGGGCCAGCCGGCCACTTGCTATTGCAATTTTTGCACTCTTGCAGTATTGGGCTTGCCTGGCAGCGTCATTATAATCATTGGCCGAACCTGAGCTTATTGCGAACATTTGCACGTGCCACGTGACACCCACGACACGCACGCGTGTCATTACAACGCCAAAGAATATTCAGCCACAAGTTCCAGACGTGTGGCAAATTTCACCCCTCTATCAACCACGGTTACGCCACACAAGCCACTTCTAAACGTGAGGTCGTCGTCGTCAGTCTCCGTTTCATGACATTGCTTTTGGTCGGCCCCCTTAAGAAAATCCGGGCTGCGCCCCTGATTGCGCGCGTCCTCACAGGACGCGATAATGGTAATTCCATCTTCTAGTCATCCTATCTATTAAAATGTCATGCATGTCAGATCTGTCATGTATGGAAATCTAATAGTTGGGATGACTGTGGCATCGATATAAGCCTGCTTTAAACACTTTGAAATGATGACATGACTAGCGCGGATGAGTCGCATTAACGTAACGACACTCGCACTCCTCGGTGGTATGGTCTATATGTGGTCGGTATGTAAGGTTTTATTAACTTGTGTATAGTGAAAAGTGACGTCAAGTGACGTCAAAAGAAGGCGACCTGAAAAACATGCACTAAATAGGCAAACACAAAAAGGCCACTAATCGTATAGACAAAGTGTTTATCAGGCAACACCCTGTGCGCACGCGACAAGGGTAGAGACGGGTCCTATTTTCGAATGGCTTCGAACTGCCACCGCAAGCGTCTCTGCTCACTTCTCACACCTGCTAATGCATTGCTTCCCTAATTCCCTTCCTCCTGCTTAGAACCGGACAAGCCTAGGTTATGTCCGTGTAACCACTAGCCAGTGTACATACCAATACAGACCTCGTGAGCGGACGCGCAAGAGTAGCGGGGGATACAGATGTGCATGGTGCAGATTTGCTGTTAATATTTTCGATATTTTTAAGTTGAACTAAGTATTTTAATGGTAAAAAGAGTGACGTGTTGGTGACTTGCTGTCATTGGCATTACAATGAGTTGTTGTAGTTGATGGAGTATAATAATTAATTAATTATGGGCAAATGAAAAGCTTGTCTCATTGCCTGCGTTTGACTTTCGTCGCTGCATAGAGTTGACGCACGAGGGCGAGGTACACAAGCAAAACCAGGGGTGTCATGTTGTATGCGCTAAGGGAACACTGGCCCCTTAATCGTCAATTTTTTCCCCTTAAACGTTGATTTGTCCTCCCCCTAATCAGGCTAAAGCTTCACTATTCAGCCCTGGATACAAACGGTTTTCGGGGCAGCTTCGGCCATAAAAATGACATTTTTTCCCATCCCCACACCAGTTCCACAAAGTGACACCCATGAGCACAGCTGTCAGTGTGCGACCGTCCTCAGTTGAGCGGCAGATTCGGGCGGCGGCAGCGGCACAGGTCGCCATCACGGACGCTAGCAGGCCGGAGGCCGACGGTGCCGTCCCTCGTTGGCAGGGGATGGCGCTAGTCGGCGGCGGGATCGGGCCCACGGCGGATCTAGGCAATACAATTATGTGGCATTCTGCGGTGGCTCGTCACAAGCACTGCGGTTCGTCTGCGCTGCGAGCAAATTGTCCACTGTCGCGTGATGAAAATCGTGTTAGCCAAATTTGCTCTATCTGCTGTTGCGGCGGATACGATGGAATGCGGTTTCGTTCGATTACATTGCAAATTCAGCTGATTTTCTGATGAACTGTTTATGGAGTTGAATGACATATTGTCCCAAATTAAATGCCATATTTTGCATCGTTTGATCTCATACATTTTAAGCATTCCTGGTGCCATTCATGGAATAGTGCTTTATCACTTCATCATTATTGGAAATACATCACATTATTTTGGAATGTGTATGTTTTTTTATCACTGAAAGGCATCGTGCAATCACATCGTTTGCAAAACAATCACAAAATCGTGTCCGAATTACAGTATTTGTGGTGTTTAAATCACGACCTTTGTGAAACGTGCTTCAACACAGTTTGTGATTTGCATCACACCACTTGTTAACAAACTGTGTCAGTACAAAAGCAATAGTGAAACTGGCTTCTGGTAGCCTATGCATTATCGGCTGAACATTGAGCTGTCCGATCAGAAGAGTGCCTGTTCTGCTGTGGTTGGGAGGTCGCCACACTGTGCCGGCCCTGTTGCCGGGCGGACATGACCGTCTCCTCGGCGGATGCGGCGCCGGTCGGTCTCACCACAACAGCGGTGTGTGGGCGGCCAATACACGTGCGTCGAGCTCGGTCACTGTGACCCGAGGCGCCCGCGCGCGGTTGACGCGCGCGACGCGGTCGTGGTGGCCAGGTGTGACCGTGATCCAGAGGTCAGCCGGTCATATCTTGGGGCGTCTGGCGGTCGACCGGTCTGAGTTGGGACAGGCAAAAACTGGCTGTGCACCTACACTACGGCAGGCCTGGCATGGCATCACACAAATACACGAAACTAGAAGCAATCAACAACACCTAACTGACGAGATCTAACTGACAATACTGGCCGAACTGCCTACACAGAGCTGACGACGTCCATCTGACAATACATCGATCGGACAATATTAGAGCATCACACGGACGCATAAGGAATTATTTATTCTGGATGCACCTGTGATGAGAACACTGAACCCAAAACTAAACAAACAAGTCACTTCAGTTATCGCGCTGACGTTGCATGAGCAGTTGAAAAGTAACTGCAAAGCGAACAGGTGGATCGCCGCCAGTGGAAGTACTGTCGAAATATGAGGTCGATGCCAGACTATAAAGTCATAAAGTCATAAAGTGTTAAGGCCTAACAGGAGCCACAGGGGCCCATCTGGGTTAAGCCTATCTGGAAAAGGTATTAGAAATGTACATACTCTCACCCCAATCAATCCCTTATCTCAAGTTCCCAGGAAGCTATATATCTCAGCCAATCTAGCACCAATTCATTTGCTATTGCATAACACACTCCCAATGTGCTACCATAGACAATCTCATCAGTATCACATCCCGAAGGAAGGTGCTGAATCCACTGCTAGGTACACCCTATATAAAGTTATAAAGCGTTTAGACTTAATAAGAGACTCACTTGCTATTGCATAACACACTCAACAATTACAAACTCCTCCCATCATACCCATTGTGCTACCATAGACAATCTCATCAGCATCACATCCCGAAGGAAGGTGCTGAATCCACTGCTAGGTACACCCTATATAAAGTTATAAAGCGTTTAGACTTAATAAGAGACCCAAGGGCCCATCTAGTTAAGTCTGTAAATGGAAGATAATATAAGCCTGGTAAAAAGACCCTCCCCAACCATCCCACATCCTGAAGAACCAGTCCTCCAATATCCCACACACCTATCAATGCCTATCTACCCTAGCTTTCTAGCCCTATTCCCCTGATCTCTCTTAACACATGTGGCTTGAATGCCTTATCAATAATTTTCAAACTGCATCCATGCCTGCTTAAAGGGGTATGTGCCGTGCACACTTACTTAACATAAATATCACCCCATCCATCACAAATTAGAACTCAAAAACAAGATTTTCCTGTCTAAAAAATGTATCCACCCTATTTTTAAATATATTCAATGAGGAACTCCCCACAACATCAGCAGGCAGCCCATTCCCAAACGTGGGCACGGCGCACGAAAATTGCCCCGCTGCGCCGCTGCGCCGGCGGCGCACCTTAAAAGCTAGCGGCGCAGCGGCGGCGGCGCGAATGGGGTCTGAAAGCTACGATTTGGCCACCAGGGCGGCGCTGTACGCAATGGTCACCCGACGAGGAGGCGTCGGCCATCTTTGCTGTGCATTTTGCGTGGGGTTGCCGGGAGTCGGTGTTGGCATGTGGCTTTCATTAGGGTTGCAAGTCATTTAGGCCAAGGATTTCGGAAATATTGTGTTGAAGAAAGGTTGTTCATGGGTTACAGTGTGCCAGGAACTCGCCAATTATCGGACTCTGGCCACTAGCTTGGGTAGAACATACGCGTCTGAGCTGGCAAGTGCTTTGCTATTGACTGCACGTTACGGTGGTAGCTACTAGGCGCAATTATGGACTTGAATAGTGATAGGGATTTTATGGGAGTTTCACAACACCTCAACTTTCAAGCTTATTAAGGGAAAGGCATGCATCCACAAAGGGCAGGAAGGAAGAGCTGGTCCAGAGGTAAGAGATCTCTACCCACCTACTGTTAAAAATGCATGTGCTGGCTTTTGGTGAGATTTGTTGGGTGAGTGTGGGGTGTGGGTGTTGTGTATGCATGGGTGCATGTGATATGTGCATCTGTGTGTGTGTTTGTGTGGGTGATTTTCCTTATTCTCTTTTTACTAACGACTCTAATCTGAATAAACAGGACTGAGATAAGGAAAGGGTAATGTTTTGTTATAATCAGGACCAACTTTTTGGCGTAATTTTTACCCGACAATAGGTGCTTAAGGTAAGGTAAGGTAAGCAGCATGTGGGACCCACAAGAGATGTGGGCCCCTGGGAGTCAGTGCCCCAAGCAGTGCAGGCTCCCTGAGAGGTGGGTGTGGGCCCCTAATGGGGCCCATATGAACAACTACCTTGGTAAGGTACCTAGCTCTAGGTGACCAGATACTAACTGCCCAACCTAACCTGCAATGCAATTTTGGTGACATTAATTTGACTGAACATAACTTATGGGTGGAACTCAAATTATTAGTTTCAAATTAAGTAGGGTAACAATCCAATCTTAGCATGTTAGGTATTAGCCATGACAAATTCCTGGCTATGGATTGGGGGTGGGGGTGCAGATTGGAGTCAATTTCTCACCCTTGGTGTGGATTGGTGCATATTTTCACTGTGGGCTGATGTGCCCCAGTGAACCTTGTGCCATACTTTACAGTCTGGACAATAGATAGGTACTTACCTTGGTACCTAATGTGCCTAGGTACCTTACCAGTGCTTTCCTAAATGGTTTCCACTACGTCTTTTACAGAAAGGCAGTCAAACAATAGTTGTTTTTCAAATCAATTTTCTGCCTTCTTACCTTGCAGTCTGCTGGAAACCTAATAGATGGATCACGTTTATGGCAGCCGGGAACCGCACATACACCCATACTTCTGGCTTGCTTCTCCTAATTTCTAGCGCACTAATGATAAATATTCCAGCAAACTAGACGTGTCTGAAGTACATTCAACATAATTAAATACGCGCAAACAACATACGCTGCTTACAAAATGTACAATAGGCTTTTTAAATATAAAGATTCTGCCCTCCCTAACCCACAAAACATAGCGCTTTAGGTTCGCCAAAGAAGGCTGGGTGACCATTGACTCTCAGCGCCATCTACATCTTTATCAACTTTCAGACCCCATTCTAAAAAAAACCGGCGCAACGGCGCGCGGCGCAAGTAAAAAATCCGCGCCGCTGTCCGCGCCGCTGCCCAGCTTTAGCGAGCGATAAAAGACGACCTAAGAATCCGACGCGGTCACTCATGAAGTCACAGGTGAGCAGTTTATTTGATATTGAAAGTAGTAACTTGGTGTAGGACAATTTAAATAAAATTCGAGTTTAATTTAGTAAATTTAATATTTAGTATTTCTTTATTTTCTACTCAGGTGGCAGAGGAAGAGACTGGCCCCTCACAGCCCAGACGCCAGGACATTGTCGACCTACTCATGGACGATGAGGACGCTCCTGAGGGGAGGCAGGACCTGGATGAGGTCCTTAACAACGCCATGCGGTCCTGGAAGCGGGCCCACAGTGAGGACCCCCTGACCATCAAGATGTTCCCCATGGAGCACAGGGAGGCCTGGGTGGACATGTTCATTAAATACAACACTGCCCTCCCCAGCTCTGCTGCAGTGGAGAGACTGTTCAGCGTCGCCGGGGACATCTTGAGGCCCAAAAGGGCCTCCCTGACTGCCTGCAACTTTGAGCAGCTGGTCTTCCTCCGCGGCAACCTGAAGCTTATGGGGTACAAGTACTTGGAGCCTAACATGGAGGACAAGGAGGAGGAGGACATTAAGTAGAAGGATAAGTAGAGACAAACTCAGACTCAGTGGGCGTGGCCAATCTGGCTAAATTTACCGCCGGCCGAGCAATATAGCTCACGGGCCATAGTGTAATCTTTAATGTGAATATAGGTAACTGTGATGCCAATTATAAGTTGTATTTTCAATAAAAATGACTTATAGCCTAAAACTGGTTTTTGGGGGCTAAATAGGTAGAAACTTTGGCACTGCACATAGTTTTAGTATAGGCATACTTAATTAATAGCGGCGCGCGGCGCAGCGGCGCGGGGCGCAACTGCAGGGGCCAAAAATGCAGGTGGGCATCGCCGCCGGCGCAGGGGCGCGGGCGCAAGTACCAGAATTCAGCGGCGCGCCCACCTTTGCCCATTCCACTGATCAACAACCTTTTGATTGAAGACCTGTTGTCGCTTAACTGTCCTACACCTCAACTTGTCTAACCTGAATTGATGACCCCTATGTGATACTCTAAACTGAAGAGCGCCATTTAAATTGACCTTATCTACTCCTTTAACAATTTTGTACATTTCAATCATGTCCCCCCTTAATCTCCTATATTTGAGTTAGTACATATCTAATGCCACAAGCCCTTCTCCATATTCTAAGTTACCTATTCCACTGATGAGTCTAGTTGCTTTGCGCTGCACTCTCTCTAACTTGTCTATATCTTTTTCTAGGTAGGGGCTCCAAGCTTGTACAGAATATTCCAAGTGGGGTCGAACGTATGCTCAGTACAGTTTTTTCATGACTTCCTTGCTCTTATACATCACACTTCTATTAATGAGTCCCAGCATTCTGAGTGCCCTGTTCCTAGCTGAGCTACATTGCTTTTCTGCTTTAAGGTCTTTTGAAACCAACAAACCTAAGTCCCTTTCCTCTTCAATAACATTCAGTTCCCTCCCTCCCATTGTATATCTGAAAGTCTCACCTCCAGACCCCAGATGCATAACCTTACACTTGTCATAATTGAAAGACATCTGCCATTGATCAGCCCACTTTTTTAGGTCCTCCAAGTCTAGTTGAATATTTCTAGATTGATCACAACTGTTTGCTACTCCTGCCAGCTTGATGTCATCCGCAAATTTGACCACTCTATTCCTCAGCCCTACCTCAATGTTATTCACAAAGATGATGAAGAGAAGTGGCCCTAGAACAGAGCCCTGTGGTACTCCACTCAGAACATCCTTCCAATCAGATTTACATCCATTTAACATTGCCCATTGTTTCCTTCCCCTCAACCATGCTTCAATCCAACCTATAACTTTTCCAACAATCCCATGTTGCTGTAGTTGATGAATTAGCCTCCCATGAGGAACTTTATCAAAAGCTTTGCTAAAGTCCAAGTACACAACATCTATCCTGCTTTGATTGTCTACTTCTTTAGTAACATACTCCATGAACTCCAAAAGGTTAGTTAAACAAGGCCTTCGAGATCGAAATCCATGTTGAGTATCCCTTAAAAGATTGTGCCTATCAAGATGAATCTGAACATTCTGTTTAACCAGATTTTCTAGTACCTTGCAAACTATTGAGGTCAAACTGACTGGCCTGTAGTTCCCTACACACTTTCCCTTTTTGAAAATTGGTACAACATTTGCATTTCTCCAATCTTCAAGCACTTCAGAATATTCCATAGACTGCCTGAAAATTATACCTAGGGGAACTGCTAAAGCTTTAGCACACTCTACCAAAACCCTAGCATATATATCATGTGGTCCAGAAGCTTTATTATGTTTTATATTCTGCAACCAAGGGCGTCGCCACCGGGGGGGCAGAGGGGGCAGTCGCCCCCTGCCGTGAAACTGGGGGGGGCGCTGCCCCCCTGAAATTTGAGGAGGCCCCTATTCGGAAATGCACAGGAAAAAAGTGAGCAATGAGGCCGACGAGACACGAGAGGGGGCCTCCAAGACGTGAGAGGATGCCCCTAATTTGAAGAAGTAGTCACCTAGGAGGGATAGGAGGCCCCAGAAATCAAGAGAGTGCCAACAATTGGCACGGAGGCCCCCAGGAATGCAAAGGAGGCCCCCAGGATTGCAAAGGAGGCCCCCAGGATTGCAAAGGAGGCCCCAGGATTGCAAAGGAGGCCTCCAGGATTACAAAGGAGGCCCCCAGGATTGAAAAGGAGGCCCTCAGGATTACAAAGGAGGCCCCCATGATTGCAAAGGAGGCCCCCAGGTTTGCAAAGGAGGACTCCAGGATTGCAAAGGAGGCCCCCAGGAATGCAAAGGAGGCCCCCAGGATTGCAAAGGAGGCCTCCAGGATTACAAAGGAGGCCCCCAGGATTGCAAAGGAGGCCCCCAGGATTGCAAAGGAGGCCCCCAGGATTGCAAAGGAGGCCTCCAGGATTACAAAGGAGGCCCCCAGGATTGAAAAGGATGCCCCCAGGATTGCAAAGGAGGCCCACAAGATTGCAAAAGAGGCTCCCAGGATTGCAAAGGAGGTCTCCAGGATTGCAAAGGAGGCCCCGTGATTGCAAAGGATGCCCCAGGATTACAAAGGAGGCCACCAGGATTACAAAGGAGGACACCAGGATTGCAAAGGAGGCCCCCAGGATTGCAAAGCAGGCCTCAGGATTGCAAAGAAGGACTCCAGGATTGCAAAGGAGGCCCTCGGGATTGCAAAGGAGGCCCCAGGGTTGTAAAGGAGGCCCCCAGGATTGCAAAGGATGTCCCCAAGATTGCAAAGGAGGCCCCAGGATTGTAAAGGAGGACCCATGATTGCAAAGGAGAACCCCATGATTGCAAAGGAGGCCTCCAGGATTGCAAAGGAGGCCCCCAGGATTGCAAAGGAGGCCCCCAGGATTACAAAGGAGGCCCCCAGGATTGCAAAGGAGGCCCACAGGATTGCAAAGGAGGCCCATATGTTTGCAAAGGAGGACTCCAGGATTGCAAAGGAGGCCCCCAGGAATGCAAAGGAGGCCCCCAGGATTGCAAAGGAGGCCTCCAGGATTACAAAGGAGGCCCCCAGGATTGCAAAGGAGGCCCCAGGATTGCAAAGGAGGCCCCCAGGATTACAAAGGAGGCCTCCAGGATTACAAAGGAGGCCCCCAGGATTGAAAAGGAGGCCCACAGGATTGCAAAAGAGGCTCCCAGGATTGCAAAGGAGGTCTCCCAGGATTGCAAAGGAGGCCCCCAGGATTGCAAAGGAGGCCCCAGGATTGCAAAGGAGGCCACCAGGATTACAAAGGAGGACTCCAGGATTGCAAAGGAGGCCCCCAGGAATGCAAAGGAGGCCCCAGGATTGCAAAGGAGGCCCCCAGGATTGCAAAGGAGGCCCCAGGATTGCAAAGGAGGCCCCCAGGATTACAAAGGAGGACTCCAGGATTGCAAAGGAGGCCCTCAGGATTGCAAAGGAGGCCACCAGGATTGCAAAGGAGGCCCCAGGATTGTACAGGAGGCCCCAGGATTGCAAAGGAGACCCCCAGGATTGCAAAGGAGGCCTCCAGGATTGCAAAGGAGGCCCCCAAGATTGCAAAGGAGGTCCCCAGGATTGCAAAGGAGGCCCTCAGGATTTCGAAGGAGGCCCCCAGGATTGCAAAGGAGGTCCCCAGGATTGCAAAGGAGGCCCTCAGGATTTCGAAGGAGGCCCACATAATTGTAAAGGAGGCCCCCAGGAGTTCAAAGAGGCCCAGGATTGCAAAGGAGACCCCTAGGATTGCAAAGGAGGCCCCCAGGATTGCAAAGGAAGGACCCACAGGATTGCAAAGGAGGCCCCAGTATTGCAAAGGAGGACTCCAGGATTGCAAAGGAGGCCCCCAGGAATGCAAAGGAGGCCCCCAGGATTGCAAAGGAGGCCCTCAGGATTGCGAAGAAGACCCACATGATTGCAAAGGAGGCCCCCAGGATTGCAAAGGAGGCCCCCAGGATTGCAAAGCAGGCCTCAGGATTGCAAAGGAGGACTCCAGGATTGCAAAGGAGGCCCTCGGGATTGCAAAGGAGGCCACCAGGATTGCGAAGGAGGCCCCTGAATTGCAAAGGAGGCCCCAGGATTGCAAAGGAGGCCCCAGGGTTGTAAAGGAGGCCCCCAGGATTGCAAGGGATGTCCCCAAGATTGCAAAGGAGGCCCCATGATTGTAAAGGAGGACCCATGATTACAAAGGAGACCCCCATGATTGCAAAGGAGGCCTCCAGGATTGCAAAGGAGTGCCCCCAGGATTGCAAAGGAGGCCCCCAGGATTACAAAGGAGGCCCCCAGGATTGCAAAGGAGGCCCCCAGGATTGCAAAGGAGGCCTATAGGTTTGCAAAGGAGGACTCCAGGATTGCAAAGGAGGCCCCCAGGAATGCAAAGGAGGCCCCCAGGATTGCAAAGGAGGCCTCCAGGATTACAAAGGAGGCCCCCAGGATTGCAAAGGAGGCCCACAGGTTTGCAAAGGAGGACCCTCAGGATTGCAAAGGAGGCCCCCAGGAATGCAAAGCAGGCCCAAAACTGGTAAGGTTCCAACAAGATAGAAAAGGATGATCCAGAAAAGTGGCAGGAAGCAGCTAATTTGGAAGAGGACGATATAAGATCGGAAATGAGACCCTATGATGAACGAGGAAGCCCCTAAAATAGGAGAGAAGGGCAATTAGATAAGAGGGATGGCTCCCAGGCGAGAAAGAAGGCTTCAAGACGGGTAAGAAGGTCCCCAGGAAATGACAAGGTAACTGAGATAGGAAAGGTTGCTTGTAATTTGGAAGAGGAGGCACCTAAGAAAGAACAGGAGTCCACCAGGAGATAAGAGGCCACCCTTAAAATGGGCAAAGATAGAATCAAAACGCAGAACAGGAGGCCCCGAAGACGTGAGAGGAAGCCCCTAATTTGAAAAAGAAAGCCTCTAGAAGAGAAAAAGAGGCCCCTGCCGGACTCGAGAGGATTCCCTCGAGATGGAGTACGAGGTCTCCAGGGCCGAATGAGGCCCCGACGACCGGAAGGAATTCCCAGGAAATGAGAGAAGGCCCTTAAGATGGGAGTGGTAGGTAGCAGGTATGGAAGGAGGCGAGGTTTCCAAAATTGAAGATCCCTCAAGACGGGTAAGCTTTGCGAGGACAAAGGAGGCCCACGAGGCGTGGCAGGAGGCCCCTAATTTGGCAGAGGATGCCCCTGGAACATGAGAGGAAGTCCCATGCCATGTTAAAGGGGCCCAAAGATGTGGGAGGAGGCCCTCCAAAACGGGAGAAGAGGACCATTGAATATGGAGGAGTAGATAGGACGCACGAGAGTAAGTATATGGAGGAGTAAGTAGGACGCATGTGAAGACGTCCAAAACCGGTAAAGAGGCTCCATGAAATGAGACGAGACCCCTAAGACGCGAGAGCAGGTCTATAATTTGCCAGAAGCACCTGAAATGGCAGGAGTCGTGCCGGGGTACTTGAAAATCACGATATGGGCCCAAAAAGATCCGGTCGGGGCTCCTGAAAATCACGCTGAGCCTAGGGGTACCAAAAATTACAGCCCGGACCATGAAAATCACGCTAGGGGCACGATAGGTCGTACCGTTCCCCAACAGTATCATTGGGACACAAATGAAGCCGGGGCAACGAAAAACAATCCGGACATGGATAATCACTCTGGGGCGCAAACAATGACACCAAAAACATCCAAAACGCATTGGACACCCACAAAGTGTCGAGGTCGCTAAAACTCGCGGTAGAGGTCCAAGCAAATGACGTCGGGACACAAAAGATTACATTGGACTAAAAAAAAGTCGCGTCGCAGCCCTCGAAAATCTCACTAGGGACCAAAAATGTCGCACCTGGACCCCAAAGATTGCAGCTGACCCCAAAATCAATTATTAACCGGGATGTCACTCTGCTCCCCAAAAAATCGGGTCAAAGTCCCCCATCCCCAAAAAAACAATCCGTTGGGACCTGGGAAAAAAACGTGTCAGGGCACCGAAAAAAATCGCACCTGGAGACCGAAGAATCCTGCCAGGACCCAAAAATATCACATAAGGACCTATACAAAAATAGAACTCGATGTCCAAAAGTTCACACCGAGACTCGGTCGAATCGACCCCAGCACCGGAAAATTAAGAACAGGTCCGGAAAAAATTACCCGGAGGGCGTTTATGCTCCGAAAGGTGCCATCGGCTGAAAAAAAGTCCTTCGGTGGCTGCAGTGACATATCAAAGGGGCAAATCCCCCTCCATCCTAAGAGGGATATGCTCCCAAGAATCGAGCCGAGGCCCCCAAAAGTCGCGCTGGGGCCACAAAAATTCGCGTCAGTCCACCAGAATTCGCGTAGGGGCTCAAAGTAAATACGGCAGGCCCCAGAAAACTCGCTCCGAGGCACGAAAATCTGCAACAGGAACCGCCAAGATCGCGTTGGGGTCACAGCTAAGTACAACGCGCCCCGCAAACTCGAACCGGTCCCACCAAATTTCGCGCTCGGACCCACAAATCCCATCGGTAGTACCAAAATTTGGTCTGGGCATCAAAAATTAACGTCGGGCTGCCAACAATTGGCGTCTAGGGCCCCACATAGGCACCGTGTGACCCCCAAAGTCGCATCGGTATCCGAAAAATAAAGGCGGAGCCCTCCAAAATCAGGAGGGATTGCAAAAAAAAGTCCGGGTCAAGACAATGGTTCTGGAGCACCGAACATGTCATCAGATGCCTTGACAAATCGCGTACGGCATCGAAAAACATACCGGAGCTCGAAGAAAATCGAGGCGAGATACAAAAACATGGCGCCAGGGACTCCAAAAATCAGGCCGGGATTCGGAATTTAAAGAAAATTCAGAAGAGATCCACAGAAATTGCGTTGAGCCCAGATAACTGGCGTTGGGTCCCGGAACTACGCGCCTGGGCGCGATAAGTCGGGCTAGGACCCATAAAAATCGCACCGAAGCCCCAAAATCGTACTGGGGCCCCACAAATGTGCGTCAGAAGCCCCAAATAAACACAACGGGACCCTAAGAGCACAACGGGGACCGAAAATGCGACTGGCCCTTCAAAGCGCGGTCTCGCAAAAAGCGGCAGGGTCCGAAAACATGCGTTGTAGCCATAACTATATATACCGGGAACTCTTTAAAAGAAAAACACCGGAAGCTCTCAAGGCACACAGGGGCCATACGACCGCACAAGGGCCTGAAAAGAGGCTGGGGCGCAAAAAGTAACATGGTCCCCAAACGAACAAAAATACCGGGCACTAAGTAAACACATCGAGATCTTTGAAAGCGCCCCGACAACTAAAAAAAAATATTCGGTGCGCAAAAAAAACAACAAAACCCTAAAACGAGCAGGGGTTTCGAAAATGCGTTGGGCCTCTAACAAAAATGAATTGGAGCCCTAAGACACATCCGTAGACGAAGAAATACGAAACGGGTCCAAAGAAGTACACTCAGGCAGGGCCTCGGTTCGGTAGCCAACCTGGAAGCATGTTTAATTAAAGATATGAGGTGCATCAAAGCTCAGCGGGTATCCGCATTTCTTCACCATAAAATAAGGTAATTAGGGAACTAATTATCGAATTTAATTAATCGAATTTTCGCAGCGAACGCCCATACGAAGCATTTTATCACGTCAGATATGGCGCAAGTCTATCATGTGGCAGCAATTAGCAAAGCGTAGGAAGCCCAGCAGAATCCGTAGCATCGCACGAAGTGTGGCGAATACGACGAATGCGCAAGATGGGTGTGCACGTGTACTAACGTTGGCGTCGTGGCGACCGGGCACTATGAACTGGAATGTCTGAAATTGGGAAATTTTACATTTTAAGTGATTTGTGTAGGTGTAATTTCAGCAGTGCGAGGTGACTTATCAAGGGATACGAAAAGAATACATTCGAACAGGGTGGGGGAGCTAGGGTTGAAATGCGACGAATCAGAAACTATAGTGGTAGATTAGGCCCCTCCACAGGATAATTCAGTTGATCACGAATTATTTTATGTAAAAAGGTCCCCTTTGACAAAATAGTGGTCGAAATCGGAAGACTTTATTCAGTAGTTGGCCCCCCTCCAAATACGTTTGTTCCCTCCCCTTGACGCAAATATAGGTGCGTCACTGGTCACCCAATAATTTTCAGAACCTTACGCCCATGGAGCAAAACCAACATTGCGGGGGTAAATTCCCCCTCACAAGCATACAAAACAACACCGATGCCCCATATTAAATGGGAGGAATGATGTTTTAAAATGTATTTTCTTCCTACAAAGTTGTCTTCTGTGATTACAGCCTGCATGATTAGAGCTTCCCAGCTTCAATACCTTCTCAACGACATAATTTACAAAAAGGTACAGCACAGCGATAACCATGGGCGTGACGGCGTGGAATTCGAAAGTTTTGCATTATTTATGCGTTGTCATTGTTACATTGTTGCATTGCCATTGATGCATGGTTGTTCAATGCTTGTTCTTGCCGTGAATTTATTCGCGGAGGATTTATTATTTTAGCTTCTGTGCCAAGTGCCTTGCAGCCAGCACCAAATGTTATAAAAATAAATAAATCCCTAAGATGACGATCAGAAAACCAATTCAATCCACTTCTCGTTGTCACCTTCGCGAAATTGTCGTCCTAGGACTAAGAAATGATCGTTTAAGTTTGTTCATGAGATCAAGCTGGTGGGAATAACTAACAGTAGTGATGAACCCAGCTATATTCAGTTAAACTTGGTGGGCATAGAAGTGGGGTGATCAATGGGAGATATCTTTAAGATATGCTCAGCACGAGCCCCACCGGCTCGCTACAATCTAAAGGCCAGCGGGAAGATTCTTCTCGTCGATAAAGCATAAAGATATTGGTTTGTTTTGGCACTGACGTATTTATCTACATTTCCTTATTTATACCCTGGTATGGCTCAGTACTCAGCGAAAAAAAAAGATTCTTGCTATTGCGCTTTGCGTAAATGATGCACCATGCCAAGAACAAACAAGACATCAATATGAAATCATGTTCCCATTCAGAAACCATACTAAGAGCCTAAAAAGCAAGAGGAGGCCCTAACACAGTGGAGGCCCCTTTTCGGGAAGCAGGAGGCCCCCTATCAACATTGCCCCCCCTGGAAGAACTTCGTGGCGACGCCACTGTCTGCAACAGCTTTTCTACAGCTTCCGTAGTTATTGTAAGATACTCCAACCTATCATCTGTCATGGCATACGATTCAGTTGTTTCTATTCTACCAGAATTCTCTTTAGTAAAGACTGATGAGAATTGCTTGTTTAGGGAGTCCACAATATCACAATCATCAACCACTAATTCCCCATCTACCTCCAGTGGTCCTACACTACACTTTTTAGCCTTAAATTTGTAGAAACTAAAGAATCTCCTAGCATTACCTGCTGAACATTCCCGAGCTAATTTGATGTCAGCCAGTCTTTTAGATGCCCTAACACACCTCCTAACTTTATTTCTAGCTATTTTATATGATTTGAGGTTTACCTCAGAGTTAGCATATTTTAGTTTCTTGAATGCCTGTTTCTTTGACTCCAATAAATGCTTTACTTCCCCGGTCAGCCACGAAGGGTGCTTAACCCTGGTTAATCTAATTCGCCTATTGGGAATGAACCTATCCTGTGTGTTATAAACCATGTTGTGTTATTAACTATATTAACTATGTGTTATAAATTGTACAGGTGCGAACTAGTGTGAACGAGTATGAACCAGTGTGAACTTCGTGCAAGGTGTAGTGTTAAGCGTAGTTCCTAAAGTGGATACTGGTATAACCGAAACGTTAATTTGAATGGAAATGACGAGACAAGAAGCCACGATTAATAGTGCAAACATGCATACAATAGGCAAGTGGCATACCTGTAGGCTGTGAATGTCAAGATTGATGTCATGGATGTGTGTTCTGTATGATAAGATTGTAAGAGGTCCGATAACAAGTGTAAGTACGTCAAAGTTGTTCGCCTGCTCGCGTCACGAGGCAGATGAATGGGAGGGCCGTCTCCAGGAATCTCCAGATGCCCCACAGGAAACACATTTATTTTGGTTTTAGTTTCCAAGACAACTTGATTTTGGCTGTAGCACTTAGCAGCCGATAATTTTGTATGTAGTTCCTTTAAATAAACTGACTGCGTTACAATGTCATGATCGATGTATGAATGTTGGTTGAGAATGAAGGGATCGCAAGGAGAAGGACATCCATATTGAGTAGGAATTGAACAAGGATGGATGGCGAGCTTAACAATCTCTGGTGTACAATGTTGATAAATTTCACGAGCTGACTAGAAATACTATGCATTTTTTAAATCGAAAATACACAGCAATACGCCAGTTTTCGAGGAACCCAGCTGTACAAAATTGAAGCTAGGCCAAAGCATACCGATGGCTTTGAAGTTGGGGGCATCCGCCTCCCCCAAACTAGATGGGCTTTTTCATCTTGGATTCGCAGCATTGTCCCCAGGTCGGGACACTTCAGCCTCCAGGCCCAGCTAGGCCAAGCATGAAAATGTCTGTGTAATTTGGCAACACCAAACCAGGAAAGCAATGTAGTTGTTTCAATCATAAGGAGCATATCGTTTTACCAAGTCATGCCAAATAGTCATGCCGTCATACCACCGGCCAGAACACAAACGTCACGTTGTGTAACCAGATTATTTTAATCACAGGACCAGGCGTGGCCATACCAGGTGACGTCACTGAAGACCCAGAGGAGCCGTTTAGTATACGACTACGTTGACTATTTTTGGGGTTCTAAAACCCCAATAATAATCATCATCATACTATTTTATGGTGCAAACCATCGTACAGTATATAATAGTCTCTTAAGTTCAGCTGACTTCAGGTCACGCTAGGTCATCTGTTGCAGGAGTAGAATGCAATGGCGACATTTTTGTTTTTGTTTCAGGATCGTGAGGAGTCCTTTGTTGAAAAGTAAGAGTTGAAATGAGAAGTTGAAATTTGTTGAAAAGGACAAAAAAAGAAAAGGAAAATAAAAATAAAAGAAAAGGAGCTTTGTAAAAAAATGCTCACTCATCATTTGCTGAGATCAGTGTCCGATTTGTCGACATTGCCGCCCAGTCATAGTCATAGTATATTATTGGTCATGCGGCCAGTGACAAACAAAATGCACTGCTATGGGTATGGCATTGGGAGAAATGCACATCTCAAAGTTAAAATTGGATAAATATCCTCCGTCATGTCATGCAATGCAAATTTGAGCATGTCCCGTGCCATCCTCTGACATGTGCTGCCTTCTGACAATGCTGTTTATGAAAGAAGCGCCCAGGTCGCTCCTGTCTTCACAAAAGCATGAGCTATACATCTGGTGCGCTGATGGATATCGCGGACGCAGTATTCCAGCTCTGACCTGTGCAATGTCGGACAGTTGCAGCGCAGTATTCCAGCTCTGACCTGTGCAATGTCGGACAGTTGCAGGAGCGACTGAGCGGCGTGCAGGACGAGCTGCACGGCCGGCTGGCGTCGGCACCAGCTGCCGCCGCCGAGCCGGCCCACGTCGACTGCCGGATGTCGGAGCTGCGACACGAGTTCGCCGACATCCTGTTCGAGTTGCGGCGGCGTCGCGCCGCGTCCGACGGCATCGCCGCCGTGTGCGAGGTCAGCCAGCGGTCAGCGCCGGCGTCGGAGTCGTGCTCCGCTGTCCCAGCTGTGGAGCGGGGAAGTGGGCGGCAATCAAATACGAATGCGATGTTTATCGTCAAACCTGTGACATCGGAATCTTGGTTTGTACTTTCCGGTGCATGTTGAGCACTTTCTCACAGACCAGTTCATTGTCAAACAGCATCATTCAGCTTCCAAATGAGAGCAATGAGAGGATAATTGTCTGGAGATGATAATGTTCTGGATGCCAAAAAAACAGGAGAGGCCTATTTTTTAACCCTGAATCTGATAACTTGCTAGTCAGGTAATGAATTGTGGACACAGCCACCACCACCATGGTCGTCTCCTGTGTTCTATGGTCCTGGCCGTATCTATGCAAGCAAATTAGGCAGGTAGCAAATTAGGCAATTAGGCAGGCAGCAAATTAGGTGCGCCGTCCTTCTGCTTCACATATGATCGCATGGGACAGAAGAAAAGGAAGGCCGGATCTCGCTTTGTGGCGTTCAAGGGCGTACGAAGGTTTAAAAGGGGAGCAACCTGTGTATTGTTTTGTCTGTTTCATGCAACACTATTTGGTTAGTTATCAAAGAAGTGGCTGGTCACGGCCCTACTGCCCTCCCTCTGTCCCCATGGGCGTCGCCAAGGTAGGGGAGGGGCGACGCGTTCCCACCCCCAAATCTCGCGATACTTGGCATCAAACTTATGGCGTTTAATAGAAGCAATCGACCTAAAAATCTTCTTGTCGCGCCCAATCCCAAATCCGTGGCGTGTACCTGTTCCCGCACGTACGGTGGAGTTAGAAACTTCCGTGCTTGTTCCCGCACGTACGGTGGAGTTAGCAGCTTCCGTGCCTGTTCCCGCACATACGGTGGAGTTAGCAGCTCTGATGCTTCTCAGAAGGCAGATGGTTCTCAAATTCTCAGAAGATTGCAAGGCATGTCTTTGCAGGCAGTCCCATAGAGCCAACGCTATTCTTTTTTACAAGGTTGGTACACTGGCTGACGAAGGACGAAACGAATTGTAACAATCTTCTTGGCACAGACATTAGGATGTTTTCCATGTTAAAATATCACTTAATTTATATAAAATTAGATTAGTGCTTCCCAAACCATCATCACATCCACGGTTCAAACAAGTCAAACAAGCAGCCTGGCTTGACAACTAAGCCTAAAACCCTAGCTAGCAAACTGTTTGAAGACAAATAACTCTGCAATATACGACCAGGAAGACCATAGGTATAACACGAGCAACACGTCAAGGCACGCCAAGGCATGCTATAGCTTGCGGGGACAATCAGACTGGAGCCAAAGATGGTATCGCTTAAGCACCTTCTGAGTACTTTTGCCAGTTCGGTATCATTTTTCGTCCTAGTAAAACACTCTGCTGCACGATAACATTAGATCGTCGAAAGGCATTAGAATAAGTCCCACCTCGTACCAGAACAGTTCACAAAGTGGTTGTGGTCGCTAAATAACTGCAGGATTTCCAAATAGCGCAAAATGCGTGTAAATAGGTAGGCAAAGCCGTAAAAAGTGGCTAAAGAGAAAAATCACAGAAATGGGTGATATTATGCCGAGCTATTGATTCTCACCACCAGATAGCTTTAACTAAAACAAAAAATACACTGCTAGAACTTTTATCACCTCCGGTATACAGAGAATACGTCGTGCAAGCTACTCGCTAATTTGTCTTGATGACGTCAGTGAGCCGATCTCGAACCTGATATTTTATATGGCCACAGGCAGAGTGCACCGAGTTAGAGTTCTGGGAATCAACGAAGCTTCCGGCAGCGGCAAAGAAGGCTTCCAAGTGGTCGACACCATCTCAACGACGTTCGCTCTCTGCCAGCGAGCAGGACGGTCCCAGGTATTGGCTATGCTTGCCACTGTAACCGTTCAGATAGAGGGCTCGGTGTCACCGGCATCTATGGATAGCTGTGGGTGTAACCGTCATTTTGAAATAAACTGTTGTCCTATAACGGGAGTGTTCGATCTTTTCACTTAAACTATTTTTGACGGTGGTGTCAGTTCCACGTTATGCGTCATAAGCGGACATAATACCGGTGGCGCCGCTCTGGTGGTGGGTTTGTGAAGGAACACCTCCAGAGTGGGCTTGCTTTGATGAATGCTATATTCTGGTTTCTAGACGAGGTGCAAGTGATTTCCAATGGTCCAATTTGAACGACATTGAAACAAGCTCTCTTATGATGTGTAGTTCGTTTTATTATCAAATCATTTCACCCTGTCATTTTGCCCTTAAAGTGAAATGGGACCAATTGGCCACTCAACATCTTGTGATAAAAACGTGTCATATATCTTCCGTGTGACGTCCTGACAATTTCCAATGTTATTAACTAAACGAAAATCGAACGTGCTACATTTTATATCACCTTAAATAACTTCCATGAAGGGCTAACCCTGTCACTTTTGCACTCAATTCCAGAATTTGTGTCCCAAATTATCACATTGTATCACTTTATATTGTATATCAGATGTTCTACGTTACCGAATTAATTTCCAATGGTCTTAAATAAACCGGCATAAAATCCGCTGCCTTCTGATGCCATACTCGACTACTTTTATAGATATCTAACTCAGTCATTTTCGCACTCAATTCCAGGATTTGTGTCTTGAATTATCGCATTGTATTCCTTTAAATTGTATATCAGATGTTCTACATTACCGAATTAATTTCCAATGGTCTTAAATAAACCGGCATAAAATCAGCTGCCTTCTGATGCCATACTCGACTACTTTTATAGATATTTAACCCTGCAACTTTTTACCTTTTGACATGAAGCTTTGCGACATTATTGACGTTCTGGCATGGCTCGATGCACGTCAAGCGCCGACGGTTGCTGCTTAGAGGATCCGTAGGGCCGCCGAGCGGTGGCACGACAAAAAGTAAAGTTCCACCCTTCAACAATACTAAGCAACATCGGCTCTGCCACGCCAAAATGGTGTAGGAGAAATTCACGGTTGTAGATGCATTCTTTCCCTTCAACGCCCATAAGCGTAATTATTTTAAACAATTTCGTGAAAATCTGTCGGCCTCAACTCTAATGGTGGCGGAACTCGTGCCAGGCCATCGCCTATCGTTTCAAATATGAAAATATGCCTGTAACTTTGGCGTTGGGGCCCGTTAACATTCAGGGAATAGGAATCCCGCGCCCTGCCATATTATGAATGGCGGGCGGTCGGGGACGGGCCGAGGACCGCCGGCGGCCGGCCGTCTATGGTTGAAAATAGTTCTAGAAGGAAATACGGAAAGTAACAATATGCGCAATATGTCGCTGTAAGTAACAATCAAATTGACGTCTGAAGGCAAGCTAACTTTCATAAATGCACTTCGCATGATATTTTATGGAGACAGAGTCTCATAAATTGTAACTATATTCTTCGCGCACACACTAGTGAGCATCCGGGCGCGCTTGTCGCAGGCGCCTGTTTCAGAGTTCTTGAATGGCATCAGGAACCTACCTGTTTTCTTTCTTTACTGGAGATCCCCCGATGTCCGCATTAACATTGTGTCTGACGCCTAACGAAGGGACGTCTCACAAATGTGGTTCAGCAACATTTATTATCAGCGATGCTCAGAAAAAGACGCCCAATTGACGTATTTTCCTTGTTGTCCTTTGCACTTGTAACTGGATAAGGGACGAGTAATCACGTAGCACTGCCCGTCACTAGTACTTGTTATCGATGCTTGGTTGCGCGGTGGATGTGACGTATGCGGAAAAAGCCAGCATTAAAGTACCTCAAGTTTGCCATAGCTTGCTCCTGTGGAGCAAGCTCATGTTATCGACGGTTAAAGGTATTTAATTGAAACTAAAGCTTGTCTTATTTGGTGTCCATTATGAATCGAGTTGCGAGAAGCCGAATGTCACATTACATTTTGAACACTTGGAAATCAGCAATAAACCTTGAGCTCGGTTTATATGGACAATTACTTTCATATGCATCACAAATATTGGCTGAATCTACTTGGCAAGCAGTTCAACGTTCTAGACATTGTTTTACATTTCGAGCAGTTCTTTGGCTACATTATTACAATTTTCACTGATTTCCTGACCCGGCATTTCGTGTCCAGGCGCTAACTGCACTTTTCGTTTTGATTTCCTTAGAGCTCGTACTTTCACTGTACAGACTTCTTAAGTTCGAGAATCATGCTAATTTATGCACATTTTGTTGAAGTTACTTTCGGGGTTGTGACCTGATATAACACGTCGTTTTATATACTTCCCGGTGAATCACTGCCCTTACTATGGTGGATTCCTTCACGTCTTCAACTTTGAAAAGGTTACCAGAGGTCATGTTATGTCAATGGCTTTGGATAACCTTGATCTATGGACATCTCGAACGACCCCTTACATCAGGAATTCGATTCAGCGCTCACTGCTATCTCAGTAAATTTTCGATTTTCTCGGAATCTTTGTCTTTGACCTGCCAAAGATGTAGGTAGACACTTGACTTATCCGATGACATCTCTGTGATGAGGAATCCGATGCTCATGTGATGCGTTTCCGAGCTCTGCTGAGCCGATGCCGTCAGTACGGCATCACTCTGCAAGAAAAGTTCTGCTTTGAACAGAATGAGTTCTTCCGTGGCTCCTACTGTTCCAAGCAGTGAAACAGATTTCCCCAAACAAGATCAAGGCCATCTCAGTTTTTCCACACCTAGCAAATATCACTTACCTACGGTCTTCATTCAGAGTCTCGTACCGCTACTCAGGGCATTTGCCGCGGCGATCTCCTCGTCTGCGAACTCACTCTGCAGTCTTTGAAACCCACGAACGTCTTCCTCTGAACCACTGAGCATCAGTCGGCCTTACATCCAGTCGGTGCTGTCTTCACGGCCTCTACTGGTGCAATGCGATCCATCTCTTTCGACGGTTCCACAAACGACTGCAATCCGTTTGTAAAGATCCCGGTACGCGTTTCTGCAGCAGCACGGCGACTAGTCCAACATCTCTCACGGTTACTTTCCGATGCCAGATTCCAGTATTCGATGGTGGAGCTGGAAATATTTGCACTTGTCTGGAACCTCAAGACGAGTCGGGTCTTCCGCCAGGAGACGCAACACTTCGCAGTCGTGGCAGATCACCATCTTCTGATCCCGCTCCTAAACGACAACACACTAAATATGTTTTGAAAAACCCACGGCTCCAGAGGTTGAAGGAGAAGACATCTCTAGACATGTTCACTGCCACCTGGGTCAAGAGAAAGGAGCACACAGTTGCGGTATCCCTGTATTGGGCTCCTGGCGGCTAACTGACTCCAAGATGGACAGTTTGCGCAGGCAGTCGAGGTCACGTTCATCACGTCCATATTGGCACCAGAGAAGTGACATTGATAATACACTGCCTCGTCTGCAGAACCATCGGCTAGATTAAATCATATCGGCAGTGAAAGGTAACAAAAAGCAAATGTCTCTTCATGACGCCATCACTCAGTGACTCCTCTCCAACAATGACTTCTTGGATCATCCTCTGCTCCCGTTCTGGAATGCCCGGTATGAGTATCTGCCCAGAACGATCTTGCTGTGGAGAGTTGCAACATATTGATACCGAAGTGTGCCGTGAAGCGCATACTGGACAACCCGCGCCATGTTCACCAAGGCATCGAACGCACAAAATGACGATCGAGTGAAAGAGTGGCAGCCAGGTACGAACAGCGACATCACCAACACTGTCCGCAAATGCGCTTCATGTCAGGAACTCCGCCCAAGCCTCCCTCGAGAGCACATGGTGGTAGGCTCGCCATCGTGAGTGCGCAAGAATGTCTCGTCTAACCTATTCGCATGTGCCGGCCACAATTTCCTGGCTTACCATGACATACTATCATGACGGCCTGCCCTCTACCAGCTTACACGTGTAAATGCTACTCGTTTTCCCGTTATTTAAGCCTTCCGAGACGCCCTTGTCATTCTTCCAGTCCGTATCGGACTGCGTGCCGATGGAGAACTGCAATACAAGAGCCACGATCTTGTCACATTTCGCAAGCGTTGTGGTGTGCGGCACATGTCCTCTCCGTGTCATCTTCGGTCCAACAGGCATGCGGATTCGTTCGTCAAGGCCGTCAAGAACCTGATGGCGAAGACCACGACAACTGCTGTCCGGAGGACGAACGTTTCGATCGTAGTCTACAAGAGCTGCGCAACACACCTCGTACAGACCGACGTTCGCCGGCTCAGAGGGTTCTTGGCTACCGCGTTCGTTCCCGGTTAGTGGTTTACCCCCTCCCCACACATTTTCCCAGAACAGCAAGACCGACTCGAAGAGAACGACACCCAGGGAGCAGATCTCATGCATGAGTCGACCCACCGCTACAACGCTACAGCTCAGCCGCTACTTCCGCCTGGTAATTGGTGACTTCGTCCGCATCCAGGATCCTACGAGCAAGCGCTGAGACACGATCGGCTGCATCGTCGAGATAGGCCACCATTGAGACCACCTACTGAAGCTCCCAGGTGGCTGAGTGCTTGGCCGAGCCGTCGCTTCATTCGTGTGCATCTTTGTCAGAATCCGGCAACTCCAGTGGATGTGCCCATGCTGGGCCGTGCTCGCCCAAAGGTGTCGCGTCGCCGACGAGTTCGGGTCACACCGCCGCATCAGCCTCTTCGTCGCGGGCCTTGACAACGGCAAACACCCGACCAGCTGGGCTACAACTCGTAGAACTTCATGATCTTCCGAAGTCCCATGGGGGAGGAGATGTATTCTTGCCCAGTTAGCCATGGTCGCCCGGCGTGCGCCTGACAAGTGGTCCGTGCGCCTTGGGACATGTTTCACTGCTCCGGACGTCAGTGCCACCGAGGGCAGTGCGTGTGTGTGTAGCGCGGCGCTACCCATGCTGTTGTGGAACCGTGAGTTACATTGGCCACTGCGCTCGCAATGAATACAGCTCTGCACGTTGCCATGTTCGTTCGGCGACTATCACCAACGCCATGGTAGGCAGAGCAAGATAGACGTTTAAAATGGCATTGGGACTCTACACGATGATCGGTAGGTGGTACTATCAGGGAATAACGACACCATCGTGAAAATATTGCATGACGCCAGTTGCTTTGGTGGAGGTTTAACTATTCTGTTAAGCCATGACACTAATAGATCGATGCTTAAAACAAGTTGAACCAAAAAAAGACGAACCATCCACATTGCTCCAACAAAACCTCGCTTTTTGGGCGTTCAAAGGAGGTGAACGTTCACGTGCACACCCAACAGCTCATTCGCTAGCGACCAACTACATTCGACATCACTTGCACCACTCCCTATTTCAGCGCTGCCATATCGGTGACGTCACTGAGCTCGGCGGCGTCGGCGCACGTGAGCCCACGTCGGGCGAATCGGCCGAGTCATCGCCGAGAGACTCCGCTGCTTCAAGCCCTGGCCGAACAACGCCGGCCGCCGAGCGCGCGGAGAGCCCCGCCGAGCAGAAGCGCTCATGACGTCACACCGCGCTCCGCAATCCGCGACGTCACCGTGTCTCTGTTGTAGGCGTCCTGTCCATGATGCTGTTGGCTACAGTTCTGTGTAATGGCGTGCAAGTGAATGTGGAGACCGAAAAAGAAATAAGTCAGAATCGAAGGATTATGAAAACATTTTGCGAGATTATAACCTGCTGAAGCTTTTCTTAGCTGATTGAAATGTCCGCGCACCAGAAATATTTCAATTGGTTAATCGATTGATTGAATGTTTTTTCTTCTGATTTTAAGACGCAGTGTCCATGTTGTTTTTTTTTGCCGTGAACCAATGACCATAGCAGTATCACCATTGAATCGCAGACCTTGACTTGGCATGAATGAAATACTTTTGGCTGCTCCATGATGCTACCAGAAAATAAATATGCTGGATAATTTCAGTATTCTCGTACCCAAATTAATATCTGCGTTTATTTAGGCGTGCAGTAGGAACAATCAAAGCGCATAGGACCGAGCATAGGCAGAGGTGCAGGAATCTGAATAGCATCTGTCTCAATGTTCGGGGTGCAGAAGCCATTTTGAAGTAGATTCCTTCCACGGAACGCTAGTAGGATCAATGTTAAGCTCGTCCAGAGTTGTGGGGGCCTCTGTCCGCTCTGCTCCACCTCTCCCGGGTTTCTACGCCCATGAGCATAAGTGTAAGCTCAGAATACGATTACGTGAAAAACTAAATAACATATTATGCTGAAACGACATCAACTGAAGGCATTTTGTCCTTCAGCGAAATTTGATGTAGCGTGTATCGAACCAGCGCACAGGGGAGGGACGGCCGAGTGGTTAAGGTGCTGAGCTCTGGGTACCGAAGGTTCCGGGTTCAACAATCGCACCGCTCTGGACATTCCCCAATCCCGCGGCCCACCGGCGAAACAGTGTGGGCGGCACCATTAGCCGTGCATGTACATACATTTCGTATCACCCAATAAACAAACGAACAAACAAAACCAACGCACAATGTTTTCCACCACTAAGACCGAGGCCGAGTTTGAGATCATCCTGCTCTTCAAATGTTTATGCCAAGCCATACGTCTGGTTGTATAGGATCATCGATCGATCCATCTCAATCGTCTCAAAGCCATTTGCTATTCATTAGCCAACTATGCCTATATTCCCGCTTCTCGCACTGCACATTACGTGGAATGCGTTACATCTTGCTATGCGGCACATCTTCAGATGCTCTCATCCCTTTGGAAGCCACAAATGTATCCAAATGGAATCCTCTGAATGAGCACCAATCTACCGTAGGCTATCTCTGACATTTTTATCTCCTGAGCTCGTCCAACAGCTGCAGGGCTGACATGGCGATCGCACTGTTGAAGCTTGGTATTTCCTATGTACAGTACACGTGCATTCCCGTGAGATTTTACCGCACACCAGGACGTAGGAACGTCAGAAAACGATGCGAGGCACTTGTATATGAGAATGATGGTTTTTGTTGGTTAATTTAGCTGGAAGGATTTTCCTCGAGGTCTTTGGTTAAAAGTGATATTTAGGGATAACGCGGAAAGATGCCTTTTACATTCCACTTGGTTGACTGGTTTTCAACAGCATGCTCTAATGTCGACACTGCACAACGCATTTAGATAAACACTAGACATGTAATTAAACACCACGCGTTGTTGCACAATTTCAATATCAAGCGAGAACTGCATGCAAATGTGTTATGTCTCGCCACCAATGCATTCACGGTATCTCTAAATGACGCATATTTCGCAATGTATTCACTGGACATATCGGGTAAAGCCAGTCACCATATGCAAATGGATGACGCCGTACCAGGAGGTGCATGGGATCATGGGGTGAAGCTTCTTTTTGCTCTGCTCTTCCACGTTCCGAGGAGAAGGAACCACAACAATACCTAAGTTGTACTGACTGCGGCAGATGCATCGTTATCAAAAATATGATTGATCTTTCCTCTCTTGGAATCATAATTGAGATTCGAACGGCCCATATGGCTTCCTTGCGTCACGCACAATTATCTGGTGAATAACTTGATTTCCGCACAAGTTAGACCTGATATTTAACTGGTGAGAACTTCCATTCAACCGGCGATTTTTATTGTGCGATTTGAGCTGGTTTGGAGAGCGCATTCCGTGTCCGGAAACTTTTACAGAAAAAAACGTTCGTTCCCTTTAACACTCGCACCAGACGAAGCGGGGCGGAATCCGATGCAATCACCTCAACTGTTTTTTGTTTCAAAGACATCTCAGAAACAGGTACGGATACAGCAATTCAATGTTACGACTTTGCTGCAAATTGAAAGACATGTTTCATGGAAAAAGTATGTTAGAGACCTGCTGGTGAGTACAGAAACCGTGCAGGCGCAAATCAACCGACCGGCCGTGACCAAGGTTCAGCATGACCGGCGCACAGACCGACTCCGCCGCAGCCAGAGGCTGGTTGTTTACCATGTAGTTTTTTTAATTTTGCATCGTAATGGTCGTGAATACATGTTTGTTACAATACATGAGACCTGATTACATCACTCTTGGCTAGCACCCACCTTTGACGACACGACAAGGTTGATTTCACTTAGTGTTTCCCAGGAAACTGAAAAACCATTCAGTGATTGTTGAATATAAAATGTTTACGAACGATTTTCGGTAGTAGGTTCTCTACTGATCATGTTGCACGTATATTTCTCAGCAATGCACTATGCTGTGTTACTGAATGTCTAGTAGTTAATTATGCTCGTGGTCCAATGATATGCGCATCTATACTGCGCCGGAAAATCTCTGCGGGAATTTCCACACTGACCAAAGGTGTATCGATAAATATTAGGACCAAAAACTTCCAATTTTTTAGTTTGATTTGATCCAAGGAAGCCATCAACCATGATGTCATCAAAATCCAACATTTCCACCACTGGACCCTAAAGATATTCGCCATATCGTGCATTCAAAACTTCCCGGAGGGGTGCGTCTTCCCGGCAGGAGGGGCGTCATCTTCCATGGGTGGGGGCGGCAGATGTTCAAGTACACCCTGTATCCGCTCCTGCACGAAGTGTGGCAAATGCGGCGAAGGCGCAAGGCGGGTGCACACGTGCACGAACGTTGGCGTAGCGGCTACCGGGCGTTATGAACTGAAATGCGTGGAATAGACAAATTTTGCATTTTGAAGTGTCCATGTGTAATTTCAGCAGTGTGAGCTGACCGATGAAGGGATATCAGAAAAACGTATTGAGCACGGAAGGGACTTGAAATCCGGTGACTTAGAAACTATGATGCTAGGTGAATGCGTTAAGGATCCAGTTGTCACTACTTGTTTTAATGCAATATGGACCCATGGCAAAAATGGTGATCGAAATCAGGTGACTCTTTAAATGGGATTAGGTGGGCCACCTCCAAATCCGTTTGCCATCCCTGACGCAAATCCTAGGCACGTCTCTGCCACCGAACTGGGGACAAGTCCGGTGGCCAAACCATCATCATTGCTTTATATGGCCACAGCTCAACTTGGTCGGCCCGCGGGCCCGGCGACAGGACCGCACTTCAGCGACGTGCGGTACCGTAGACGTGCGGTACTGGAGCTGTACGGAGGGTGACACTGCGGCTGTACTGGAGCAATTGCCAAATGCTGCAAAAATGCCGATCCAGCCGTCGAACCGAACGATGTTTAGCAGGCCGATTGTGGTCGGCCGGCCGGCTAATCCGTCACGTCACACTCGCTTGCTCGTCGCCAAAGCAGTCATATCTGTTTGTTTGTGGACCAAAATGCACGTAGGTTGCTTTCGTTTGTTCCACGAAAATAATTAAATTGAGGACATGATGAGGTAATTTGACACGCGAAGTCCTTCATGTTCCTTTCACTGTTGGTTCATGCAAGAACGACTAACTGCAGCCCCTACCTGTGGGAAGACGCCAAAACATTCGCTTCGGTCGGGGCAAAAAAGCCCAAACATAAAAATCGGCTTCACTCTTCCGCTTCCCAGTGTTTGGGCCGCTTCTACGCGCATGCAAGTTTGCATGGCGGGAGTAAGCATCGATAAACTTATATTAGCGATAAACCTGAAATCGACCTTGGATGACCTTGCGCTGCGCTTGAGCTGAAATTCGGCCGTTTTTCCGCTGGTGGGGTCTGCAGATAGTCGCTCCTGTTCATGCTGGGTGTCGGGAAAGCAGGGCATCGGCACCGGACATGCACATTGCACATTTCAACGGCTAACCATTCACCTGCATTCAGCGATAGATCCAGGAAATCTCACAGGGGCACTCCTCTGGAGGATCACCACTGCAAGAGTCCATGGAGGGGCACATTCGACTGAAAATTTGTTGAGCGGGTGTCCGGTGTACTCGAGGATACTGAATGGATGACTATTCCTCTGAGAGGGACACTGGCTGAAAAAGAAATTCGTTGGGCGATTTATGTCAGCTATATCCGTTTGATCTATGTCAGCCAGGAGAAAAGGCAAGACTGTTAGAAAGCTGTGATCATGAAGAGACGGTGCCCCCTTGGAAGGAAGGGCGACCCTCCGGGAAGTCACGAGTGCACACCGCCTCGAATTTTTCAACCACAGGCGCCCCTCGGAAGGCAAAGGCACCCCTCTAGGTACTTTCGCAGTGGCGCCCCTCCGGACACGTGCCCCCATGACAGTTCCTGGATCAGACCCTGGGCATCGAGCCCCAAAGGTTCCGCCGCCAGTGACCCGCTAGTGCTTGGTGCCCCTGTATGCTGTATGCCACAGCCACGGCTTTGCTTCATAAAGACATAAAGACATAAAAGATCAGTGCAACTATGAGCCACAAGGGCCCTTCTTGGTTGCACTCTGTACACTGAACCAGTTGTCCACCAGATGCGTGGATCAACTCTCCCTGGAATACAGAAAAACAAGCCCCCTATTCTTATAATGATTGTCTATGCTGTTTTTAAAGATGTTCAGTGTGTTGCTACTGACAATGGTTTCTGGCAGCTGGTTCCAGTGTTCTACTACCCTGTTGGTGAAGAAAGACTGTCCTAACCTTGTCCTGCTGTGATTAACTTTAACTTTGAATTGATGACCTCTAATTGCATCATTTCTGTTAAATTCAAACAGTTCCCTGAGATAACCCTGTTCCTGACCATAAACAAATTTAAAGACCTCGATGAGATCTCCTCTCAGCCTTCTAAGTGAAAACATATTCAGTTTCTTCAGCTTCGGCTTCAGTCAAACAATGCCGGAAACCTAGCAGTTCCTGGCGTAGCGAACCTATCAATTTCGGCGTTATATAATTAATTGTTTATGGGGATATTTATCCTCAGCCGAGTCTCAGTGGCGACAAAAATGACTTCGTCCTCTTTTCCTTGTCCTTTCCTTCCTTGTCCTCTACGTCCAACCGGTGCAGCCGAGAACACGAAGTTATTTTGGCCCGTCTCCGCTCAGGCCACACTCGACTCACCCACAGCCATCTTTTTGACCGGTCTCGGTCACCAATATGCTCCTCGTGCAATGTGCGCCTGACCGTGAATCATTTACTTGTGGAATGTACTCGCTATGATCTCAAACGGTGCCATATTTTGTCTTATCTTCGTGCTACAGCACTGACGAAGGACCTGCCCAATCTTCTAGGTAATATCCATCCAGAACTAATCGATCTTGTCTTGGACTTTATAACAAACCCCGGTCTCGCCCACAAAATATGAAGTCGGAATTCCCAAATCCTACTATTCCTTCCGAGCTTCTTATGACTTCAGGCTGTTCACCACAACACAGCACAGGTAGTTAGTGCACTCATTGCACTTACTAGGTAGGAGGGATCGCCACGCAATCTGGCAAAAACGCACGGCCATCCCTAAAGTAGGGCTGCGCCTGGTTTTTTCACCTTCGGGTTTTTCCAGGTTTTTAAGTGGACGCAAAACACCACACGCAACATACAAGGTTGAGTCGAGGTGGAGGGTGGAGGTCGAGAGAACTAGTGTCCTCTCGCGACTGTCCACTCCACTTAGACTTCCGCATTGCCCTTCGGTTGCGGCAGTTTTCACAACATGCTGTCCAAATTGCCCTCCAAATGATTGTCCAGTTGGTCACACACTACATAGTATGTCTTGTAATACAAAATCCTAAAATGTGTCTGTTACTGCCCATACTTGTGTCCTCAGCGGCTGCGTGGAGCACAGATGTTATTTTCGTCTATGCGATGAACCAAGCAACCCACCTTCCATCTCGGTTTTGCACTAGGCATCATTTCTCCTTGTGTTGCGGTTGACTACAACCTACCTTCTTAAAGGAAACTAACCACCTTGCCGAAATTCTGCAATCATACTAATTAGGGGTATTGGCACCTGAAAATGATGAATATGACATTGGTTTTGCGAAATATTATGCCCATACTTCAAAAAACGGGATTTTGGAAAGTTTTTTTCTTTTTATCATAGGCCCCTAAAGGTTCGCCAAGAGGGGAATATAAATAATATAATATAATATATAATATATATATAATTATATATATTATATGTATATATATATATATATATATATATATATTTTTTGTTTTTTTTATATTATATATATATAATTATATAATATAAATATAATATAAAATAACAAATTTCAGAACGCCAAAGGAATTTTCACAACGCCCACCGAGTCTGTCCATGTCCCAAAACCGATGATAAAAGGCCTTATAACTTCGGCTGGAAGATGTTTTGGACCGAACGGAGTATGAGGTAAGTGATTTCTCGACGTGGTCTTCAAAACTGCTATCTCAGTTAAAATCCCATTATAAAGGTGGTTAGTTTCCTTTAATCTGGTATCTGGGTCCGCCGGGCTCTCTGGACCTCGGGGCGCTCCTCTGCCCGGCGCGGACTGTTCTCCATCTCGGCTTGATCGACCCAGTCGATCGGAATCGAGTGGGACTTGGTGCCGGGGGCACAGTGGCGCTTCGGAGTGCGGGGATCGTGGCGGATCCAGTCGGTAAAGTAATACCTTCCCCTTAGGCCGAGTGATTTAACACGCGCACTGGAGGGGGGGGGGGCGAAATCCGCCCACCCCTCCGGTTGTTTGCAAATACCTGCAGATTTTACCGGTGGATATACGCGATTTTCGGTGTACCTGCTTAGAAATGAACAGCGCGTCGTTTAAAGGAAGAAAAATGGAAATCTGCCGAACATTTTTCAAGTTAGGGGCCGCTAAAGTAAAAAAATGTTATAGCGCCAGACCACAAAAATCGGCGCTGATGCGCTTCCAGCATACTGACAAAAGGGAAGTGTTCTAGGGAACACTAGCGACTTGTTTGATGCATATTGATATGCTGTATAGTTTCAAGGTCATGTTAGGTCACCAAGGTCAAGTCAGGTCAAGTTCATGACAGATTAATGGAACCAAACTTGATCAACTGGAATGTTGCCATAAATGCACTACTGGTTGTCATTTGTACTGTTTGTCATTGCGTTTCCATACTTTATTCATGTACTTCACTCCCTTCTTCACGAAGCCGATTGCTCCGAGCTGCCCGACGGAGCAGTCGGGCGGGCGGCCGGTTCCGGTAACTGGAACAGGTAACTGACCCGATAAAGTGGTGCTATATAGGTGACCTGAGGTCACATGTTGGGTCTACCATCTGCATTGCATCATTAGTAATGTCCAAAACATCATTGATGCCCATTTTTGAGCATTTAAACACAATCACAGCGATCCATAACGATGACAAGCCAAGCCACGCAAAACTGGAAAATTTTGCCAATCTGACCTCATTTGACCTTGAAGATATTGACCTAAGGTCACGAAAATTGCACACAATAGAGTTCACTACCGTGCCCATCCACCCTGCGAATTTCGTTCCTCCAGCTTTACTAGGAGCCGAGATCTTAGGGGGGGTGGCGGAATCCGCCCCCCCTCCAGTGCGCGTAATTCTCAGTGGCCCTCCAGGGCGCGTGTTAATCAAAGGCCATCAAAAAAAAAAAAAACAAAAAAAAAACTAATGCCAAACACAATGAGAACTAAAAAAAAGAAAAAAGAAAAAAGAACTACGGAAACTTGCATGTTGCATTGTTCAACAGGTTTTGAGAGAACACATGTTTGAATACCACATTTACCAAGGTGTTTAAGATGATGTGACCACTTGTTTCAATTGCACATGCTCACTTTTCATTTGGCAATGCCAAATAGTAATACCAAATAGGTAGGTACCCTACCTACTTAAGGGTCTTTGAGTGGAGTTTAGGGGCGCATCGACTGCGTAGGTCATGCAGCTTTGAGTGGGGTAGGATGTAAAAAAAGAGGAAAATTTGGACACAAGACACCTAACCTAGCCTGAAATTTATTGTCAGGAAAAAAATATGCTGCGAAATTTCATGATCTTTTTTGCAGCTTTTAAAACCTAACCAAGCACAGCCTAGCCTAAACCTTTTAAGACTTGCTGTACAGAGGTAAAACATGTGTAGTTTCTGCCTTGTGAAGGACTGCAGTAATGCCAAAGATTATCCTCTGTATTTAAAGCCCCATAGTTTTTTTTCTCTTGAAATCCAAGATTCCAATGTAAGTGCATTTATGGATGGGGAACTGATCACTGACAGTTCTCCAGAGGGGTGCTACTGGGGGCATTCTTTTACTTTCTGCCGTAGCGTTGTTTACACTAGATATGTAACCGAATGTGCCGCATATGGGCAGGAAATGTCGCACTGTTCAAATATACCACTGGATATGGATGTAACGTTTTGATGACGTCACAAACAGTCACAATATACGGCTTTTTCGCTCATCTCCATTGCTTTTTCGCCCATCTCCATTGGAGCCATGCTATGAAGTCATGCCATGAAACCATGCCATGCCATGAAACCATGCCATGCCATGAAACCATGCCGTGCCATGATCCAGTGATCATATTCTGAAGGTATTCCCACATGGGGATTACGAGAAGTGCATGACGGCAGCAAGTAAAAGAGACGGTTATACCACATTATGTATACGTTACGGCAGCGAGAAACCACCATGAAACCATCGCAGTGGGTCCAGATCATCAGAACTTCTTCCAGTAGATCCAAGGATCATATTCTGGCGGTATTCCCACATGGGGATCACGAAAAGTGCATGACGGTAGGAAGTAAATGAGACGGTTATATCATATTATGCATACATTACCGCAGTGAGAAACCACCATTAAACCATCGCAGTGGGTCCAGATCATCAGGACATCTTCCAATATATCTAGTGATCATGTTCTGAAGGTATTCCCACATGGGGATCACGAAAAGTGCATGACGGCAGCAAGTAAAAAGAGACGGTTATACCACAATATGCATGCGTTTCCGCAGCGAGAAACCACCATGAAACAATCGCAATGGGTCCAGATCATCAGAACATCTTCCAATATATCCAGTGATCATATTCTGAGAGTATTTCCACATGGGGATATCAAAACGTGCATGACGGCAGAAAGTAAAACAGAAGGTTATACCACATTATGTATATGCTAGGGCAGCAAGAAACCATCATGAAACCATCGCGTGGGTCCAAATTATCAGGACTTCTTCCAATATATCTAAGATCATATCCTGGCGGTATTTTCACATGGGGATCACAAAAAGTGCATGACGGCAGCAAGTAAAAGAGACGGTTATATCACATTATGCATACATTACCGCAGCGAGAAACCCCCATGAAACCATCGCAGTGGATCCAGATCGTCAGGACATCTTCCAGTAGATCCAAGGATCATATTCTGGAAGTATTTCCACATGGGGATCACGAAAAGTGCATGACGGCAGCAAGTAAAAGAGACGGTTATACCACACATTATGTATACGTTACGGCAGCGAGAAACCACCATGAAACCATCGCAGTGGGTCCAGATCATCAGGACATCTTCCAATATATCGAGTGATTATATTCTGAAGGTATTTCCACATGGGGATTACGATAAGTGCATGACGGCAGCAAGTAAAAGAGACGGTTATACCACATTATGCATACGTTACCGCAGCGAGAAACCACCATGAAACCATCACAGTGGCTCCAGATCATCAGGACATCTTCCAATATATCCAGTGATCATATTATGAAGATATTTCTACATGGGAATATCAAAAACGTGCATGACGGCAGAAAGTAAAGCAGAAGGTTATATCACATTGTGCATGCGTTACCGCAGCAAGAAGCCACCATGAAACAATCGCAGTGGGTCCAAATCATCAGGACTTCTTCCAGTAGATCCAGTGATCATATTCTGAAGATATTCCCACATGGGGACTACGATAAGTGCATGACGGACGGTGGTTTCTCGCTGCCGTAACGTATACATAGTGTGGTATAACCGTCTCTTTACTTGCTGCCGTCATGCACTTATCGTAGTCCCCATGTGGGAATACCTTCAGAATATGATCACTGGATCTACTGGAAGAAGTCCTGATGATCTGGACCCACTGCGATTGTTTCATGGTGGCTTCTTGCTGCGGTAACGCATGCACAATGTGGTATAACCTTCTGCTTTACTTTCTGCCGTCATGCACGTTTTGATATTCCCATGTAGAAATATCTTCATAATATGATCACTGGATATATTGGAAGATGTCCTGATGATCTGGACCCACTGTGATGGTTTCATGGTGGTTTCTCGCTGCCATAACGTATACATAATGTGGTATAACCGTCTCTTTTACTTGCTGCCGTCGTGCACTTATCGTAATCCCCATGTGGGAATACCTTCAGAATATGATCACTGGATATATTGGAAGATGTTCTGATGATCTGGACCCACTGAGATGGTTTCATGGTGGTTTCTCGCTGCCGTAACGTATACATAGTGTGGTATAACCGTCTCTTTTACTTGCTGCCGTCATGCACTTTTCGTGATCCCCATGTGGAAATACCTTCAGAATATGATCCTTGGATCTACTGGAAGATGTCCTGATGATCTGGATCCACTGCGATGGTTTCATGGTGGTTTCTCGCTGCGGTAACGTATGCATAATGTGATATAACCGTCTCTTTTCTTGCTGCCGTCATGCACTTTTGTGATCCCCATGTGAAAATATCGCCAGGATATGATCCTTAGATATATTGGAAGAAGTCCTGATGATTTGGACCCACTGCGATGGTTTCATGATGGTTTCTTGCTGCCCTAGCATATACATAATGTGTTATAACCTTCTGTTTTACTTTCTGCCGTGATGCACGTTTTGATATCCCAATGTGGAAATACCTTCAGAATATGATCACTGGATATATTGGAAGAAGTCCTGATGATTTGGACCCACTGGGATGGTTTCATGGTGGTTTCTCGCTGCCGTAACGTATACATAATGTGGTATAACCGTCTCTTTTACTTGCTGCCGTCATGCACTTTTCGTGATCCCCATGTGGAAATACTGCCAGAATATGATTCTTGGATCTACTGGAAGATGTCCTGATGATCTGGATCCACTGCGATGGTTTCATGGTGGTTTCTCGCTGCCGTAACGTATACATAATGTGGTATAACCGTCTCTTTTACTTGCTGGCGTTATACACTTTTCGTGATCCCCATGTGGAAATACCGCCAGAATATGTTCCCTGGATCATGGCACGGCATGGTTTCATGGCATGGCATGGTTTCATGGCATGGCATGGTTTCAAGGCATGGCATGGTTTCATGGCATGACTTCATAGCATGGCTCCAATGAAGATGGGCGAAAAAGCCGTATATTGTGACTGTTTGTGACGTCATCAAAACGTTGCATCCATATCCAGTGGTATATTTGAACAGTGCGACATTTCCTGCCCATATGCGGCACATTCGGTTACATATCTAGTGTAAACAACGCTACGGCAGAAAGTAAAAGAATACCAAACTGGGACTACCTATAGGCAGTTTTACAGCGGCAACTTGCTCCCCTGTCTAGTCGCTTTTGATCCTTCCAAGTCATTCCTGGCTTCAACAAAAACATTCCAGACATGAACTAAAAAGGTACATCGCAGAACATTTAATATTAATAAAAATTGATTTCAATCAATTTTCTCAACTTTTTCGTTCACAAAAGTTGTTGCATGGTGGTGGGAATAAAAATATTTTAGACAGATTGTGTTTGGTATATTTTCCTTAATCCATTTTATATTCCCAAACCCATATCCCAATAGACGGTAAGTAGCAAATCAGTCTGTGCACGAGCGTCCTACTCGTGAGGTTTGTTGTGAATATTTATTAGTTGTGTAGTGTGAGCATGTTGGGAGTATCAGGTATGGGTTTATGAACTTGGTTGACATCGATAAAGTATACTTTTGTTGTCATTTTCTCTACCGTTGCTCAGGAAGTTGGCTAAAAGCCACATCCTTCGCTAATTTAACCATAGCGCCAATTTGTCATGTGGCAGTCATTCGTTGGCTGCCATATAACGTAGAGCTGAGTGCAGTCTCCACGTAAATCATAAAGCGTATTTGAATTTGCTGATATTTGTAAGTTTAATTGCACTTATTTCAGCAGCATCTGTAGTAAAACCTATTTCGTTATTAGAACTGATGTGATAATTATATTTGGTGGTCGTTTTTAATTTATGAAGATCATTATGCCAGCTTTTTCCCTCTATCTTGTTCCTGAGACGACGTGACCTGGCAGCAAAAAGCCGCTGTAAAACCGACTTACGTGTGCAAAATGGATATGTGGTGTCCTTTGGACTGGAAAATTATGCTCCTCCAGGATGCTTGGGTGCACCCTTTGCTCAACAAGTGTTTCAGCCAATGATGCTCCTCAGAGTAGAAATGGTGCCATTCCAGAACATGGGAAGAATATAAATTTGCCCTGCCCAAAACCCAAATAATCAACCAATCAATGAGAATAGGATCATAAAATTATAGGCAGAGTACCTTTCAACCCAAATAATTAACTAGCCTGTGGGTGTATGTCAGCTGTAAAACAGTAGGCCTACATGCTTATATTGGGTTCATAAAAATATGAACTGTGTTCATAGGCATCATCATGGGCAGGTAATCACCAGAGGAAGTTGGAACCTCAATTTAAATTGATGATGGATTTAAATAAATATACTTTTGGATTTTCAAGCAAAACTTCAGAAATCTAGGCACAAACCTTCATTTATCATGCAATCTCAAAGGCCTTGTGACCCATGGCTGGGTCAGCTAGCTTATTAAAAAAATAATTTGTTATTGTTCCCTTATGATGGTCATGATTGGAAGGGCTCAATTTGTAGTTTGTATTCTTGGATTTCTGTGGGATAATTTTTTGGGGGCATGGAATACCTACAGAGTATTTTTTGTTTCTCTTGGCATCACAAAGTCATTTTTTTGGTGATGTACCACATGATAGGTAGCCAATTTTAGTTTATGATTTAGGAACAACTGAATTTGGTGTAACACATTGAACAACATAAAGCTAAGAAATCTGCACCACATGGGTGCAGGTTCTTAGCTTCTGCCTTTAAACACCTGGGGGCTAATGCATCCCATTTCAGTGTGGCAGGCCCTTGGTTTATGTCTGACCCTGGTATGTTAACTTCCTTAGCTGGATCCTACCTATGAGATGGCAATAGCTGGCATGTGTCAGGTCACATTTGGAATACTGTGTCCAAGCTTGGTCCCCTAGTTATACACAAGATTGTTGGCTTTTAGAGAGAGTACAAAAGAGGGCAACAAAAATGGTTAATGGTATAAGCAACCTGGCATATCAGGAAAGATTGAAGAAATTGAATATGTTTTCACTTAGATATAGAAGGCTGAGAGGAGATCTCATCAATGTCTTTAAATTTGTTCATGGTCAGGAATGGGGATATCTCAGGGAAATGTTTGAATTTAACAGAAATGATGCAATTAGAGGTCATCAAATCAAAATTAAAGTTAATCACAGCAGGACAAGGTTAAGACAGTCTTTCTTCACCAACAGGGTAGTAGAACACTGGAATCAGCTGCCAGAAACCATTGTCAGTAGCAGCACACTGAATATCTTTAAAAACAGCATATACAATAATTATAAGAATAGAGGGCTTGCTTTTCAGTATTCTAGGGAGGGCTGATCAACGAATTTGGTGGGCAACTGGTTCAGTGTCCAGAGTGCAACCAAGAAGGGCCCTCGTGGCTCATAGTTGCATTGATCTTTTATGTCAGTAAGTAAGACAATAAGGGCAGTATGACAATATGGACAATAAGTACAATAAGATAATAAGTACAATAAGACAATAAAACAATAAGGACAATGGACAATAAGGGCAGTAAGACAATAAGGAGAGTAAGATAATAAGGACAATAAGACTTTAATTTCATTGTTAAACAGCACCATTCAATCTTTCAATGGGAAAAGGTAAAGATGCTTTTTATCTATGACATAGTGTTCTCAGTCATGAAAATTCAGGACAAAGCTACTCCCTGATAAGAGGTTGTCCTTGGCTGTGTAGTGCAATGTGCAGTCGAAGGTAGGACAGGGTGATAATTATTTGGACACGCCATGATCTAAGAAGACACATGGTCAGATCTTATGAAATGTTCTTCATCATGGCTTGATAGTTCCAGTAATCAATGCAACCTGTTACATATTTACCCTTCACTATTATGCCACATTTGCAGGTACACCAGTGATGTGTACTTTGTATCGTGTATAAACCCCATGGTGGACCCCTACTGTAAGAACACTGTAACATGTATATTAATATTAATCTTTTGGTCCATTTGGGGCTTGGTGCCTCTTCATGATATCATATTGTATTATGCATTATCTTTCCAACATATATGCTTGGCTATTCAAATGATCTTTTCCACTTTTAAGTTCTGCTGTGAAAACTGCTTCAGGTGCAATTTATGTGTTGTGATTCTTGGTAGTGCCCAGATTTAACATGTTCTACTAAATATATTGCCCACACAGCCCTCTTATCTTTTCACCTTGGTATTTTCTATGATTTCACATATTCATGATAACTATTGCCCGTGGGTTAGCAATTTACATAGTATCGAGACTCAGTGTTGCAATAAATTGACATGCCCCGTCTTTCCCCAGCTTTTTACTTCACAACGATCATTCGAAGTTTGTTTCTTTGAAATTTGCGTAGATGGCGCGTCATTTTATAGGTGCCGCTAGTGTGCCAGAACTCTGTTCCCAGTTCCCAGAACTCTGCAATAACCTTCCCAATGATTTAGGAACTAAAGAAGGGGAGTGAAAGGGGACAGGAGATACATAGAGCTCATGAAAACTCCCCAACAACTGACCCACCACACTGTTAAGCACATCTCATTGCACATTCAAGGACACTTACCAGGGAAAGTGGCCATGTCCTGAATTTTCATCATTTTGAACATTTCCTCCAGAAAAGTATCCTTTCCATTTTCCCACTAGAAGATTGAATGGTGCTGTTTCACAATGTAATTGTGCAATGTTATGCATACAATTTACAATGCAATTCTTCTGTTGATGTTACGATGTTACAATGACCTTGACAAAACGCCTCTGATCAAAAAATGCCCTGGATCAAAAACGCACAGGATTTTAGACCAAGACCTTCATTCCAGTAATGGTGTCCTATATGGTTATACAAGTATAAGTTTCCTAAATCGCAGTTTCCCGGATTTTATTGGGTTCTGTATTTGTTTTTATGCTTTGTACATGCCCCCCACACATACACACTATGGCAGTGATACATTATTCGCCAAATATGGTGGAATATTCCACTTATTGAACACTGAATCGACATCCTTCCCAAAGAAGTATCGTCATAGTGCTTCTTGGTGCGTGTTTGTGAAGTCTGCATGTCTGGTTTCTAACTGTATCCCGTTCACGAGTATCATAATTTCTCTCACCATGATGGATCTGAGATCGTGATAAGAACATCCCGTAGCGCAATTTCAGGTGAAGAGATTACCTATGATGTGCTATGTTACACATTACCAGTTTATAGCATAGGTGTTTGCATCGTTATCGTTGATATCGGTATCTCCAGATAAGGTGCCTTTCAAAACACGCAAAACCGGAACAATCATATGTACGCAATTATCTCAAAACTGGGTTTGCAGGACTTAACACGATTATAAATAACATAACTTCCATGACGATTTCGACATCCTGTCGAACTCATTTCGACATCTCACACCTAACGATAAATCATTATTTTAACACTGCACTATGGACATGGCAGAGGTTTCGTATGTTAGCACCCTTGGACAGTCTTGTACACACGTTTTCTCTCACGTTTCCATCGTATGACATTGTGCACACGGTGAGACTATCCTGTTTTCTAGGGCCCGATGAACAGAGGACTGCTCCAATGACTCGAGACGAGATCACACCGGAGGTTGCGGTAGTTCAGTTGGTAGGGAATTCGACTATCGATCGTAAGATCGTGAGTTCTAACCCCACATTAAGCATAATTTCCGATTCCATCCACGATCAATCGACGTGAGAGGTTGGCGATGCCATGTGGCCAAGCAGCCAAATGCATCGTGAAATATCCCAAGACGTCAAATTCTCACGAGATCATGCCCTCAGGGTGTACCACCAGATCGTAGAACTTGTTTAAAAAACAGGTCATGCTCATGACAGGGGATCCAATCTTGCAGGCGCTGATCGATAAGCATTGACCCCGTGGTAAGCCAACACTCCCCAGTTATTCCATCTCCTGAAAGCCAGCGGAGGAAAAGTCTGCCAAGGGCCAGATTTAGGTTGCACACCATGGAGTCCAATGGTACAGAAAGGTTTAATACAACGAAGAATGGCTCTTAGATGCTCCTGGGTTTTAGACATTGCGTGTAAAAAAAATATACGACCTTCAATATACCAGGAGGTGCTGAGTTGACATCAAAAGTAACGATAAAGATTATACTTTATTACTCAACGTTTCAGCCGCTCCTGACGATGGCCCCGGGCCGAAACGTTGAGTAATAAAGTATAACCTTTATCATTACTTTTGATGTCAACTCAGCACCTCCTGGTATATTGAAAGTACAGAAAGGATTGTGATGTCACAAAAGCAAATAAAAGCCATTGCCATATTCCATGGCCCAAATTTTGTATTCAAACGTAGGGTTTCAACCTAGAAACTCAGCCCTCTACATATAAATCACTCTTGCAGTACAATGGTTAATCTTTTATTTTTCTTCAACTGGTTGATCCAATTCATATTTCTCTGAACACACTGGAAGCATATTAGTCTACTTCTTTATATTTCACATGCACTCCCAGTTGAGTTATTTGGGTATAAGGGTGCTTTGACCAGAGTGCTATGATCATGAACCACCGGCGTCGCCAGGCTTTCGAGATTAATGTGGGGTGAAACCAAGCATTTACCCCAATTTATGCCGGGAAACAAGTAGTCTAGAGGTAAGTTGCCCGTCTCACAATCAAAAGATCGTGGGTTCGAGTCTCACCTGTCGCTACTCTTCGCCCGCGACCAATCGGCGTGAGAGATTGGCGACGCTATATGACTCAACAGTCGACGTGTCGTAAAACCAATAACCAACCAACCAACCCAATTTGTGCCAGGGTTTACTGGAAAAAAATGAAAAGTCCCTGGATTTAAACCATGCCGTTTTAAGGTTAGGGAAACTACCCCCTCTGCAATCCCCTTGGTGACTCCTATGTCATCAACAACCCACTCTACATGCACTCATAGTGTTGAACTTGGTTTTGAATCTTCGTTCCGACATCAACAACTCCTTTTGTATATTCTAGTGAGTGTTGAAATTTGTATCAAGGATCATTAAGTTCGCACTAATTGTCAACTAGAATCATTGGCAAGAAAAGTGGAAGTGTGGTACCCTGAAACATAACATTCTGGATGACAACAGTGCATGACAATGCTGCTGTTCTAGCCCTGAACACTCACTTTTTAAATTAAGAACATAACAAGATGGGTTATGCATAGGTTGCTTCAGCTGTTCAAAGGCCACGTTGACTGGCTAGTTCATGTTACCAGTCACAACTACCTAAGCCAGAGGCACTGTCTTTTCGTGTTCATTGATAGTGAATCTGAACAGGTGATAATGTCAGATGGTTGTGATAATTATCCTGTTATGGTAGGCCATTTTTTGTTACAGGACATTCAGAACAAACCATACATGCGGGAACCATGGACAGAAAGCCATGGAACTGGTGGATGTGTGGGACAAGCTGAAACCCGATCTTTTCAGTACCTGATGGCTGCGGACGGTCAAGTTCGGTTCGGTGCCGCCTGTCAGCAACACGCCATATGACAAGCCCCCAAGAATGCAAAGTGACAGCATCCAAAGAAAGTTCGGACATGCATCGGATGCGCCCGAGGCCAGGGCGACCACAGGAAGTGCCGCTCAGAACACGGGCCCCGGTTCACGTGCCACAGGGTGCCGTCCGTGCAATCCAATGGCTGGCAGCGGTAGCTCAACCGAATTCATTTTGGTGAAGCACTGGTTCAGCGCAAAGCCCAGAACGCGACTCATGAGTTCGGCGAACTTCTGTAAGGTGCCGGTTAAGTTCGAGTTCGCGGCCACCGAAGGGGGCGACAAGCAGTGCCGCTGTCTCGTCGGCGGGGATTTGTTAGGCGTAGCGCCTGCTGGCGTAGCCGCCAGAGATGTGGCGGCAGCGAAGGCGCTGGCAACGCTACAGCGACACTGCTACACGATCCGTATCAAGACGCACGTGCTCTCAGACAGAGACTTGACACGCGACGAGTTGGTGACAGGGGGTCAGCTGGTGACCGGGTGTCAGATAACTTCCAAGGGTCAGGTGGCCTCTGGAAGTCAGTCGGTGGCCGGAGGTCATCTGACCCCCGGAGGTCAGCTGGCGGCTGGGGGTCAGCTGATGACCGGGGGACAGCTGATGACCGGGGGACAGCTGATGGCCGGGGTTCAGCTGATGACCGGGGGTCAGCTGATGGCCGGGGGTCAACCGATGACCGGGGTTCAGCTGATGACCGGGGGACAGCTGATGACCGAGGGTCAGATGGGGAACAGCGTCGGAAGACGTCTGATGGCTAAGATGGGCTGGACCGGCGGCGGTCTCGGCAAACACGAGCAGGGCATTACAGAGCCTATCCGCCTAAAGGGAGTCGTCGGTCGTCAAGGGATCGGCACCGAGAAGCGCGTTGGGCCACGGTGCCAACCCAACCATGAGGCCAGCGCCAATGTGGTGCGCCGGCGCCAGTTCCAGGGCGGCGTTGAGGCGAAGCTACGCGACTACGCGTCCAAGTTTCGGGAGCGCGATCTGTCGTTCAGCGCTGAACTTAGTCCAGCCGAGCGGGAAGAAATCCATCGGCAGGCCAAACGGTTCGGCCTGAACTGCAAGACCCACGGAAAGAAAGCTAGCCGACACGTGGTCGTTTCACACCAATTAGAATCGAAGGGTCTGCTGCAGTACCTGGTGGCTGCAGGTGGTCAAACAGATAAGTTCGAGTTGGTGCCGCCTACTGGTGATCCGCCCGCAGGGATAGCAGATGACAATGCCCAGTGCTCGTCCGCACCCACAGCAGACACGGCACACGCCGAAGTGGATTCAGGAGCGATCGGTCTCGACAAGGGTGGTGGCACGCATGCGACCGAGTACGCCGTAACAGGCGCACGCCTGTGCGATCCACCGGCAAGTGGCCACAACTCCTGCCCGCACCTTGGTGCAGGGCTTGGCGCAACTCTTGCCAGCACTAGTGCAACAACTGATGCCTTCACCTTGGTCGATGCCGACCCGACTGCCATCAGCCGTCTCACCTGCTCGTCCGCCTTCTGTAAGGTCCCAGTTGCGTTTGAGTTCGCAACGGCCGAAGGTGGCGGCATGCATTGTCGCTGTCTCATCGGCGGGGACTTGCTAGGCGTAGCTTCGGCACCGACGCGCATAGCCGCCAATCAAGCGGCGGCAGCGCAGGCGCTGGCGACGTTGCGGCAGCGCTGCTGCACGATCCGTGTCAAAACGCGTGTGCTGCCGGGCAGATGTGTGGCAAGAGCCGAGCTGCTGCCCGAGTACGTGACACGCACCGAGTTGGTGACCGAGGACGAAGGTCAGGCGACGAAGCGTACCGTCCCATGTCAAGTGAACGGCGATGCAAAAGCACGGCTTCGCAAGTTGAAGAGCAGAGCGAAGGCGCGACTGGACGTGTATGCTTCGAAGTTCCAGGAACGCGACCTTTCATTCAGCGTCGCATTGACCACAGCTGAACGGAAAGAAGTCAGCAAGATGGCTAGCCAGATGGGTCTCAGGTGCAAGATGTATGGACAGAAAGGCGAACGATATCTGATGGTAACACATAAGTTAAAGGACCCTCAACAGCTACTGCGGTATATCATCGATGCTGGCGGACAAACTGACAAGTTCGAGTTAGTGCCGCCCAGTAATCATGTTCCGAAAAGATCACCCACTAGCCTACAAGGTGGCAATGTTCAATGCACTATCGCATCCGCATCGGACGTGATATCAGCCAACGCGGGACGGAAGAGGACCGCCGACCACACGGGTGGCGGTACGTGTGCAACCGGGAATCCTCGACGCGGGTGGGTGGCGAGCAACAACAACTCTGCCGCCTTCATTCTGATGGAATTTGCGCCGACACCTATCAGTCGTGTCACCATCGCGGCCGGTTTTTGTGAAGTGCCGATCATGTTCCAGTTTGCCGCAGCCAGCGAGGATGAAACGCAGTGCCGCTGCCTCGTCGGGGAGGAGTTGGCAGTCACAGCATCAGCACCGTCGCGCATGGGCGCTAAACAGGCGGCGGCGGCGAAGATGCTGGCGACTTTGCAGCAATGCTGCTGTACAATCCGCTTCAATCTGTCTGCATTCTTGCAAGAGGACGCGTCGAACGTTGAGCTGGCTGCTGAAGACGAGGGAACGGCGCAGTGTGCCAAGAGTGTCGGCCGTCGGCTCCTGAACCTGGTCAACTGCGCAGACGATGCCCGCGGCAAGCGCGAGCGTGGCACTACAAAGCCGGTCCATTTGGCGGATTTAATCAGCCATCAGGGGCTTGGTACCAACAAGAGGGTCGTCACAAGCGAGTTCAGGGAAAATGCCGAGGCGCGAATTCGTGCCTACACATCCGAACAGGAAGAACCTGACCTCATATTCTGTGCCGAGTTCAGTAACGCAGAGCGGTGGGAGATCCACCAGCTGGCAGATCAACTTGGCCTCACAAGCAAGAGCTATCAGAAGGGCGCCGACCGACGCCTAGTGGTGGCCCACAAGTTGAAGGCATGTCACCTGCTGCAGCACCTGCTTGCCAACGGCGGACAGACGGAAAAGTACGAGTTAGTGCCGCCCACCCGTGACAGCCCTGCTAATACGCCCTCATGACGATGAAGTAGGCTGTGGAAGCCCAATCCATTCCAGGCTGCTGTACTCTTCACCCACCATGTATGCTTAATTCAGAGATTCATCTCCAAACTCTTCATGGACAAGGCTGTGCTGCAATGCCGCAGGTTGTTTGTGTGCATTCGTTCGCACACGTCACGTCGCATCGCACATGCATTGTTGTACGCCTGTGGTGTGTTTTGCTAATCCAAGAGACCGATAATGTGAATATTAACATACGCATCATTTTGTGCATCGGAGTCTTCGTTGATTTGTGAAGTTCGAACGTTTGACATGTCCAGGAGTAGGGAAGGATGTCCTCAACAGATCGACCTTTGTATTCGGGGGCCACCGATAATTTACGTGCATGGGAAATGGGCGCTGAATGACCATCGCAGTCGATGCGCCCCTAAGCCCAAATAACCAACCAACGTGCATGGGAAAGAAAATGTTATTCCAAGGACTTCGGCTAAACAGCGATACAAACATTAACGGTTAGATAAAGATGTGCCGTATTGTCGTTGAAGGGAACGGACCGCTCTCTTGTTGGTTTCTGCAGTTGGAATTTTTCATTGTCATACATGAACAAACATAACAGAAGTCACACAATCACATGTCGAATTGAGCTAAAAATCCCTATTTACATTATCTTTTACATTGTAGGCACCTCTTGTTACTCAAAGGTAATGCCAAGTAAGCGAAAGCATTGGATTTAAATTTTTCTCCGGAAAGAAGAGTGTTGGGCACCGGAAAAATGCACTGGGAACTCGAAGAATCGTGCCGGGGCCCAAAAATATCGCACCGGAAGCTTACAACGAAATATAACTCAACACCAACAAATCACAAATGGAGTCTGCTTAATCGACCCAAGTTCCGGAAAATTCAGAACAGGTCCTGAAAGAAAGTTCGCCGAAGGGCCTTTCTACTCTGAAGGGTACCATCGGCTGGAAAAAAAACTCAAGCAGCCGCAGTGGCGTTCAAAGAGGCCTCCTTTCCTGAACGGGTGGGCTCCCAAGGTTTCCGCCGGAGTCTCCAAAAATCGCTCCGGGACCCTATACATTCGCGTCGGGGCCCCCATAATTTGCATAGTGGGGCTAAATAAATACAGCGGGCACAAAAAACTCGCGCCGGGATCGAAAATTTGCGCCGGTCCGACCAAAATCGCGCTGGGGCTCAACCAAGTGCGACGCGCCCCGCGAACTCGCGCCGCGTCCCCAAATATCGCGCTCGATACCCACAATAGCCGTCGGTAGTCTCACAAATTCTGGTTGGTGCATCAAAAATTCCCCTCGGGGCTCCCAAAAGTTAGCGTTGATGGCCCCAAATAAGCACATGGTGGCTCCAAAATTCGCATCGGGACCCGACGAAAACAGGCCGGAGCGCTCCAAAGTGAGGAGATTCCGAAAAATAAATGTTCGAGCCAGGAAAATCAACCCGTCGAAAGCCGACAGCTCAGCGTGGACGAACGCGCTCAGGTGCGGAACGGCGACGTGATGTTCGTCCGACGTTGTTCGCATGTCGGTGTCACCACTTGTAGGCACGGCGGTACACACTGACACGAAAGTTGTTCCAAGCACGAGCACACAGACTCGCATCTGACTCCAGCAGTCAGTACATGACCACTGAGACAACCGCTGCCATGCTATTTTGCAATCGACTGCCAAGGTCAGGGTACGTTTTGTTTATCGTACCACGTGTTTACTCATTGTTCCCTTATTCATGTACCATTCAATGTATACAACAACATGCCTTTTCGTATTAGACAGCTAAGAAATGGAACTAATTTAAAAGGTCAAAGGTCTAGCCGATTTCTCCGGTCGCCTCGCACTTTTTTCGTCCCCCAAACCTACCCACATCTGGTATCAAGCAATAGCCCGTTGTGAACCTCGAGTAATATTTCAAAATCGAGACATCTCAATATCAAACCTCAAAGTCAAAGTGAGTTGAAAATTATGTTCCGAAGTCCTCGCGCTTCGTCGCTATGGCCTGAATTTCCATAAAGTGGGTGTCATTCCACGTGCCGTGAGGTACTCTAGCAGACTTCAGAAATCAAATTAATTTTAAAGGTCAAAGGTCGAACTTATTTCTTCGGTCGCCTCGATTTCTTCGTTTTCTCCAAAAATTACCCAAATTTGGTATCAAGCGATAACCCGTGGTCAACCCTCGAGTAGCATTTCGAACCGAGACATGTCGAGGCCAAACCTCAAGGTCAAAGGTTAGTTTGAATGTTTCGAAATCCATCGCGTTTCGTCCGTTATGGCTTCAATTTGCATCACTGGGACGTGGCTTCAATTTGCATCATTCGACGTGGCTTGCCGTAGGTACGGTATCAAAAAGCTAAGATATCGAAATAATTTTGAAGGTCTTGAAGGTTCAGTGTGTGTACAATGATTGAGTGCAATATAGTAATTGGAGGAGCAAATCTGTTTTCATTATGAAAGGAGGTACTCCTATTTGACGTAGCTCCCTCAATAAATCCGTCACAGCCTGTTCATAAGACTTCATTGCTGGGTTTTAATTTATCCTGCCACATTGCTGTTCGGGACGTAAGCAATATACCTACAACCGTTTTGTTTTCTTCAAGTCGTCCGCTTTCTCCTTAATGGTTCAACGGAAGTTGTCAAATTCGCAAGATGAGCCACATGTAAACGCGCACAGCCGGAGTTCATAACCACGAGAGAGCAAGAGCAATGTTGTAATCAAGGGTGGATCCAGGAATCGTCATGGGGGGGGGGGCACTTGTCTGGAGGAGCGCCATTTCTTTGGAGGGGCGCCACTGCTGGAGTATCTGGAGGAGCGCCTCTGGAACATTCGAGGGAGTGCACTTGGACCTTCTCGGAGGGGCGCCTTTTCCCGGCCGAAAGGATGCCACCATCCATGGGGTGGGGGACACATGCCCCAGTGCTACCACCCTGCATCCGCCCTGGGTTGTTATTGTATTAAAACTTTTCCCGGCAAAGCAGGAAGGCATGGGGAAGGTTTGTATATGCCCACATTCACTTAAAAAAACATCGTCTAGTTTTTTCTGTTTTCCTGTAACATTTCTTCGGTCGCCTCGCATTCTTTTTTCGTCGCTCAAACCTACCCACGTCTGGTATTAATTAATACCATGGGCTATTGCTTAAGCAATAGCCCATGGTGAACCTCGAGTAACATTTCAAATGACCGGAGGCAACGTTTAGCGTAATTACATCACTTTCATTTATGGTGATTGTGAAATCGGGCACAGCGCATATAGTGTACAGCTAGGTGTATAGATAGGTAGTGAGAAGTAGTGAAACTTGATGATATTGGCGAAACATTTTCCCCGAAAATATCAGATTAACAACGGTCAATCTAAGAATCAGACCTTGAAAATGAAGTGGCTGCATTCCGAGGATTTATTTTGTTGGGAGTGGGCTTAATTTTCTATCCTGCCCAAGCTTCCCGCGGCCCTGGTTTGTCCCCCCTTCCCAATTTGACAACCGTGGCTACACCCATGCATTCATGTGCATATCCCTGGACACATTTTCCTCACTTTTCCTCACAAAGACATAGATTCAATATTTTGCTATGGGGTGGGGGGATAAAAAATTGGCTCAGGTGGCTGCTGGACGGACATAGTTATGGTATTGGAAGGGGACCCCAGGTGAAAAATGTCATGGGATTGGCGCAGTTTCCCCATGGAGCCATCACGTCATCGATAGTAGTTTAATACCTTCGGGCTTTGTGCGTGCATAGTCGCAGCATCCATGTGCGCCGCCCATGGGGGTTCAGCTTTGTATGCTTTTAGGAGAGCACTTCCCCTCCAATAATTTCAACTGTTAACGTGTGACCCTATGTGGTAAGCCCCTAATCCATTTGGGCCTTCTCATTGCCTTAATGCATTGTGCCCTCCAAATCATTTTCAGAAACCTACGCCTATGGCTGCACATGGTGGTCCCTCTTCACAGGGCCATCGTGCTTTCCATGCTACTTTCGACGCAGAATCTTCGTAGGCTGCCCGAATGGGATCAGTGCGGGCTGCCCACATCCAGCCCTTTGGCGGGCTCGTGGCTTGTCCGCGATGGCCCCTCATCACGGGGTCATCATGCTTCCGTTGTGATTTTCGGCGCAGGATCTGCGTGGGCGTGGGCTGCCCGCGTCGGGCTCCTCGTTTAAGCCCGCGTAGCGCCATCGCTGGCTCATCGCATAGTAGTTCGCCGGGCGGGTGTTATGCTGGTGTACGGCACAGGGCCTGTTACTGAAAGACCACAAGGGGCCATCGCTGAAAGGCCCGCATCGTGCCATCACGGGATAATTGTGGGCAGCCCTTGCCCGCGTTGCCCACACATTGCCCTCACCTGCCCGCCAGTTTTGGCTTAAAATACAACTATAAAAATACAACTTATAATTGAAAAAAAAGCCCGTGAGCTATAGGCCGGCGGAATTTAGCCAGATTGGCCGCCCGCTGCCATGTTAGGTAACAGGTTGCCGCGGAGGAAGACCAGTGTAAATGAGGAAGGCCCTTTTGGCTGGCGACGCTGAACAGCCTACTGCCAGCTTGCTGGGCATTTTCAGTCCATGGGGAAATCTTGTCAGGGGGCCTATGCCCAATACACAAGAACTGCCCCTGGGGTGGATTCTTAGGTCGTTTTTTGTCGTAAAGCTGGGAGCGGCGTTTTTTCATGTTACACTTTCCACACAGTGAGAAAATGTCTGGTTTTGTGTGGTGAAAATCTCAAAATATCTTGTTCCATCTAGTGTAGTGTGGTTGCTAAGGGGAGGGGAGACTGGCCCCTTGGCTGCCCCTCTGATGAAGCGACGGACACCTCAGCCAATGAAGTGCGTATATTCGGATCAGTGAGAGGGGAACATTACTCTTGACAACACGCAATCACTTGAATTCGATATGCGCACCGGAGAGCCTCTCACATAACGCGAACCGGACAGAGAAGGGTGAGGGGTGTTCTTCCCCGCCTAACATCTTGAGAACGATTGAGCCAGAAGCAAATTATTTAGGGGAGATTACGGCCGGCTGAATTGTGTGCAGTATCGATTTACGAGCCTAGGTCGGCTTCAGGGTCAAATGAGGTCGACCGATGGGCCGGCTTGCTGCACCGCTGAGCCACCGGTAGCGGACATCCGCCTCCAGCGTGCCATCTCTGCCGACCACGACAGTCTACCAGAGAAGCGCAGGCCCACCGCTCAGCAGCTTCACGACCATTCAGATGTTAAGTCGTTCACCAAATCAGGTCACTGACGTCACACAGGCGTTGAGATCTGCTGTCATTCATTGACGTGATGAATGTGGATACTTGTACCAGCAATTTCACATGATATGGATTAGCAGTGTTCTGTCAAGTTGCGTTGTAGGGTCATACGCGAAGCGTTCACAAATGCAGTTCAGGATGGCAGTAAGCCGGTCTAACTGAGAGCACAGTAGGAGAGCACGAACTGGGCTGTGACAGCCCACCTCAGCGTCATGAGGGTGCATCACCTGGTGTGTCACCAGGTGTGTCACTAACAGTTTCACCAGTAGGTGGCAATAGCTCGTACTTGTCCGTCTGTCCGCCGGTAGCAATCAGATACTGCAGTAGGTGGTACGGATTAAACTTGTGGGACACCACCAGATATCGATCCGCGTCCTTCCCATAACTCTTACTCTTCAGGCCGAACCGATGCGCCAGCTGATGTATCTCCTTTCGCTCATCGTTGCTGAACTCGGCACTAAACGACAGGTCGCGCTCTTGGAACTTGGAGGCGTACGCACGAAGGCGCGTCTCAGCATTGCCTTTGAACTCGCGCGTGACGGCGCGCTTCTCGGTGCCGAGACCCTGGCGGCCGACCACCTCCTCCAGCCGGACCGGCTCCGTGATGCCCTGCTCGCGCTTGCCGAGGCCACCGCCGGCCCAGCCCATCATGGCCAGCAGGCGACCGCCGACGCTGTTGGCCGCCGTCTGCTCCTTGGACTCGTCGTCGACCACCAGCTCGGCGCGCGCCACATCCTCTTCGGAGAGGACGCGCGTCTTCAGGCGGATCGTGTAACAGCGTCGCTGCAGCGCAGCCAACGCCTCCGCCGCCGCCGTCTGCTTGGCGACCGCGCGAGACGGTGCCGACGCTGCGGCCACCAAGTCCCCGCCGACAAGACAACGGCACTGCACACTTCCGCCGTCGGCTGCCGAGAACTCGAACGCAACCGGCACTTTACAGAAGCCGGACGAGCAATTGAGACGACTGCTGGGCACCGCATCGAGGCCATAGTCAACAAGAATGAAGGCAGCCGAGTTGCCGGTCCTCGATTCGGCCTCACACAGCTGATACCCGGTGGCATGCGTACCGCCACCCGTATCGTATTTGATCCTTTTTCGACCGACTTTGGCCTCGGCCGCGTCCGACGCGCGCACGAACGTGCGCTGTACCTTGCTCTGCTTCTGCTGGCGGTAGTCGTCCACAATGCCGGCCGACATCTCCCGCACCAGCCGCATTGTCTCGTCCGGGTACCGGCAGCCGAGGAACTCCATGTTGGCGAAACACTGCGCCAGACACACCAGACGAGGCTCCGGGTATGACTCCTTGTGCGCTTCGACGAACGCCCGAAAGAGGCGCCAGTGCTCTGGCGGCTCGTGGTCGTTCCGATACTGTTCGACGTCCCAATCCGTTGAGTGTGCCATCCTGTGGCGACAAGAGAAGCAACAGATGTGTGAAGAGTCCGCATTGATCATGGCAGCATATGTGAATAACGGAAAAAAATGTGCACACAATTTGAGGACAACGACGATTACGTAATATATGGAAGGAGTTCGGTGATGAGGTGGTCCCAATTCTCCTCGGTGTTCCTTGTTAACCTTGATGAACACAATTTGAAGAACATGCGTGGCACGTGGAGGGCAGGTAGATTCTGGAATTTGGGAGATATGGTGGGTGCGGTGTAATGTAGGTTTAAGCGTGTAACACCTGTAGTTGAACCTTGGGTTTGGGGCTATCGCCTGGTAGTTCGTTCAATTGTATTTTGGCAGGGAACGATTGATTTTATGTGGTGCTTACTTCTTGCTTCAGCTATAGGCGTCGCGCCCAAATGGAAATTAACTGACTCTCGGGTTCTCTTAGGACACATTCGACTGCTGGACCATATAACGAATCTCACTGCGAAAATTAAATATGACAGCCTAATTGGATTTGTTTGATCTTTCACCAGGACGTGGGTTAAGAATTACCACCTACGTTAGTTTCGGTTCCTCACTAACCATCAACGAACAAGTTTTCGTCACTTGCATTCTGAGGTGGTCACATGAAATAAGTTTCTTTAAGATCGGACAATTGAGATATTTGAGTGCGGAATTGACCACTTTTAATCCATACTGTAAAATAAAAATACATCGACCTAGAAGCACTTATGGAAGCTTGGAAATATGAACATTCTACCTGGTAATAATTGTTTTATTATAATTATTTATTATACCAAATAATTGTCTGGTTGATTGGTAATAATAATTAATGTCACCAGAGGTCAATGGTGTCCCACCATATACATATACCATACAGCGACAGTAGGGTGGTCCAAGAAAGTCAGCAAACGTCCTGTCCCCACAAGGGTAGTTTATTCCTGTGTAGGTAACCTAAGAGCACACATTTTCCCCCAAAAAAAAAAAAACAGTATTTGAGGTCGCTCCATGTTGAGTCTCCTCAATCTCAGGTCACACGTGACCTTACAACTATGCAGCTGCCGTGACGTCGGCAGCTGTGGCGGTCGACGCACATGCATAGTAGTACTATCCGCAGTACGGCTACATAGTACTATCCGCAGTACGGCTACAACCGCCAATCTTCCTCCAGCCCGGAACACGCAACTATTTGACTCAAGCATCCAAGGTCACGACCCCGCCCAAGGTCAAAGGGCAACAAGGACGCCATCTTGGTCTGAGAACCAACACCGACCGAGCCAGTGCCACGTCTGAAGACCGCTGCCGCACGATCGACAGCTGACCAGAGGAACCGAGGTCGCGACCTCGCCCAGTGTCAGCACTCGGAACGTCTCCTCTTGGCTGGAGAAGCAACCGCCAGCGAAAGTGAAAGTGCCACGCCCGAAGATCGCCCAGCCAGCTTGCCACCAGCAACTGCAACCGCGTCCGTAACACACGTTGCGGGCGCAGTTTTACTCTTCCGATCTTCGACCTGTCTTCAACCGCTGATCTACAAGCTACAGTCCACGCCGCCTCTGGACCGCCATCTCTTCCAGAACCGACGCCTTCTACCAGACAAACAGCAGCCGGTGCTCAAGTCCAGCCATCACGAGCTACGCTCGCTCGCGCCCCACCCGGCCGCCACAGGCTCCTCTTCCCCTCCCCACACCCGCGCCTTCGCCCATCCAGCATCACCACTAGCAGCAGCAGCAACAGCAGGCGGTGGCTCAGTCGCTGAGCCAGCGGGCGCCGGCGCGGCAGTCTCACTCGCTCAGTCCGCATCTGCCGAAACTATGGCATTAGAGCTGCCTTTGGTGGAACTTCTTTTGGTGGGTAGCTACAAATCGAAGAAGCTGTTTCTGTTCCTGTCGTTCGCCAGCATCTCGCTGTACTTTTGAATCGGTTCCGCCGTATTGCTTAGTACCTTCATTCGAGGGGGCCAACCCCGAAGTTCATTGAGAAAAGATCCTCCGTCTACTTTGCGAGAAGGGTCTTCAGGAAGGAACTAGTCCTTTTCATCAGAAAGTCCTGCAACTTCAGGTCTTCAACTTTATCAGTTTCCTTTAGATGTCGAGGACCAGGAAAACTGCGCACGCCGTAGGTTCCGGGCCAACCAGCAGCTCAGAGAGAAACTAGATGTCTATAAAATTCAGCGGAGCTTTGACAGTCACAGCTTGATTGAGATAAGTCTTGAGGAGAGCCATAATTTTGCTGTCGTTATAGACCCAAGTTCCAAGGGGCGTCTCGTTCCACTGTGATGTAAATGAGACTCACGAACAGAGCCAAGTCGGTTATGCTCCTAGCTTCTTGTGATGCCCACTTCACTTGAACCTGGAAAGTAGCATCTCTAGTACATAAGTAACCCCTTTTCCAATCCATCGAGCGCGAAGTGTAAGACAAGTGCAAGTATTCTTGATAGTTGTGCCTTGTTTGCCGATATTCGAGGACATGTGACAAATAATCCAGCATCTCTTGCGGCAATCTGCTAAATAACGGATTCTGGACGAGTTCGTCTGTTTATCCAACGTAAGCACCTTGATTGATCGATGGTTATTCTTTCTAAATTCGTTTGAAGAGTTAGATTTCTGGAGCTTTAGATGTACCGAAAATACCGAAGGCGGCGGACAGCACTATTTCCATCAGATGGAAACGGTAAGCAAACCAGATAAGTTTGGTTTCTATACCTTCTTCGATCCTAATACAGGCTACTCTGTGAGACACTGCGTTGCTGGTTGTCACATCAAATACGAGTTCTTTGATTCTTGAATCTGCGGTCCATGTCTGAATTGCGTACAAGCATTCGCCTCTGATACCTCCAGTGCTTGCATTTACCTTCGGAATGCCCAAAAGCTTATCCAGGGTGCTTCCGCGATGACAAGAACAGCAATAAAGTCAACGCTTACCGTGGATTTATCGATATCAGGCAATGGTTTACCATCTCAGTGCAAAAAGAGGAAGATTTTTGGTCTTCTGCTACTGCAGCGGCTCGTCCTCCGTCTTCTGGATCACCCCATTGAGCTTCGGAAGCGCGTGATTTGCACAAGATTATGTCCAAGCGCCTGACCAGCGGCTCAAGCTCCACGGCACTACGATCTGGAAGATTGACTCGATTCGAGGCACAAACAACTTCTGTGGACTTGAAGACATGCTTAGGTGTCTTTGGTGGCAGGGAAGCAACAGCTGCAGGAGGTGTTGAGGCGAAAAGTAGATATTCGTCTTCGCTTTAAGATTTGTGAGGTGATGTGAAAAAATTCTGCTGTTTCCCCTGTCATTGATTTGACATCCATTTTTTTTCGTTTCTTGCCTTTGCCGTCTTTTCTTTCTCCTCCCAATATAACTTTCTGTTTTCTTTTTCACGCGTATACTTGTCAGCCCCAGTCATACTACAAGAAAATCTTTCCCATTGCTTCAGAAATAATTCCCGGTTTTCTTCGTTCTTGATTTCCACCACTGCATATCGAACGATACCGATATCGAGCAACTCTTTCAGAACACCTTTGAGCATTTCTTCGTTCATTTCCACCACAGCATATCGAATGGTATCCACATCGAACAACTCCTCCAAAACACTTTTGATGATTTCTTCGTTAATTCTGCCACTTTCTCGTTATCGGGTTCGGTGCTACTTGAGCTTCTCGTATGGCTTTGACAATTTCCTGACACATGAATCTGTTTGCTGGGTAGGATTTCTGGTGTGCTCTCATGCAATGACACCTGAATCATAGGCTAATTTGTAACTTGCTAGCAGGGTTCATCATTCGGTAATGTAACTGAACAAGTTGGAGAACGTCCAGTACACAGGGAAGTTTCTTTGTTGATAACTGAGAGTTCGGCTTCCCAAGGAGACAGTTTCCAGGTGCAGATCCCAGAGGAGACGTCATAAACATTTCTGAGAAGAGGAAAAAACCAAATGTAATTCGTTAGGATAGGACACCCTCTAAATATTCCTCAATCAAACTGAAATTCAACACTGTTGTCAGAGCGTTTCCGAGATGTCGCGTGTTCCCACCTGGATGTGATTTATACATTGCAACCTCGAAAGCACCAATCATTCACTCCACTGCATCGACTGAACTATCGATTCACGATAGGCTTATACCATCCCTACCACCAGACTGCAAATTCATGGCCAAGGTATCAAACATGCAAAAAAGATCGGTCAACCTCCAATATTATCTCTGGCAGATCCAAGACTTGCTGCCTGCCACGCACACGCTGGTACACAATCCAAAGTCCTCGAACCAATTAGAATGCGACGTAAATGTCCGAGGGAAGGAAGGACAGAGGTGAACCGAGAAGCAACTAACTGCATACGTACGGTCAAGGGATGTTCTCATAAAATATGAAACGCATACACCCACAGTTGAACTATAATTCGAGGACATCCAGCGTCCAATCCCACGATTGAACTTCAATTCGAGGATATCCAGCGTCCAATTAACTGTTCTAACAGCGCAATTGTGAAAAATCTGTATGAACCGAGGCCATTCACGCGTCCAGGAAAATATACCTTACACCTGAGACGTAACATAGTGTTTTATTTTCCATCAAACCGCAAGGAATCTCCGTAGCCTGTGCACCATATTCAGGAAGCCGGAGCGCAGCCCAGGAGTCGGAACTGGCGTAAGATTCGATCCAACTTGTAATGTATTGGTATAGATTACAAAACCCTCCCATGGTACAAGAAAAGATGCACATCACAAACTCCCGTACATACCATTCGCTCATATCAACAACTCTCCAGGTCTAAAACCTCAATCCCGTCCTTCGACTGGTGACCGTCGATCCTCAAGGCGTGCGAATCTGTCTCAACGCGTCAGACTGACTCAAAAGGCAGACATTGCCTCGATAGTATGACCGGACGTAGCAACTTCGTGCCGAGCCGTCGACTGGAAATATATCTCCTGAAATACACTGCATGGCCAGACCCACATGGCGGCACGATGAGGGCCAGTAGCGTGGAAAGTCGGTCTTGATGATTATTGGCGCTGGGGTCGGTCGCTTCAGCCTCGAATATCTCCGGCGACGTCGACAGCAGCGTTGGACTACGTCCCACCGGCCGAGATGGCAGGGCGGCCGCTACGTGTCGGCGGCCGGCACGGCGGTGCTGACGCGGATGCCGTGCATGTCGCGGATCTGCGCGGCGATTGCCTCCTGCACGGCGCGGTGCTGGCGCACGCGGCTGAGACCGACGAACTCGGCCGCCTCCACGTGCACGGCGTACATGGCGCCGCAGCCGCCCGAGATGTCCTCCACCTGCACTGCGGCCGCCGCCGGGAAGCGGGCGCGTAGCAGCGCCGTCAGACGAGCCTCGGCGCTCTCGGTCGGGCCGGCGTCACAGAGCGCACGAGTGACGCCGCCGCGGCCGGCCACAGACTGCAGCGACCGGCGCAACATGGCTGCCGTTCGGCGACGACCGGCGGGAATGGCCGGCGGCAGACACTCACCTGGCCGTCTGGCGAAGACATCAGCGCGGTTAGTCTTTAAAAAAATGTTTTGTTTATTTTGGTTATTTAGTCCTAAAGCTATTAAGTTATCTTACGAAGTCCGGACCAGATGGCGCCCAGAACTAATAAATACAAGTCGGCTTAGGCGTCATACATAATTCCATCCAGCATCGTCCGGTGGTGTGGGCGCTAAAATATATGTAGCACAGCAGCATAGCAACATTGTGACAATTAATTTACCAATATGTTATGCAATACGCACGCAGTCGCTAAAAGCGTCGTGTGATGATAGTTGTATCACATGCGCCCAGAGTTATTGAAATCGCAATGTAGCTTCATGCATTGACTTGTGAAACCAGTCGTGCTGGTGTTATTGATGGCTAACCGAATATCCAAGTTTTTCGGAGAGTGGAGATTGGGTGGTTGTCTATTGAGGATTGAGGTCTAGGGGAGCATCTGGACGACAACGGTTGATTGATTATTTGGGCTTAAGGGCGCGCCGCCTAAATGGTCATTTGGCGCCCATCTGGACGACACCGGTTACGCAGCGCCCAATAGGTTGAAGGGGCAGCAGACAAAGACATCAAAACCCTTGATGATGTGAAAACAATTTGGCGATATACGAAAAAGTGAGGGTAAAAGGCGACATTGACAGATGAACACGCATCTGCTGGCAAGATTGTGATGACAGAAATGCCAGTAATTGAGTATGGTGAAAAAGTAACGGTTACTGTAGTCGTATGGTTTGAAGGCGTATGCTTGGAAGTTTCATGAAAATCAATTCAGGGAGTCAACACTCAGTCCGCAAAGTGTCAAAACAGGTTACTGATGGGTGACGTTTTCCACGAAGAAAAAAAAAGAAAGATTTCAAAAAGAAAGTTTTGGAAGTCCAAAACATTGCTGTCTATGTTAGTTAATTAATTAGTTAGTTAGTTAGTTATTTGGGCTTGAGGGCGCATCGACTTCATTGGTCATGTAGCGTCCACATGTCTAAAAATACGTCTCAAAGCACGAGCTGGAAAACAAACTCAATGTTGCGGAAAGTTGTGCTGAGCATTGTCGAATTAAAGACAATGATAAAAAGTAACCAAATGCTCATATTAAGTAAAATAGAATCATAAATCGGTCGAGACCGATATATGATCCTATTTTACTTAATATGAGCATCTGGTTACTTTTAAAATATTTTTTTTTGCTGACAAAAATAAACCTAGTACAGATTGTTCTACACGAATTCACAAAAAGAATAATTGCAATGAACACTCCCAATACTGCCACCCTTTCATCCATTCCTGCTGCTTCTCGACGTTGTATTAGCCATTACTCCAGGATGGCAGACGCAAACCTAAAATAACGGTGGATCATGATGACATTAATTTGTATTATCCTTTCCTTACCTTATGGTAACCGGGAACTGTAAGGTCACTTGACCGGTGGGTCTCCATGTCATCGAGCTCTGATTATTTTACAGTTTTGCTTAATGAGATGATGGGGTACTGTATGCTGTATGAGCCCGGTGCACATCCAACCTGCACTTGGAACACATTAAAGGGGGAGTAGACACCAGATTCCCCAGTCGTTGATGTTTCTGTTGCTGAATAATCTGGCGCGGAGCATCTGGATCTTCCATTGGCGGCCTCTTGTAGTATTGAGTGTGGGTCTATTGGGGAAGTCACCGACTCGTACTGCCACGCTACCATGCACCATCTGGAATACGGCTAACAAATCACCTCTGCGACGTCTATGGTGTAGGAATGGCAGCTCCAGGATTCTTAGCCTGTCGGGCTATGGCTGGTGCCTAATTTCTTCCGCAAATTGGATTGCTGGCCTCCTCTGAACTTCCTCCAGCCACTTTCGGTTTGAGCGTCCTAAAGGGACTCCAGATGATGTCATATTCAAGAAATGGTTTCACCAAGGTGTGCGCAGCAGGAGAAGCGTCTCCCTGTCGATGTTGGCGAAGGAGCGTCTCATGAGTCACGACTGCCATCGACTGGGACGCCCTCGAGAATGCTGCCGCCGCATGCACGTGGAATAAGCTATCGGAAGTTATCTCCAGATCCTTTTCATGCGATACGATGTTCGATCCTCGTTCTGTTCCATGTGTAGATCAGCTGAAAATTTTGGGATTCGATGTGCATCACCTTACACTTAGAGATGTTGAATAGTGAAAGCCTCCCCTCAGACCATGCTCCCAGGGCATTGATGTCACACTAGAGTGAGGACGGTGACAGATATCTCGGCACACGACAATACAGCTGGATGTCAACAGCAAACAGCCTCACCACCCTTTGCTCCTACTCTGGGATACCATTTACAATGATGGCGAATAGCGTTGACCCAAGGCCAAATCCCTGGGGGATTCCATTTGATATGCGTGCCTAGATGGTCTTGGGGCACTGGACTATCGCCCTTTGTTTGCGATCAGTTAAAAATAACCCACTTCCGAACAAAAGTTTTGTTCTTATATCACATGCATGCAGTTTGTGAAGAAGTCGTCGGTGCGGCACATAATCAAAGGCTTTACTAAAGTTGATGTAGGCCACATCAAGAGAGTCCTTATCCTCCACTGCTGCACTCCACTCTGCAAAGATCTCCAGTAGCTGGGTGGATCAAGATCACTTAGACCGGAACCCATACTGGGCCGGATGGAGAAGCCCTGATGCAGACATGTGCTGAATCAGTTGATCACAAATGAGACTCAAGTGAACAAGTTAACTCAAGTGAGAGATCAAGTGAAATAATCGTCCACAAGAATTTCGTAGAAGCACCTCCAACTCCTGCACACCTTCATGTACGCTGAGTGAGGGGCTGTGGTATATGCATCACCAGCAAACAAGCTGCATCTCCCACCAATATCTCACCCCAGCCACACCTGCTCAATAAGAGTGGAGAGCATCAGCAAGTACCATAGTGAATATGCAGATCACCGGAATCTTAAATACATATTGTCTTCTACCACTTCCAAGATAGGACAAGTGCATAGTTATTTTGGCTTTAGCGCATCGACATAGTATTGGCGCCCACACAAAGATGCATAGAAATTGGTGTGAACGCAACATGCTGAAATAGATAGCTACATCAATTGGTTATCCATGAGCTTCAGATGAGGGAAGGTATTGGTCAGACCAACCAAGTTGGGTTCACCATTGTCGATAAGCATACATATAAGCCATTTCACTTCCTGGTCAATGTTGGTGGCAACACCTTGAACCCATGTCATTTATTTTCTATGGTCAGGGCCTGTAAGTCAGGAGAGATCACCAAGACTGTCATCTACACCAGGTGGAGTTGTATCACATCTAGCATCCCTAGCCTGTTGAACAGGTTTCATGCTCCTGGAAGCAGATCCCAGCCACAATCCTGTCACTTTGTGTGATGAGGAGTAAGTTAGTTATTGGGGTTCAGGGGCACATCAACTATGTGATAGGGAGCCAGACCACCTGTTTCTGCCTGAGAGCTCTTGGCAACAGATGTACCCAAGGGGTTCCCATTATTGGAGGGAAAGGCCCACCAACTGGGTGATCCCTGCTGACTGGACCCTTCACAATCCTGTCCTGCTTCATGGACAGGATAGTTTGGCCCATCCTCTTCCTTATTTCCTTTTTCTGGGTCAAATCAGGGTTGATGTGCACATCCTGCCATTCCCCAGAACTCAACTGTGAGACTAGCTTGAGCAACTACACTTTGGATGCCATGTTCTCCAAAGTGGCAATACATAAATGTTGCTTGTTTGTTTGCTTTTTAGCTTGAGCTCAGTTTGTAAATTTCACAAAACCTTGAGATATCTTTGTGCACCCTTTCCTCATAGCTGTGACCAGTCTCCTCTGAGAGATGGAAGACTAGTCCTGCCCAGTCTCCTCTGGGTTACTTCAACATTGTCTTTTCCTTGTCAATGAAGTAATCAAACATACAAAATATTTCCTGGGCAGCTTTGAACCCATTCTAACAGCAGAAGAAGATTGTGCAGCATCAAGGTTCCTCTCCACTGATCATACCATTCCATGGCATGACTCCAGGCAAATGTGTAATAACTTGTCTTGTTACCACCTTAAAGCACAATAATTGTGGTTAGATTAGGTTGGGTTAGGTTTTTCATTTGTAAAATTCCAAGAAAATAAATTGCTTGATATTTTTCCCAATTTTTTAAAATAATTATTTTCTCCAGTCAGGTTAGGCTGGTTAGGTTTGGTTATGTTGCATTTTTAATGTATTTCTTTTAATTACTATGCCACCTAACTCAAAGCCTGTTTTTAATGTTATTTTGCTCACAACCTGGAAAGTAAGCATTTGCACAGAAAATGAGTGGTCGCCATTAGCTTAGTGACATTCATAAACATTGCATTGAAATTTTAATTTACAAATATTAATAAAACACATGAAAGCACAAATTTAATGTCCTTTCCTCTGCAAATGCATGCTTTTCAATTAGGAGTAAAAATAACACAAAAAGGGTGTGGAGTTAGGAAATATAGCATAAAAATAATGTTCAAGATGTATGATAACCTTACCTAACATAGTTCAACTTCCCATACTAGAAATTAATTGTTTTTAATTGAAATTTTCTACGCATTTTTCTCAAATATTTTCAACTTAAAAAACCTAACCTGAACTGTTTATTTTTTTTTATAGAAAATCATTAAAACATTATTTACCACCAATTTTTTTTAATAACTTACCACAAAAGCCTAACCTAACCTGACAAACCTAACCCCTTTGTATGCTTCATGGAGGTAAAATGTTTGTAAAACTTGCCTTGTGGTTACCTTGAACTGCGATAATACCTGGCTTTTTGGGTATTTTTTTTCAGCTCATGGTACTCTCTGACTTCTTTGAATTTCTTTTTTAATGCAGTGTTTATTAATGTGCTTAACATGATGTAACAACTCATTTCCTCTGCAGATGCACACTTTTCAATTGGGAGGCAAAATAACACGTAAAAGGATTGGGATTAAAAATAATGTTCAGATTTAAAAAAAGAGATGTAACATAACCTAACCTAACCTAGCCTAGCCTTCCATGCAAGAAATGATTTGTATGCCCAATTTCCAAGAAAAAATTTTGTTCTCAAACATTTTTAACTTAAAAAGTCTAGCATAACCTAATCTAGCTTGAACCGTTTTTGAAGACGTTTTTGTGAAAAATTTACTAACTTACAACAAAAGCCTAGCCTAACGCAACTAAGCGAACCCTAGCGCCTTTGAATGATTCGTGGAGGTAAAATGGGTGTAAAATCTGTCTTGTGGTTATCTTAGACTGCAATAATACCTCTTTTTGTGCTACATGGTGCATGTGATGAACCACCATCTGCATGCTGCATGAGAGCATTGCACTTATTGCTTCACAAAGAACAATAACATGTTGAAAGTACTATATTTTCAGGAATGGAATCCTGTGCTGATAACATTATCTGAGTTATAAATTTGCAAATCAGATCTACATCATTTGTGTGAATAAATATGATAAATTCATAGAAATACATATACCGGTTTGTGGACAAGAAGTTATTCTGATGATTTCTGATGTATTGGAGAATGACAACTTTTCATGATAGAAGCAGGCAAAGTTAAAGTACTTATATCTCAATAAGTGGTCAGTTCACTAACAAGACAGCAAATTCAATCAAATAGCACTCAAATCACCAGGCGGCCCACTCGTTTTGCAAGTTTAAAATCGATGACAGTGCTTTCTTGAATCATGTTTAAAGCACATGAAGGAAATGTATTGCTGACAGTGGTGAGGAACTGATGTATGTAACGTTTAAGTAACATTTATAATGTACTGATGTTTGTACACAAAATATAGCTCACTATTCTAAATAGCATGGGAAGTATGATGCCATATATCATGGCTAATGTATGGGCAAACTGTTCTGCAGCAGATTCCCTGCATTGTTACTTAGTTATTTGGACTTTAGGGCACATCGACCATGTTGATCACATAGCTCCCTGCATTGTTGTTAACTGATATTTCAGTATGTTCGCAAATTCACTTATGAGTGAATCCATACCATTCCCACTGTGGTATAAAAGCTACATCATAACATTGCTTCTACAATGGATATAACATAAACCCATCTCGATTGTCCTACTTACTCAGGACACCATAGAAGTCAATGAAGACAATGAAAACCATAGAAGTCAATGAAAATGTTACTTCATCCCCTGTATTGTTAATGTAAACAGAAGTCTTGAACCATATGTTATGTCCTTCACAGTGTTGCTCCATCCACCTCCAACTCCAACCCTGACCAAACTTCAGGAGCTCATCCATCTCCAAAGCAGTCTGTTGAAGAAGGTATGTATTGCAGCATAACTACTGTGACCTGAATTCCATGGTATCCATGTTGCCTTACGATCCATCCTTGCTGATCCATATATCAGATGTTTGACTTTCCTCAAACAGTCTGGATAGCTGGGGAGTTGAAATCACACGTGAGTGATGAAACAGATTAACTATTCCTGGATTCTTATGTTGCATCGTTGCATGGCACAGTGACATACCGAATGGAGGAAGGGTCATTGTGGGCAGTTGTCTCCCCCCCCCCTCCTGACAGGTTGTGGGGCCCCCAAGAATCCGCCGAGCTCAGGAAAAAAATGCGCCATGCTCCCAAAAAATTCCACTCGGTCTACCAAAAATCGCACCGGGGCTCAGAAAAATCACATTTGGGCCCCCTAAAAGTAGCGCATGGGCCCCGACAATGACACTGGGGCCTCAAAAGTTTGCACCTGGGCCACTGAAAATCACGCTGGGGCCGCAAAAAAGTCGTGCCGGGGTTCAAGAAGCTCACGACGGGGGCCACAAACGGTCGGGCCGGGGCCTCCTGAAAATCACGCTGATACTGGGGTACTAAGAATTATCACCCGGGCCCCTGAAAATCACGCTAGAGGCCTGACAGGTCCCACCGGGGCTCTAAAAGTCTCGTTGAGATCACCCAACAAATGAAGCCGGGTAAATGAAAAACAGTCCGGACACGGAAAACCAATCTCGGATCTCAACAATGGCTCCAAAAGCCCACAAAACTTGTTGGGCCCCCAAAAACGTGTCGTAGCCACCGCAAGGGATCCCAACAAGTGACCACGGGGCCCCCAAAAATCGCACTTAGACAAAACAAATTTCACGCCGCTTCTCTTGAAAATCTCACTGGGACCAAAACGTCGTGCCGGAGCCCCACAAGTTGCAGCTGGCTTCCCAAGGACCAATATATACCCGGAATGTCACCCTGCGGACATAGAAATTGCGTCAAGGATCCACAAAATAAGAAGTCGTCGGACGCCACAAAAGAAACCTGTTGGGGCACGGAAAGAAACTCACCGAGAGCCCAAAGAATCGTACCGGGGTCCAAAAATAGCCTGCAGGGGGCTTATAAAAATAGACTTCACCACAAAAACCACAAGGAGACTCCATCGAATCTACCAGAGCGCCGGAAAATTCAGAATGGGTCCCGAAAGAAAATTATCCGAAGGGCTCTCGATCGTGCAATCTGCGGGACAAAACACGTTGAGCAGCCGTAGTGGCGTACTAAAGGGAAAAATTCCCTTCCCTAATGTTAGGCACCAAGGAAATACTTTCACCCATCGTTATCACTGTTCAGGTCTGCTGTGCTCTGATGCTCCATCAATGTCGGTGTGTTTTAGCCTGCATCTGATATCGCTGAAGTATTTTTATTTAAGCCGGTGTGTGTTTGTTGGTGTAGAGTTGCTATGTTGACATGTACTGTGCACTGCACCTTTAATTATGTGACTTCACCAGTTATTGGACGATTTTCCCCGTTGGTGAGGATGCTGAATAAACATAAACATACACATCGTCGAATAAAAGTCAGAATTTCTGAGATCTGAAAATATAGTGGGCGAAATCCGATGAGTTTTTTTTTGTGTGTGTGGGGTGGGGTCCAGTACGTTGGCACTTCGCCCCCCCCCCCCCATGTTTATCAAAAATCGACACCCTTGAGGACATGCCTATGGGGATGAGAGTGGTGTTTGACACGATAAGTGTGCTTTCAGATCCAAGAGGTCAGGATGCCTACTTTGACAATTTATTCACATCTCGGGCGCTGCTCAAGGAGCTCAGGAATCGTGACATCCATGTCACCGGCACTGTATGGGAAAACCAGATGGAAAAATGTCCCACCAAACCAACAAAGGTCCTTCAAAAAGAGAAAAGAGGTGTGTTTGACTACCGGTTTGAAATGACAGAAGAAATCCTGGCAGTCCGCTGGAATGACAACAAAGTTGTCAGCGTGATGTAATAGATGAACATGTAAGATGTAAGTGTCAAGTGTTGACCAGTTGACAAGTGTTGATTGCCTATTGTGTGGTGTCAATTGTCTATTGAGCTAAGAATAGGTGGCTTGTGCTGTTGTTTTGTGTGAGCTTCAAGTGCTTTTGACTTAAGTGCATTTTAAAAAACAGCAGTGGAGTAAGTGCTGCATAGTTAGGAACTAGCATACATCTAAGCTTTGTCAGTTATTTGTATGTGCTTTGTTATTTTGTCTAGCATTTTGTAGCCAGTCACTTTTCAATCTAAAGCTAGGAATAAGCTACAGCCTGTAGGATGGTTTCTACCAGGATGCAGGCACCAGAGGAGGAGGTTAGGGCCCTTAAGGCAGAGCTTTCCAAGCTCAAGGCTGCCCTTGTTGCACAGGGTAGGCAAGAAAAGACAACACATAGGGGTCAGTCTGTAGCAGGGGCACCCTATGCCCAGGTGGTCACAGGCCACCAGGTAACTGAGACTTCCCCTGCTGTGGAGGTGGCTGGGATATCTGTAGAGGAAAGTGTTCCTAGTGAACAGAATATTTCTAGTTGTGGCAGCTCACAGGAGGGGCAGTGGTTTAAAGTCAGGGGGTGGAGGATTTGGAGGCGTGAGCCTAAGCAAGGGGTCAGTGAGTGGCAGGTGGCAGGTGGTACGAGTGGGAGGCAACCTAGTCGAGCAGCTCAGCAGGCAGGCATAGTAACATCGAATAGGTTCCAGGCATTGGAGGACTGCTCCCAGGATAGTAGCAAGGAGACAGTGCTAGTCGTAGGCGACTCTCGTGTGCGGCATTTAGATAGGGTGTTCTGCAAAGGTCAGAGAGGCAGGAGGTGCATCACCATGCCTGGTGCCAAGGTCAAAGACCTGGTGCCAGTGGTAGCACAGGCCACCAGTGAGCACCAGTTTAGTGCAGTTGTAGTGCAGGTAGGAGTAAATAACATAGGTCCTGCTAGGAGTGAGGAGCTGCTGCAGGACTACAGGGCCCTTCTGGCCACTATGTTAAGTGTATGATGCTTAATGCTCAGAGCATTCGATCCAAATTTGATGAGTTCAAGTGTTATGTTGCTGAGGAGGAACCAGATTTTGTTTGCATTACTGAGGCATGGGTCAGTGAGGGGTATTTTGGGGATAACTTGCAGGACTATGAGATCCAGGGATACAATATGTTTTCGTGCAATAGGGGTCCAGCAGTGAAAGGGGTGGTGTAATGCTCTATGTGAATAGCTTATTCATTTCTCAAAAAGTAGCAGATGGGGTAAAAATGTGTCTGTGGAGTCCATTTGGCTTGATGTTGCCATGGGAAAAGGCAACAACAATAAACTGAGGATAGGAGCTTTGTACCGATCAGGAACCTTGCCACATTTTCAGCAACTGGAGCAGGTGATTTGGGGGGAAATCAGTAGAAACTTTCGGAGGAAACGCCTTATTCTTGGTGACTTTAATCTAAAAGGATATGAAAATGTTGGTGTTGGCTCCACATCATGTAAACTGTTTAGGAAATGCCTTGAAGAGGACCTGTTCTTACACCAGTTTGTAACAGAACCAACTAGGCAGGGCTCATTCTTGGACCTTGTCTTCTCAGATTTAAGTGATTTAGTCCAAGACTTGACTGTAGGAGAAACTCTGGGAAGAAGTGACCATAACATAGTGAGATTCAAGGCACAAGTTAAGGGCACAATCAAGGATAATTTCGCAAAGGTTCCAAATTTTAACAGGGCAGACTTTGACTGCATGAGAGCAGCTTTAAGTGCCATATAATGGGAAGAAGAATTCTCCAATTTAAATGCCTGTGAAATGTAGGAAAAGGCCAAATCTTACTCGAGGGAAATTCAGATTAGACATGTCCCCCAAAAGCAAAGGTGCAAAAGAAGGGTAGGAAAGCCAGCATGGCTTATGCCAGATTTGATAAAAGCAATTAAGGCTAGGAAAGATGAATTTAGAGTGTTTAAGGAAGCTTGAAATATCGTAAATCTAAGGTCGTATCAAAAAGTTAGACGCTGTGAAGCAGAAAACCAGAGCAGCAAAGCGAGCAAAATAATAGTATTTGGCTAGGGACTGTAATGGGGACAGTAAAAAGTTCTTTAGTCTCTACAAGCTAAGTAAAGTTTCAAGCACAATTGGTCCACTGGAAGTAAATGGGACTATATTGAGTGAGGATGGTGAGATGGCTGAGGAGCTGAGCAAGCAGTTTAAATCAGTGTTTACATTGGAAGATGTGACAAATCTGCCAACCGTATACCACAGTTCAGTGACAGATGATCATATAAACGATGATGATTTCATTGATAGTGATGTTGTTTTCAATTATATCAGGAAAATAAAGCCAAACAAGGCAGCAGGACCTGATGGAATTTATGCTAGGATATTGCGGGAAGCTGAAAAGGAACTGGAAATTCCACTTAGTATAATATTTTGTAGATCAATTTCACAAAATGAAATTCCAACAGGTTGGAAAAGGGCTAATGTAGTTCCTATTTTCAAGAAAGGAGAAAGAGGGAAAGTTGAAAACTATAGGCCAGTAAGCCTCACATCCCTAGTCTGCAAGGTACTCGAATCAATTATCCAGGATATAATAGTTAGTTTTCTGGAAGGTAACAGATTGATTCAAGATACTCAACATGTGTTTAGAAAAGGGCGATCGTGTCTCACAAATCTCTTGGACTTTGGTAAATTTTTGATGAAAGGTGTTTTTGGAATTTTGGGAATACTTTTCAGAATATGATGTTTATGAACATGACTAAGAAGATGCGACCACTCATTTTCGGTGCTGATGCTTACTTTTCAAGTTGGACGATGCCATCCATCGTTACATTGGTATGGTGTAATGACGTCATAGGCATGGCACTGAGGCTTTGATTGGCTAATGCTACAAACAGTTCACATACCCTAATGAGATGGTCAAAGTAGCTTAACCTAAACTAACCTAACCCAACCAAACCTAGCCTAGCCAGCCTAACCTAACCCAACCTAGCTTAGCCTAACCTAACCTGCTTACCTCTTGGTTTATCATAGCTATAAAGTCATAAAGTATTAAAGTCATAAAGTATTAAGGCTTAATAAGAGCCACAGGGGCCCATCTGGGTTAAGCCTATCTAGAAAAGGTACTAGAAATGTACATACTCCCACCCCAATCAATCCCTTATCCAAAGTTCCTAGGAAGCTATATATCCCAGCCTATCTAGCACCACTCACTTGCTACCGCATAACACCCTCAACAATCACAAGCTCCTCCCATCATACCCATCGTGCCACCATAGACGATCTTATCAGCATCACATCCCGAAGGAAGGTGCCGAATCCACTGCTAGGCACATCCCACACAAATTCATAAAGCGTTCAGACTTAATAAGAGACTTACTTGCTATTGCATAATACACTGAACAATTACAAACTCCTCCCATCATACCCATTGTGCTACCATAGACAATCTCATCAGTATCACATCCCGAAGGAAGGTGCTGAATCCACTGCTAGGTACACCCTATATAAAGTTATAAAGTGTTTAGACTTAATAAGAGACTCACTTGCTATTGCATAACACACTCAACAATTACAAACTCCTCCCTGTTGATCAACCCTCACTGGAATACAGAAAAACAATCCCCCTAGTCTGATAATGATTGTCTATGCCGTTTTTAAAGATGGTCAGTGTGTTACTACTGCCAATGGTTCCCGGCAGCTGGTTCCAGTGTTCTACTACCCTGTTGGTGAAGAAAGACTGTCTTAACCTTGTCCTGCTGTGATTAACTTTAATTTTGAATTGATGACCTCTAATTGCATCATTTCTGTTAAATTCAAACATTTCCCTGAGATATCCCTGTTCCTGACCATGAACAAATTTAAAAACCTCGATGAGATCTCCTCTCAGCCTTCTATATCTAAGTGAAAACATATTCAATTTCTTCAGTCTTTCCTCATATGCCAGGTTGCCTATACCATTAACCATTTTTGTTGCCCTCTTTTGTACTCTCTCTAAAAGCCAACAATCTTTCTCATAACTAGGGGACCAAGCTTGTGCACAGTATTCCAAATGTGGCCTGACATATGCACAGTAAAGCTTCCTGATGACCTCCTCACATTTGTATGACACATTCCTCTGTATTGCCCCAAGCATTCTTAGTGCCTTCTTCCTGGCTTCTTTGGTCTGTTCTGATGCCCCCAATTTTGTGTTCAAAATAACACCTAAGTCCTTCTCCTGCTGAGTCACAGATAGCAGTTGGCCACCCATCAAGTATGGAGCCTTCATATGCTGCCTACCTACATCATGACTTTGCACTTATCAAAATTAAACTTCATTGCCATTTTTCGGACCACTACACTAGCTCGTCTAAGTCTTTCTGCAGCAAAACCTGCTCATTGTGCCCTGTTATTGCCCTAAAGATCTTCAAATCATCAGCAAATTTCAAAACCTTACTGCTAAGGCCACATTCAATGCTATTCACATATATAATGAACAATAGTGCCCCCAGTACCGACCCCTGGGGGCTCCACTAAGAACATTTTGCCATGATGACTTTGTACCATTTAGCATCACTCTCTGCTGTCTATCTGAAAGCCACAACTCTATCCATTTTAGGATGCTACCTGCAATACCATGGACTTGAAGCTGCATCATTAACCGTTTATGGGGTACCTTGTCAAAGGCTTTACTAAAGTCAAGATATGCTACATCAACCTGATTTCCCTGATCAAATTGTTCTGTAGCAAAATTCAAAAAGTCCAAGAGATTTGTGAGACACGATCGCCCTTTTCTAAACCCATGTTGAGTATCTTGAATCAATCTGTTCCCTTCCAGAAAACTAACTATTCTATCCTTGATAATTGATTCGAGTACCTTGCAGACTAGGGATGTGAGGCTTACTGGCCTATAGTTGTCAACTTTCCCTCTTTCTCCTTTCTTGAAAATAGGAACTACATTTGCCCTTTTCCAATCTGTTGGAATTTCATTTTGCGAAACTGATCTACAAAATATTATACTAAGTGGAATTGCCACTTCCTTTTCAGCTTCCCACAATACCCTAGCATAAATTCCATCTGATCCTGCTGCCTTGTTTGGCTTTATTTTTCTGATATAATTGAAAGCAATATCACTATCAATGAAATCAACATCGTGTATCTGATCACCTGTCACTGAACTGTGGTTATCGGTTGGCGGATTAGTCACATCCTCCACTGTAAACACTGATTTAAACTGCTTGCTCAGCTCCTCAACCATCTCACCATCCTCACTCAATATAGTCTCATTTACTTCCAGTGGACCAATTGTGCTTGAAACTTTACTTAGCTTGTAGAAACTAAAGAACTTTTTACTGTCCCCATTACAGTTCCTAGCCAAATCCAATTCTTTTGTTCGCTTTGCTGCTCTGATTTTCTGCTTCACAGCATCTCTAGATTTTTGATACGACCTTAGATTTACGATATTTGAAGCTTCCTTAAATACTCTAAATGTACCTTTCTTAGCCTGAATTGTTTTCATCACATCTGGTGTAAGCCATGCTGGCTTTCCTACCCTTCTTTTGCGGGTTTGCTTTTGGGGGACATGTCTAATCTGAATTTCCCTCAAGTAGGATTTGAACTTTTCCCACATTTCACAGGCATTTAAATCAAAGAATTCTTCTTCCCATTTTATGGCACTTAAAGCCTCTCTCATGCAGTCAAAGTCTGCCCTGTTAAAATTTGGAATCTTTGCCAAATTATCCTTGATTGTTCCTGATACCTGTGCCTGGAATCTCACTATGTTATGGTCACTTCTTCCCACAGTTTCTCCTACAGTCAAGTCTTGAACTAAATCACTTAAATCTGAGAAGACAAGGTCCAAAAATGAGCCCTGCCTGGTTGGTTCCGTTACAAACTGGCGTAAGAACAAGTCCTCTTCAAGGCATTTCCTGAACAGTTTACATGATGGGGAGCCAACACCAACATTTTCATATCCTTTTAGATTAAAGTCACCAAGAATAAGGCATTTCCTCTGAAAGTTTCCACTGATTTCCTCACAAATCACCTTATCGAGCTCCAGTTGCTGAGAATGTGGCAAGGTTCCTGATCGATACAAAGCTCCTATCCTCAGTTTATTGCTGTTGCCTTTTCCCACAGCAACATCAAGCCAAATGGACTCCACAGACACATTTTTTACCCATCTGCTACTTTTTGAGAACTGTATAAGCTATACACATAGAGCATTACACCACCCCCTTTCACTGCTGGACCCCTATTGCATGGAAACATATTGTATCCCTGGATCTCATAGTCCTGCAAGTTATCCCCAAAATATCCCTCACTGACCCATGCCTCAGTAATGCAAACAAAATCTGGTTTCTCCTCAGCAACATAACACTTGAACTCATCAAATTTGGATCGAATGCTCTGAGCATTAAGCATCATACACTGAACAAAAGTTCCATGACCCTCTTTGACTTTTTCATGTTGAGTAGCTCTATTCATCTCTGGATGAGCTACCACTATGCCCCCTTGATCTACTGCTACCCCTATTTGCTGACTGTGAGGTTATATTGCCTATGCTGTCACTATTGGCATATCCCCGAGATGGCAATGCCAATTCTTCCCTCCCCACCCCATTATCTAGTTTCCCTGAAGGACATGTTCATATACTTTGCCTAACACTTGCACCCCCTTGATAATAATTTATATTTATAATTTATATATATATTATTATATTATTATAATTTATATAATTTATATAATGTGCCATGCAGTTAGGTTGACTAGCTAATACTACAAATGGTTCACATACCTTAATGAGATGGTCGAAGTAGCTTAGCTTAGCTTAGCTTAGCCTAGCCTAGCCTAGCCTAGCCTAGCCCAGCCCAGCCCAGCCCAGCCCAACCCAACCCAACCTAACCTGCTTACCTCTTGGTTTGGTTGGTTATTTGGGCTTAGGGGTGCATCGACTGCGATGGTCATACAGCACCCATTACCTCTTGGTTTATCATAGCTATAATTTGTATAATGCACCATGAGGTTGGGTTAGGTTAAGTTACTTCGACCATCTCATTAAGGTATGTGAACCATTTGTAGCATTAGCCAGTCGAAGCCTCGGTGCCATACCTATGACGTCATCACATCGTACCAATGTGACGTCATCGTTCAAATTTAAAAGTAAGCATCAGCACCAAAAATGAGTGGTTCCATCTTCTTAGTCACATTCATAAACATCATATTCTGACAAACAATTCCAAAAATCCCAAAACACCTTTTATCAAAAATTTACCCGGACTTTTTGAATTTTGCTGCAGAACAATTTTATCAGGGAAATCAGGTTGTGGGGCAAATCTTGACTTTAGTAAGGCCTTTGACAAGGTACCCCATAAACGGTTAATGATGCAGATTCAGGGCCATGGTATTGCAGGTAGCATTCTAAAATGGATAAAATGGATAGATAAATGTGGCTTTCAGATAGACAGCAGAGAGTGATGCTAAAAGTCATCATCGCAAAATGTTCTTAGTGGAGTCCCCCAGGGGGCAGTACTGGGGCCACTATTGTTCATTATATTTGTAAATAACATTGAAAGTGGCCTAAGCAGTCAGGTTTTGAAATTTGTGGATTATTTGAAGGTCTTTAGGGCAATAACAGGACACAATGAGCAGGTCTCGCTGCAGAAAGACTTAGACGAGCTTGTGAAGTGGTCCGAAAAATGGGAAATGAAATTTAATTTTGATAAGTGCAAAATCATGCATGCAGGTAGGCAGCATATGAAGGCTCCATACTTCATGGGTGGCGAAGAACTATCTGTGACCGAGCAGGAGAAGGACTTAGGTGTTATTTTTAACACAAAATTGGGGGCATCAGAACAGACCAAAGAAGCCAGGAAGAAGGCACTAAGAATGCTTGGGGCAATAAATAGGAACGTATCATACAAAAGTGAGGAAGTCATCAGGAAGCTTTACTGTGCATGTCAGGCCACATTTGGAATACTGTGTCCAAGCTTGGTCCCCTAGTTATGAAAAAGATTGTTGGCTATTAGAGAGAGTACAAAAGAGGGCAACAAAAATGGTTAATGGTATAAGCAACATGGCATATGAGGGAAGATTGAATAAATTGAATATGTTTTCACTTAGATATAGAAGGCTGAGAGGAGATTTCATTGAGGTCTTTAAATTTGTCCATGGTCAGGAACAGGGATGTCTCAGGGAAATGTTTGAATTTAACAGAAATGATGCAATTAGAGGACAGTCTTTCTTCACCAACAGGGTAGAAGAACATTGGAACCAGCTGCCAGAAATCATTGTCAGTAGCAGCACACTGAACATCTTTAAAAACAGCATAGACACTCAATATAATAAAAAAGGGCTTGCTTTTCAGTATTCCAGGGTGAGTTGATCCACACATTTGGTGGACAACTGGTTCAGTGTACAGAGTGCAACCAAGAAGGGCCCTTGTGGCTCATAGTTGCACTGATCTTTTATGTCTATGTCTTATGTCTTAAGATGGCAAATCAGTCAAATTCCCTAACGAAACATGTTTGACTGACTTTAAAAAGATAGTAACCGAAACAATGATCAATGATCAGATTGGCTCCATTACTTCGAACCAGCGACCATTTGTTTTCCTGTCCCCCAGCACCAAACGACGGCAGCCATGCCGGGTTGAGCATGTGCAGCGTCCAAACTGAGTGCAGAGCTCAGGACCAGTGGGACCTTTTGGTACCAGGCCATATCTTGAAAACAGCTGAAGATAACTTCCTAGTTTTTTCACAGCTTTGTACGTGTTACATTAGATGATTGCTAACCAAAAATAATCAAAATTTCTTGGTAAATTCTGTATCCAGTCCTTGACAGGTTAAGGCAGCCATGAGACAAAATTTCCACACATCTTACCTCCATGAAGCCTACAAAGGGTTTGAGTTTGGTTCAGGTAGGTTGGGTTAGGCTTTAGTTGCAAGCAAGACATTTTTTTCTCATATTTTAAAAGAACTTCTTTTAAAAACACTTTTTTTCTTCAAAAACATTTCGGGATAAGCTAGGTTAGGTTAGTTCTTTAATTTAAGAAGTTAGTAAACAAAATTGCTTGAAATTTTCCATTTTAAGAAAAGATTTTCTTTTCTTGCAAGGAAAGGGTAATCTTAGAGTATTACGCCTCACACTTTCTTTATATTAACAAGGTACCAAAGCAGCGTGGGAAAAGTGGTTCGCTGACCTGGAGTCGGAGAATAAAAAAATTGTATCGGAGCCCTCCAAAAAAAGAAGATATTCCTGTCCATGGAGTCGGAGAATAAAAAAATTGGCCTGACCCCCCAAAAAAAAAATGTTGTGCCATTCATATCACGCACCACCTTAGGCCTGACGTTAAAATATGCAGTTATGGATGCCTCGCCCCCAAACAGTATATAAACTTACACCCCTTTACTGGACCCTAAGTCACTTCAATCACGCCCACTTAATTCACCCGCACTTACTAGGTTTTTTCCGGAAAGCCCTCAAAACTTTGTCTCAACCCAAGTATACACAACCAATCGAGACAAAGATCTTCGCACAAAGGGAAGGGGACGAAGCAGCGAGGCGATACGCGCGATCAAAGCGTGGTCGCTGTGTAAACATGACTGCAGTATTTACACAATTTCAAGACCGCTGCTTGACCTCAATTCCTGTCGCCTTTAATAGGATTTCATACGTCAATACGGTATTACCTTTTTCCTTCAGTTATGTGGGAATCAATACACTGAAGATATATGTTCATGATCGTGAAATTACGTTGTCTTTATCCTAGATCAAAACATGAATCGGGCGAGACCGTCCCAATAATTTGTTAATTCTCCTACTCTAGTACGGATATTGTGCGCCTTACGGCGACGGATCCAAGGGTGGTCGTATCAAATGACAGATTTTCGTAACTATTTTAAATGACGTCTAATTGTGGCCATAAATAGCCCGGAGAACGTTTAAACTCCGTACATGCTCAGTTACTGCAGTTGCTGAAGTGATAAAACTACTATTCAGATGCTTTTCTCTTGATGGGTTACTGTAGTTTTGCGAATTGAGGTGGAATTCATACCAAAGTAACCCAAGGTTTTTTGCATTTTTTTAGCATTTACATGGCTCACAAAAATAGGTCTTCTGCCATCAATGAAGTTCGCTAGCTGATGCTATTTTATGCATTTCAATTCGAAATTGAATGCTCTATTTCATGAAATTAACAGAATTACTGAAAACTGTCTGAGATGTCCAGAATTATGTTCTCCGGTAGTCTCCGATTGGAATGCGGCTGGAGAACGGACCTCGGGTGGTGTTCTATAGCCTTGCCTCGGGTCCGATATGCGAACATTTGACGTCATTGTATATATTTCGAGTTCCAACTATGTTGGCAATATATGGCAGGAAATTATGGCAGCAATACGAGAGGTTTTGTAATGGAGTTTTTTATGGTGTAATGCCAGTATCTCCCGGAATTATCAAGAAGAATCGTGGTATTTTCCAATCTTTCCTTCTAAAGTGTCATTTCGACAGAATTCTGAAGACATACGAAAAACTAATCCCTCATATCTTTGTTATTCATAATGAGACGAGATTGGCGCAAGCCGAATGACGATTCATCTGGGTTACAGTGCTTGCGCTTGGCCGCCGTCCTGCCAGTGTGAAAATATCCTGGAGAGTAATAGGCTGAGGTAATAACTAGCTCAGAAATTTACATTATTTTGTTCTCTATTTCTTTTATGCTATGTTGATGCTTTTGTTTCGTTCGGATTTGTGGGCATCGTGCACACCAACGATTGACCTGAGTAGCCCCCGAGTTCGGCCTTGATTGGGGCCCAAACTGGGCCAGGACATCATTCGGAGAATAAAAAAGTTCAACATTTGCAGTCACAATCCTGGAGAATAAAATGTCCTTAGGTCTCCATACTCCAGGAGAAGCCCAAAATTCCCACCCTGTACCAAAGTCAGTTGTCAGCTGTTGGTGATGTTACTCAAATATACAGAAACATCCAGATGGGTGCATTGAATGAACCAAGGGGTGTTAAGTCATAAAGTGTTAAGGCTTAATAAGAGCCACAGGGACCCATCTGGGTTAAGCTTATCTAGAAAATGTACTATAAATGTACATACTCTCACCCCAATCAATCCCTTATCTCAAGTTCCTAGGAAGCTATATATCCCAGCCTATCCGGCACCATTCACTTGCTATTGCATAGCACACTCAACAATTACAAACTCCTCCCATCATACCCATTGTGCTACCATAGACAATCTCATCAGTATCACATCCTGAAGGAAGGTGCTGAATCCACTGCTAGGTACACCCTATATAAAGTTATAAAGCATTTAGACTTAATAAGAGACTCACTTGCTATTGCATAACACACTCAACAATTACAAACTCCTCCCATCATACCATTGTGCTACCATAGACAATATCATCAGTATCACATCCTGAAGGAAGGTGCTGAAAGGTACACCCTATATAAAGTTATAAAGCATTTAGACTTAATAAGAGACCCAAGGGCCCATCCAGTTAAGTCTGGAAGTAGAAGATGCTATAAGCCTGGTAAAAAGACCCTCCCCAACCATCCCACATCCTGAAGAAACCAGTCCTCCAATATCCCACACACCTATCAATGCCTATCTACCCTAGCTATCCAGCCCTACTCCCCTGATCTCTCTTAACACATGTGGATTTAATGCCTTATCAATAATTTTCAAACTGCATCCATGCCTGCTTAAAGGGGTCTGTGCCGTGCCATGTTAGGCTAGGCTAGGCTATGCTATGCTATGCTAGGTTATCCTGCTAATGCCCATGAATGAGCACCACATCAAACCCTTTGAAACATCCCAGATGATGCCCCTGGGTATATTCAGTGCACCAAACTGAAGGTTTTTTGGTATTATTGTCTTAAAAGGTGCTTTTTTAGACAAGTACAAAGGCTTGTTTAAGTTAGTTTAGGCTTTTTAGTTAGGTTATACAATTCAAAAAGGAAATGTAAAAAAGGACTTTTTTAAATTCCAAAACAGCAATGGCTAGGTTAGGTTAGGTTAGGTGTTTTAATTGATAATAAATAAAACCTTGAAATTTTTCATTAAAAAATAATTTGCTTTCTTGCTTGGAAGGTTAGACTAGGTTAGGTAAGGTTATGCTAAATATTTTTCCTTCATTTTGAACATTACTTTTTATGATACAAGTATTACCAAACTACAAGCCCCTTTTTGCATGTTATATTGCCTCCCAACTTATAAGTAGGTAGGTACCTACCTAGGTAGGTGCCTACCTATGCATTTGCAGAGGAAGTGAGTGGCCATATTATGTTCAGCATGTTCATAACTATAAGCATTGCATTAAAACATAATTTTCAAGAAACCAGAAATTACCTTAAAGCGAAAATTTACCGATTGCTATAGGTATCTAAGTAGGTACCTACCCACATACCTAGGTACCTACCTACCTAGGTACCTACCTATCTAGACACACCTGGTATTCCTGGTATTCCTTGGGTAGACGTCACATCACTCATCAATGCTATGTTTTGCGTGCTGCAAGCCTAAACATGGCTACACTGAGTAAATAGGACACAGATAATTCAAAAGTCAAGGAATATTTGAAGTATCTCGTCTTATATCATTGATACTACGACCAACATACCTGCAGCACAGTTGTTTACTTTCTTTCCCAAGTGTAGCAAATGTGACACAAATGTGCCAAAAGCAGCGCATGAGGGAGGCTCCCCATGAATCTTATGTAGTGGAAGTAAGCAGAGATTCAGCCGGGATTCAGCAGGAATTCGGCAGGGATCGACTTCGATCTCGCTGAAATTTTGCACAGCAATAGAACATAACATGAGCTATCAGAAAAATACACTTTTTCCCTGGGAATTCCACACAACACGTATAATTTTATAATTAGTGCATGCCCCTGCGGCATAATCGGCGCGGGTAAAATAACCCACTGTTTATAACGGCTATAATTGTGTGTAGCGGAAGTAAGCAGAGATTCAGCTGGGATTCAGCAGGGATCGACGGCCCCTTCGATCTCGCTGAAATTTGACACAGCAATACAAAATAGCATAAGCTCTCATATTTTGTATCCATGGGAATTCCATACAAGTGTAATTCCATGATTACTGCATGCCCCCAGGGTATAATCGACGTGGTTGAATTAATTTACTCTGTTCATATATAATTGCAACGTCAGAGCTCATAACTTCCAACATTGTGCAATACCAATTATTTCGTGGCATAATGGCACAATCTGGACCTGTGATATCCGCCAGATTATATGGGGAATATACAATTGAAATATTACCTTATGCTTCAACTAATTTTAACTCCTATCGCATTACATACCCAGCATATTGGCAGACATCAACGCCTTTGACAAAAAAAACAGTGCTCCATCGAACAGCTAGGCAATCAGACTGAATAAATATATATAGTAATCGAATACAAAAAGTTCCTACAAGGAAAGAAGAAATAGAATATTCGTGAAAATTCGAGAGGCATGCTAAATCTACCGTGTTGCATATCAATCGAAAGTGCTCGAAATCCCGAACAAAATGACGCTACTTCAGGCAATCTTCTGCAGCTTCCTCACCCGCCGACGTGGCAGATGCCAATAAATTGCGGCGTTCAACAATGTCGGACTTCCGAGTTATGCACAGTGACGCCATCTATATCGGATAAACGAAGCCTTGCAGCTAAACAAAAGCAGTTTATTAGCAGGGAAAATCTAGGAATGCTTATGGGGATCGGAAAGGCACATTTCCTCGAAGGGGCGCTTTCGTCGGAAAAATGTGTTGAGTATGTGTAGGGGGTGGGGTTACACTCGAGTATGCTGAAGGGGATTAGTGTAAATTAACTTCTTAGTTTCAAATGGTCACTTTTTTCGGAAAACGGCAGCTTTGGCTAAAAAAAACGCTGAGTCGGCCGGGGTGCGCTTTATGCTCCTCCCGGCAGGAGGGCGTCAGCTTTCAATGAGGAACACATGCCCACTGCAGTTCTTCCTGTATCAGTCCATGATTACCGGGAGTTGACAGATACAGTATTTCGCCAAGCGAGGAGGGGGGAGAGGGTGAGAGTGGTCGTAACCTGGAGGGGAATCAGGGAATCTTTAAAAGGGCGACTCCAGTGTTCTTGGAGAGGTGCCTCTACCCAAAGGGACACCTACCCCCTAGTGAGAAAATAAATCATACAGGCTAGTCTTGCATAATCATGCAAGACGGTGTCATAGCGGATCCTGCAGAATTATGTGCATGAAATGAATACAATGATCCAGCAGGCCCTTCACTGGGGACCCCAAAATAAAACTTTCAATGCCGTTTGGACGTGACAGAGCCAAATCGGTGTCAAAAAGCCAAATTATACGAAAGGACAAGTTCAAAGATGTGTTCCGATCTTTCACGCGCTTCACATCAGTTCCTTTATTGCGACATTTCTTTCGATAAAATGCATATAAACATACCTGACATTCAGCTTGTCCCAACACTACACCGGCTGATATCACAGTGACAATAGGCATTCAGTTGGTCCCAACACTTGGCCGGCTGAACTAGCGATAATAGACATTCGGCCTGATACCGACAATATTGATATGATATGCACGCTGCACGTTAGCCATCTGGTACATGGCATGCATGACAGCGGCATCATAGTTCCGCATCACGAAATGAGATATAGCCATCGTATTACAAAGACGTTTCAGCACATATGCCACCTACATACAAATGGGTGCGTTCATATCTTCCAGAGTTTATAACGTGCAATCTTGAAGTCCGGTTCAAATTGGAAGTTAGTTTCCAAAATTTGTATGCTCAGGTTAGGTTAGGTTAGTTTATGCTAGGTTCCTATCCGTGCTGTTTTTTAAGTCAACTTCTAATTTGGCATAAATGTTGGACGATATGATACGCACTCTATAGTAATGGTGTGGATGCCACAAGAGGTGCACCCGACAAAATAACTCTGAGGAAGCTAGGTTACAACGGGAAGGGAGAAACGGCAGGCTACATATAACAGCAGAATGCGTAGTGGCTGAAATAATAGACTGCAGAGAATTGACGCACGTGTGCACGCACACACACATATATATGTATGTATATATATATATATATATATATATATATATATATATATATATATATATATATATATATATATACACATATATATATTATATATATATACACACACACACACATACATATTATATATATATATACCTACACATATATTATATATATATATATCTATATATGCTTGTGTATGCGTGCATACGTGAATGCGTGCGTGCGTGCAGTGTGTCTAAAGTCGCTGAGTTGGGTGTGAAGATGATTAAAAAAATAATTGGAGAATTTGATATAATCGATGGAAATCGAATCGCCTTCAGCGAATTCAGCGCCCCTTATCTCCAAATAGGCCCAAATTCATATTTTGATGACTATATTCCCCAGCATTTGGAAGCTATCTCAATTTGTAACTGTGTTTGCATCCTCCTCTCGTATGAAATCGCGACTTTGAACACACTGTGCATGCATGCATTCATGTTGGAGATGAAAGGGGAAATTATGTATATTTAAACATAACCGGGCAATACCCTGAATTTATAACAACTCCAAGCGGACTGTAGGACATGGGTCCTTTGGCACATCCAGGCATGATAGGCTTTAGGCATACCAACTCAATATATATATATATATATATATAATATATATATATATATATATATATATATGTGTTAGCACTCCCATAGCCGGTCAAGCTGACACTCTACTACCTCTTGCTAATCTCTGTGCCATCCTGGTACTTCGTGGCCTAATTTACTTATTTCGGTTAAATGATTTTCTGCCATCACTTAAGACAATCGCGTATCTTTAGTGAACTAGTACATTAGTGAACATTAGTGAACGCTTCTGACCCGTAGTTTGCAATCCATTTTCCAATTAAAATGAATCCCTATCCAACTAGTTAGTTATTTGGGCTTTAGGGCGCTTCGACCAGAATTGATCATTCGCGCCCATCCCTATCCAACTAGGCGCATTCAAATGACACGAATTATGCTTTACATTTGCCTAATTGTTCACCAAAAATTTCTGTTGCTTTTTATATGGTTGACATGGGTTGGAGGACGGCCACAATTTTGATCCCTGATACAATCATATGAAGCGAGCCGGATACCGGAAGTCGGAAAACAGCCCGGCACGTATGATCACAAAACCAGCCCATGGGTCTTCGAAATAGACACTGGCTCGGGCTAAGGCTATTTTAGGATCACATATAGTCATCGTACCATGCAATGCGGTCAGCCAGAATGAGCACAGAGCAGCTACGAGTCCCAGCGGGCTGCAATAACGCACACGATACAAGTCATTAGGCCGTGAACGTAACTGGCCGCATCACATACACCCAGTGGTCAACACGAGCAGACCTCTGGTGTCCAAGCCCAACACTGGTGACCGACAGCACGCGACTGGGCGCGCACGGCAGCCACACACAGACACCTGGCGTCCAACCATACCCGGCCAGCGCTGGAAACCACGGCACTCCGTACGACCCGCTTGGCTGAGCGCAGCTACCGCCAACAGACTTCAGTCCGCGCAGCTAGACTCTGCCCAGCCGGCCTAAAGTCATCGACGAGGCTCATTCCAGGCAGCCACACCCCACAGCCACCATAGGAGCCTGCGGAAACACCTTCAGCCGTCTGTGGAATCCTACAGTCGTCCCCGGAAGCCCCGCAGTCATCCAAGGAACCACGCTGTCGTCTATGACACCCCACACCCGTCCATGGAACACCAAGGCCATATATGGTAATACTCAGCGCACCAGTCCGCACAAAGACACCAGAATACGTCGCGAAAGGCCACGGGCGTGGAAGGCGTTCGACAGGGGACGTGTTTCAGAGGCCACGCGGGCGCCATGGGGGCATGCTGGGCGCGACGGCAGCACGGATCTGACGCAGCGTCCGCACAGGTGTGGCGCGCGCAATGGTGAAGCAGCCGCGTGCGCTGCTGGTGAGCCTGCTCTGAACCCCGGCGGTCACGGCTGCTCTGAATGCCGGTGGCCATGCTGCTTTGAATGCCGGCGGCGGCGGTGTGGCCGCTCTGAATGCCAACAGACACGGCTGTTCTGAATGCCGGTGGCCATGCTGCTTTGAATGCCGGCGGCGGTGTGGCCGCTCTGAATACCAATCATCACGGCTGCTCTGGCTGCCGGTGGCCAGCCTGGTCCACACGCGGCCGATCACTGGCCGTCGCTATCCAGGCTGTCCTGAGTGCTGCTGGCAGTGAGCGGCTCCAGGCCGGGCGGCCGGACACGCACGCGACGGACGCACAGGAGCAGCCCGGCGGCGGCGAGCAGCGTCAGGCCGAGCGCCAGCAGACAGAAGCTGCTCACGGACATGACGGTCGGCACGGTGTGTAGCATGGTGACGAACTGGCCGGCGATGTCGGTCGTCGTGTCCACCGTGTTGTCGAACCACAGCATCGGCAGGTAGACTGTGGGCACCTTGTGCAACAACCTGTCGGCCGCAGTTCCGGCTCGCGTCAGGCCGGGCGAGTGAGAGCAACGCAGTGATTGATTATTCGTGAAATAGGGTGGAATATACCACTTTCCGAGCACTGGTTGGTTGGTTATTGGTTTTACGACACATCGACCGTTGTCATGTAGCGTCGCCAATCTCTCACGCCGATTGGTCGCGGGCGAAGAGTAGCGACAGGTGAGACTAAATTTGATTGTGAGACGAGCATCTTACCCCTAGACCACTGTCCCCTTTTCCGAGCACTGAATAGACATCCTTTCCAAGGACGTATTGACATCGTGCTTCTTGATGTGTGCTTATGAAGCCTCCATGATTCGTTCCTAAGATTATTTTGCATATAATTAGCACGCTTATGCTCACCATTACGGATTGATTACACAAGCATCTTGTGACACAATTCCAGATACAGAGATTATATATGATGTGATGTGTTAATGCGATCTGTTCATAACAGCCAATAACATGGCATTGCAATCGTTATCATAGGCATACATATATTAGGTGTCTCCAAAATTAAACCAAAAACATGCCCTGATGAGTACACTATTGACATAAATGGAGCTCGAAGGACTGAAGCGATATTTTAAGTGGCATGCTTCCATGGCAGATTTCTACATCCTACTGTACTCGTTCCGACATCTCACACCTAACAAAAAAAAACACTATTTGAACACTCGAGCAGCACCAGCCCACACGTATGGAGGATTCTCGTGCAGTGCTGCAGCCACTGAAGCGCCGAAGGCTGGCAACGCAGTGAACAAAGATCACCACGACCATGCAATGCATCACAGGTAAACTGCAGTTTTCACATAGAGTGGGAGGGGTGGCAAAGCCAAGGATTTACATGACGAACTTGCGATTGTTAGACATGCTCAAACAAACAATCAGACGAAACTCGCCGTACTGAGCGATGTTCTGATGAACTGAGATGAGGAGCTGATCGAGTCTCGGTAGTGTTATAAATTTTACACAGATGGTTCCGATGGTTTCACACACATTGCTTCGATGGCTTAACGAGCTAAACATGATCACACAGCTCACCAATAGGCAGAAAGTGCCTTTAGGGTTAATTGGAATAACATCACACATAGAGTTCACAACATGCATATTATTTCCTCATTGTTTGTTTGTTTATTGGGTGGTTCTCGACGCACTTTATGCACGATCACGGCTAATGGCGACGCATATTATTTCCTCAATTGTTGTTAGGATACGTAGGAATACTGATGAGCTTACGGAAAATTAATTACGGACGCTTGCTGACCATCCGGAATTTTAAATTACAATATCAATTCATCCGCACGTACATAAGGTTGGAAGTTTGAAAGTGGATGGTACCACAGAAGTGGTGTTTTCGGCTCTTTGACACTGGGGGACGGCATAAACGCCAAATATTTGGTTCACAACCGCTATACGTAAGCCAACTAGTCCCTCCGGATCCACACCTGGCCGATAAGCAGGAACCGGGCGCCTGGTTCCCCTCCTTTGTCTACATTATGAAGCTGCCCTGTCATCGGTGAGGTCGTGCATGCATTTGAGGGCGACACGATGAAAGTCTCAGCAGTGAGACTGAGAATCAGCCCCGCCCTGATTATGTCACTCACGTAACGTCCGGGTTGGGCTTGAGCAGCATGTTGATCTGGAACCGAGCGCGCAGGGACAGCGGCACCCCTGTCATCTGAAACACGGGTCATGGGCGTCACAAATATACGGCCATCATTGACAAACTTAGACAATAGAGTGCTCGCAATGGTCACAGTTTCCGGCTATGGTCGCCACATACCCTCGGTCACGGCTATCACAAATCCTTGGTCATGGTTTCCACCAGAAATCCCCGACCGTGGTCACAAACACTCGGCCATGGTCGTCACAAACTGCTGGGCATGGTAGTCAGTTTCCGGTTATGGTCATCACAACTTACGGTTGTGGTAGTCATACAACGCTGACAATGTTTGTCACAAATACCCAGTCAGAACCGTCCCAAACACAGAGTAAGGTGGTCAAAAATCCAGATAGTTCACCAAAAACAAACAAACTAGGAATAGCTCCCAAAGGATCAGGCCAAGGTCATCACAAACTTCGATCGTGTTGTCAAGGACACCAACCAAGGTCGTCAACTGGATCATGTCCGTGAGGCCATGGTCCGGCCATTGACCAAGCCATTAGGCATCACACAGACATAACGGCCCACCCGACCTCACGGACGTCCCACCCCAACCTCACGGACGTCCCACCCCGACCTCACGGGCGTCCCACCCCGACCTCACGGGCGTCCACCCCAACTCACGGACGTCCCACCTGACCCCACGGGCGTCCACCCCGACCTCACGGGCGTCCACCCCAACCTCACGGACGTCCACCCAACCTCACGGACGTCCCACCCCGACCTCACGGACGTCCCACCCCAACCTCACGGACGTCCCACCCCGACCTCACGGGCGTCCCACCCCGACCTCACGGACGTCCCACCCCGACCTCACGGACGTCCCACCCCGACCCCACGGGCGTCCCACCCCGACCTCACGGACGTCCCACCCCAACCTCACGGACGTCCCACCCCGACCTCACGGACGTCCCACCCCAACCTCACGGACGTCCCACCCCGACCCCACGGGCGTCCCATCGACACCACACCTCGCAGACGTTACACATCCCGACTCATGGATGTCCCACTGACACCACATACCACATAAATCACGCACCCCGACCTCATGGGCATTCATTGGCTGTTCTATCCATATAATTTATGCATGACATGTCGTATACCGAAACGCTTTTCCGTCGTTTGAACGAGCAAAGTCTCAGCTAGTACGATTGAGTTTGTGGCTTACTAGAGCTAGTCTACAATACAGCTTGATATATAGTCATACAATACAGGAGTACAGCAACAGCATTGGACCTGCGACCCACGGCTGCTTCTTGGCTGTGTTCACAATTTCAGTTTTCATGGGCTGGTTGGCTATGACAGTGGACAATGCTATTTTGTACGCGAACGTCCTTGGCTTGTTAAAATAGTTTTGTACATAATTATCGACATCAATTTGCAATGCATAGTTGTAGTTTATAATTGTTGAAAACCAGCAATTTTCACCTTTGGTGTTGCAAATTACTTGGTAGACTGGTGGGTAGACGGCACTTTGTACTTGTGCTACGGTCAAACTTTACGAGGACATCGGTATGCAAATTATTGTTTAGTTAGTTCTTTGGGCTTTAGGGCGCGTCGACTACTATGGTCATATTGCGGCCAAAATTGTTTAAAAGAGGTCAACCGAAGAACGGGTTTACTTCATTACCGGATACAACTAGCATCACGACACCTAACTGGAGGTGTGAACGCTGTGGCTTCAACGGTAGCGCATGAACCACTGCAGTATTCGCGCCCCGAGGAGCCGATTTGGAACGTTTTGGAACAAAGGAGCCACAACCATCCTTCCGATCCGGCCCGTGCTGAAGTATCTACAGTAGTTGGTTGGTTATTAGGGTTTTAGGGCGCATCAACTGCATTGGTTATACAGCGCCCATATCTATCTACAGTAGTTGATTCAATTAAGGACGGGAGAAAATTAAATCATCAGGATAGATACAGAATCACCAGAATAATCATCGGGGATATGCTTCATGTCTCAAGAGGCGCAGTCATTGGCTCCAAAGGGCTGCAGGGCTCTTTCGACTGTAATCAATAGAAAAAGAAAAAGTGTTGATGTGTGATATGAAAAACAACAAAATTAAATTCATGGGAACTTGTTTATTCTCAGACGATTTAAGACAAGGCGATGATTGAATTTTATAAACATATATCCTCCACATTTGCGCCCGGCTCCCCAACAAATTACCGTAACCCACAGAAGACTTTTCAACATTGTCAACAATATTCATCCTGACCTCTCGCCGAAAAAAAACAACAACATATATTTCTTAAACGCCACAAGACGTGCCATTCGGGAAGCGTTCCCGAATGCCTCGGTTCAAGGCTGCTTTTTCCATTTACACAAGCTGTGCGTCGCAACGTGAAGCAGTATAACTAGATCAACAGAGAGAAAATCATGAAGCTTGTGAACCCACAAAAGCTCTCTGCTCCCTGTCATTTCTTCCCACGGAACAAATCATTTCAGCGTTTGAAGAGCATCCTGACATTTCGGACTGAAAAAACCTTGAGTGACGGAGGTATACGATTATTCTGAAGACGTTTAAATATAACGGGAGAAGATGAGGCCTGATAAGAGCACCATACTTTGAGCATACATCGTGGAACGCTAAGAAAATAGCTGATGATGAGATACTTGGTGCTTTCCATGATAAATCGACCAGTGAAATATGTGAAAATCCACCAGCATGTCGCAAATTTCGTCCAAAACTGTGTCATAGTGTTGTCGCATGCGCATAATTCACCATGCCAAGTCCGTAACATTGGGGTTATTTTACAAGAATTGCAAACCTTGGGTTACGGACTTATGCACTTAAGTCCGTAACACCAAAGGTTTTTGAGTCATAGCCTCGGGCACTTTCACAGATCATCGGAGGGGAGTTTCTTTGATCGCTATTTTAAATAGTTTTCCTCAATTGAAATAAAAGATGGTTATAAAAGATGATTATATTTCGGGCATGACCCTTCTTCGGAGACAGAATAAACATACAGAGACATTTTACGCACAGGATTTTACGCACATGCTATATATAGCCGTCTACCAATTTTGACGAAATCATCATCTCAGTCCAAGTATTTAAATTTCAACATAACAATGGGCATTGTAACAAGTACATGTGATGCGACACTAACAGAGCCAAAATGTTCGTCGCTTCCCTAGACACCCTCTGTATACACCTATCCTATGCATCTCTATATACACATATATCCGTGATACGTCAATGCTCTCGAAGTGTTGGCGTGTGTGGATGAACGAGTGTGTAAGTGAGTGAGTGAACACGTGAGTGCGTACATGGGTCAGTGTTTCACTCACCCATGTGTTATGGGTGAAACACTCACGTGTTCACTCACTCACTTACACACTCGTTCATCCACACACGCGAACACTTCGAGAGCATTGACGTATCACCGATATATGTGTATATAGAGATGCATATGGTAGGTGTATACAGAGGGTGTCTAGGGAAGCGACGAACATTTTGGCTCTGTTAGCGTCGCATTACATGTACTTGTAACAATGGCCTTTGTTATGTTGGAATTGAAATACTTGGACTCAGATGATGATTTCGTCAATATTGGTAGCCAGCTTAATATATATAGCATGTGCGTAAAATCATGTGCGTAAAATGTCTCTGTATGTTTATTCTGTTTCCGAAGAAGGGTCATGCCCGAAATATATTAGACCGATTTTTTATCCTATTTTACTTAATGAGCATATGGTTAATTTTTATAATCATCTTCAATTCGACTATGCTCAACACAGCTCTCCGCAACATTATCAATTGCAATATATAAACCTATATATCATTTAAGTGGCACAAGTTTTGTAGAATCCATACCAGACATTGTTTAGAAAATTCCAACAAAATCGTAGATTTGACCGTAACCCAGGGTCGCGTGACATTTTTACCAAGATGGCCCACTAAAATATCTTCATTTTCTCGAAATACTGATATATGAGAGCTTCCGCTTAACGAAATAAAACGTCATATGCCTTTTCTCTAAGCATAAGTTCCTAAAGGATGTTGGAAAAATAAATATCCTGTGCCAAAAAATGACCACCTTTCCATGCGTTTCCACTGAACCACTGGCAAGCAGCGACACGTTGCCTTCAGACTGAAATAGCGCACCGACACCATGCGGTGCGGAAACGTTAATTGACATTACAGTGCCAGCATAGCGGAGTGCTGACAACGCTTAGTTTGTGAGCGGCATTTCTATAGCACCATTAAATAACTGCAGTTTCATGTTCACAATGAAACATGATAACTTACAAACGTCATCAGGAATAGCTTAGTCTGAGGTTGAACTAACTGCGATATCTTAAATGGCAAGCACATATATCCTGCTATAGCTTCTTCAAACATTCCAGCACACAATGGCCGCCGTGTTTGTTGGCAACAACATAGTGTGCCGTTACTTCCTGAACGCCGAACTTGAAATGTGCTTGCAAACGCAAGGCTGGCTTCTTCCGATTCCATCTGACCCAGGCAACGTGTTACAACATAAACTAAGCCGTATGTAGCTGTTTGCGAAAGCTACTGAGATTCCGACACAACTGGCTGCAAACGAACCGACAGACGTGATGAGAGGAAACACAGCAATGCTCAACGAAGCGGCACTTGTTCTCCAGCGTGTTTTAGGCGTGCCGGGACACCATCTGCGCAGCGCACCCACCGGCTCCACGTCCAGGTGGAAGTTGTGCAGCGACTCGTTCGGCTGCTGTCCCACCGTCTGGTTGATGACGGCAGGATCGGCGTACAGCATGTGCGGGAACGACACGAACGCTGGCACATCGAACCGACACGCACTCTCGTCCAGAAGACCTGTCAACAGCGTGGCATGTCACACGCGCACTGGGGAGGGGGGGGGGGGGGGGGGGAGGCACCACACAGCAACAACAGGTAACACGCAGCAACAGCCATCGCTGCACGGTGCTGGCGGCAATCAGGATCGAAGAATGGAGTCAGAAATACACCTGCATAGCAATATATGAGGGCTCTTAGCACATACATGGCTTCCCTACGTTTCCTACCATATGCCTGGTTTCACCTGCTAGCTGCTAGAAGGGGGCAACATAAACATTGAACACAGGTAACTCGAATGGCATTCCGGGCAACAACAGCACAAACAGCTTCCCGTGCACAAAAACACAATTTTATTGGATGGTTAGAATTTCAACCTTTGCAACCAGATCGATTCAGTTTAGCTGCCGTTTATGGGCAGATGGATTCCAGACCTACGTGCTACGGGTCATATACTTTTCATGAAGTTATTGCTCCTTCAACAGTTGCCTTCTGTCATGTCTTATAGATTTAACATGGAAACCGGTCATACAGTTGGTTGTTTATTGTGTGATTCACGACGCACTTTATGCACATTCATGGCTAATGGCGCCGACCGCACTGTTTCGCCGCGGGATTGGGAAGTGTTCCGAGCGGTGCGAGTGTTGAACCCGGGGCTTTCGGTACCCAGAGCTCAACACCTCAACCACTCGGCCATCCCCGCCCCAAACCGGTCATACAGTAGGACGGCCAATGCGGGAGTCGATATGGCCATCACATGCATTGGTCATCGACCAGTCAATTCCACACGCCGCCGCCTGTGCCAGGCATCAAACGGTCCATAGGCCAGGCGCCTGCCCTGACACAGTGACTGACAGAATTTCACCGACAACTACAGAACTGCAACGGCTACCAACCTGCGGGCGGGCACTCGCCGTTGCAAAAACACCAGTTGTCGGGGTTTTTGTCGGGCTGGGCGAACATCATCTCGTCCGCCTGGTATCTGTGGCCCGCCAGCCCGTACTTGGTCATGTCCTCCTTGTACGGCACACGGAGAGAGCTGCAACACAGCGAGTGGTGTCTCCATCGTCACACGGAGAGAGCTGCAACACAGCGAGTGGCGTCTCCATCGTCACACGGAGAGAGCTGCAACACAGCGAGTGGCGTCTCCATCGTCACACGGAGAGAGCTGCAACACAGCGAGTGGCGTCTCCATCGTCACACGGAGAGAGCTGCAACACAGCGAGTGGCGTCTCCATCGTCACACGGAGAGAGCTGCAACACAGCGAGTGGCGTCTCCATCGTCACACGGAGAGAGCTGCAACACAGTGAGTGGCGTCTCCATCGTCACACGGAGAGAGCTGCAACACAGCGAGTGGCGTCTCCATCGTCACACGGAGAGCGCTGCAACACAGTGAGTGGTGTCTCCATCGTCACACGGAGAGAGCTGCAACACAGCGAGTGGCGTCTCCATCGTCACACGGAGAGAGCTGCAACACAGCGAGTGGCGTCTCCATCGTCATACGGATAGAGCTGCAACACAGCGAGTGGTGTCTCCATCGTCACACGGAGAGAGCAGCAACACAGCGAGTGGCGTCTCCATCGTCACACGGAGAGAGCAGCAACACAGCGAGTGGCGTCTCCATCGTCACACGGAGAGAGCAGCAACACAGCGAGTGGCGTCTCCATCGTCACACGGAGAGAGCTGCAACACAGTGAGTGGTGTCTCCATCGTCACACGGAGAGAGCTGCAACACAGCGAGTGGTGTCTCCATCGTCACACGGAGAGAGCTGCAACACAGCGAGTGGCGTCTCCATCGTCACACGGAGAGCTGCAACACAGCGAGTGGCGTCTCCATCGTCACACGGAGAGAGCTGCAACACAGCGAGTGGCGTCTCCATCGTCATACGGAGAGAGCTGCAACACAGCGAGTGGCGTCTCCATCGTCATACGGATAGAGCTGCAACACAGCGAGTGGTGTCTCCATCGTCATACGGAGAGATTTGCAACACAGCAAGTGGTGTCTCCATCGTCATACGGAGAGAGCTGTAACACAGCGAGTGGTGTCTCCATCGTGACACGGAGAAAGCTGCAAACACAGCGAGTGGCGTCTCCATCGTGACACGCATCTATGAAAATACATGGACGAAAAGTGCATCGGGAAACAGCATGCACCGTGGGCGGGCCCTAAAGCAAACTAGCGATGTTTCAGTGTCGTCTTTTAATCACGATATTCAATGGGACGTGTTAATGTTGAAGGCATTTGGAATGGCCTCCAGCGATTAGCTGTTTCATTAGCGTACATAGAAAAAACCTGTCTACAACACAAAATGTACCAGGAAGCGTGAACGATACGGCACCAACAGCCAAACGGCGTGGCAACGCCAAACATCAGATAGAGTTGGCAGATCATGCCTGCAGTCGATGTCTTCCATGCACTGACCATGTGGCCAAGGGTTAAGGTTCCTGAAAATTAGGAGGCGGTGACAGTGGGCATTCTTTCACCCCTCCCCAAATCTTTACTCCAATGCCAGCAGCAACCTACACAAAATCACCCTGTTCTCACGATACATTCAACAGCACAGGTACCGTTCCATCTCTTTACTTCACTATCACCCTGTATCCTAGATGCTTGAGCTCGAAACGGGCCCAATGTTCTAGGCCCGGGCCGGCCAATACGTGTACCCGTGAGGCCCGAGACCTATCCAGACCAGCCAAGCTTGCTACGGCCCGCACGCAGGTATCTCATACCCAGGCTTGTTATGCCCGGGCACGAAGGTTAAGGTTAAGGAAAGGTTGCTATTCATAGTAACTTCCGGATATCATGGTCAGTTTACCTGGTCCTGTAAGCTAATGCATCTAGCCTTAGATGACTAGTTTCGTGATGTTTGCAGATCGTACATTGATATCGGTAGTTAAGGAAAGTCCCTCTTCATTTCCAAAACAGAGAACTTGGAATCATTTATTGCAGAATAACCTACATAGATGCCAGGTGGGTAAGTTACATGAACCCTAACTGATACCCATCTCTTGTCAGTGACACAGAACATCCATCACAACCTGTAAAACTGCCATAAATTATTATACTAATGCTAATTTTACCCACGAGTTAAATTAGAAAATACTAGAAAACAACATTGGGATGCGCATGTTTTTAATGACATTGAAGTATTCATCTGTGTTGTTCAGGTTGAACAATGTTGGGAATTCACTGTTGATATCCATTAGCATCTATAATAAATTGTAGTTCTCAGGGACAGGTCGGTTTAATATGCATAAGCATACCATGTTATCTCAAAATTAAGAAAAATCCAGCAGTAACAAGCAAAATCGAAAATCAGGCTCGGCCCGCCCCAGGCACTTTCATTTTTGCAAAATCTTGGCCCGGCCCTACCCGTATCCAGACCAGACCCTACGCCTGTAGAACCTTCCAGGTCCAATTCGAACTCTGTTAACAGACAAGAGTCGAGATATGCATTTGTGCGCAGAATCAGTGGCTAAAACAGGATATTTCTTTTAATCACCAATCACCAATCTAACCTCAGCGAAAAGAACGCTTGATTGACTGAATAATGGTACAAGATATGTCAAAATCCGTTGCCAAATATAGAAGCAGCAGGGTCTCGAAAATTTCTAAATTTTTCCCCGTACTATGGCATGTCTTCCGCTTCCGAAATTCTCGTTTACATAAGTGTAGAACACGTCACATGAAAGCGATTGTCGTTTTCTGCGAGAAAATCGGCCGGTTTGAATGTTCTAGATGTCGGGTGGTGAGGGGAGTACTATGAGCCCCTATACCCAACCACTGGGCAGCCCAGCGGGCCCTCCTGTAATAGGATTAAATGACCTATTGGTCGCCATCAATTATACTATTTACATAGTCTTGCTTGTGATCGAAAATGTGGAACAAAGCTTCTGTTAAATAAGGTACTAGAGATCACAGCTCTTACCGAGACGGATAGCCAGTTATCTTCCAAAGGTAACCGTGGCCACAGCTCGGGTACGATTGGGGATTTTTTCACAGCTCCCATTGATTGGTTGGTTATTGGTTTTACGACACGTCGACCGTTGAGTCATATAGCGTCGCCAATCTCTCACGCTGATTGGTCGCGGGCGAAGAGTAGCGACAGGTGAGACTCGAACCCACAACCTTTTCGGTTGTGAGACGAGCATCTTACCCCTAGACCACTCGTCCCCCAGCTGCCATTGAGCATGCGACGGGAGACACCACACGGCGCAGCGCAACGCCAGCATCAACCGTGTCGCGCAAACTGAGCGCCGAGCCTTGTACCGGCATATGTCGGTCGAGTAGAACTCCACAGATGTCTTGTCCAGACGAGGGTGGAACAACTCGCCGGTCGAGCCGTTGATTCTGTTGCACGGAGGCTGGAAGGCGGTCGTGTGGTTGGTGTTGTTCCAGAAGTGCAGGTCGCCCAGCAGCGTCACATTGTGGCCAGTGTCCATGTTGAAGACGCCGTCGTAGTAGTTCGAGTTGTTCCTCTGAGGTAAAACAGACCACTGTCGTCAAAGCTAGATCCAACCAAAGCAACGAAGTGCATCGAGTTTACAGCGCTGCTCAGATTTGCTTGCAACACAGCACGGGAAGGTTCGTATGGGCTGCATTATCATTGTTGATAGACGTGAAGGCAGGTTGACACATTACTCCCCAAGCTGTATTAGCGCGCTTCCTGTCTCAACTATCGCGCCCCTCGAGATCTCAAGGATTTAATACTCCTTTATAAACTTAGAACCGCCATATTTTTTTCCCTCAGAATATCATCAAATTGTGTTCCGATTATCATCCATGAGTGTCCAAGTTCTTCCTAAAGGCTCCACCTAAACTCTACCAGCTACGAATGGAAAATGTAACGCTGAGTGTAAGGGAGGAGCTACACGAACGACAAAGTGAGGACTTGCGTGTTCGTGCTGTTGACGGACCACTTACATTGGGAAAACGTGAAGCCGACTTTCATCTTGTAATAGCTCAAACACAGCAATTGACAGACGAAGTCCACTTTGAACGCCTCTTTCGAATGCGTTTAGCAGCCTAATCACGGCTGCGCTCGTGCATCGTGGGATCCGGGCCCAGAGCGGATCCCAGACATTTGGCAGGCACCGGCCGGCACGCTGACGTCGGCAGGTGACGCCTCCTGCGACGTGTGGTAGGCTGAAGTCAGATCCGGTGCTGGTGCGACAACGACGGCCGGACGATGGATGCTGTTCCTTGCGCAATGACACAGTTGGGTGCCATCAATGGGTGGCCATCATTGCCATCATTGCACATGAGTGCCACGATTGCCATCGTTGCGGGTGCCATCATTGTGACACCCGCATCACCATTGTACCATGTCGTACATGTGTCTGGAGTGCGACGACCGAACCCCTGCCGGCGCGGTGTGGTGCAATAGGTGATGCCAGCCAATGACAGACCAGGGCGTTAACGCCTCGCTCCTCGTGGTGATTGTCACCCCTCTCGCGCGCGTGGCTCCCCAGACGCGACTGGACAGTCGAGGCGGTGAGATGTAACCGAGCGGGTGACGGTGAGCAGACGTGCAGACGCTGCACGATGTCCGTCACAGATGGTGTCCGTCATCAGGCGGTGAGATGTAACCGAGCGGGTGACGGTGAGCAGACGTGCAGACGCTGCACGATGTCCGTCACAGATGGTGTCCGTCATCAGGCGGTGAGATGTAACCGAGCGGGTGACGGTGAGCAGACGTGCAGACACTGCACGATGTCCGTCACAGATGGTGTCCGTCATCAGGCGGTGAGATGTAACCGAGCGGGTGACGGTGAGCAGACGTGCAGACGCTGCACGATGTCCGTCACAGATGGTGTCCGTCATCAGGCGGTGAGATGTAACCGAGCGGGTGACGGTGAGCAGACGTGCAGACGCTGCACGATGTCCGTCACAGATGGTGTCCGTCATCAGGCGGTGAGATGTAACCGAGCGGGTGACGGTGAGCAGACGTGCAGACGCTACACGATGTCCGTCACAGATGGTGTCCGTCATCAGGCGGTGAGATGTAACCGAGCGGGTGACGGTGAGCAGACGTGCAGACGCTGCACGATGTCCGTCACAGATGGTGTCCGTCATCAGGCGGTGAGATGTAACCGAGCGGGTGACGGTGAGCAGACGTGCAGACGCTGCACGATGTCCGTCACAGATGCCTGCTGATTTAATAGCACGAACTCAAAAAGGAACGCGCTGGTGTTACCCTTGTTGAAACTGTTGCTCAAATGTTCGCCGTAGTGTTTAACTATCAGCCCGGTCAACGCAAGGGCATAACGTCTTTGGTATTTGAGAAACCTGAAAGATTTGGAGAACCTGTTGAAGTTTGGAACCAGTTATCGTAAAAACTTGGCAAACCCTAGACTATCACTGCCATGCACAGAAAACTGGACTACAGAACATGCTTTCCTGAACCCCTCCCTGGAGCCACCCCTATTAAAACGGACTGATTAATTTTGACAATACGCACAAAAGAAACAATTCAGGAAGTATCAAGTTTTAGAGCTCCAGTCCGAACAGCCCGGAAACGGCACGGAAAGTTTAACATACAATTTGAGCTGAAAACTTTCCACCATCGCCCATACCAACAACACAGACATAATACTGTTGCCTGGCTGGACGTTCCACCTGGTCTGGTGGCGAAGTTGTCTTTTTTGTGACTCAAACCTACCTCCAGATAGAGGTTGGTTGGTTGGTCGTGGTTTTCGACGTACTTGATTTGCGCCGATTGGTCGGCGAAGGAGTGAGACTCGAACCCACAACCTTTCGATTGTGAGACGAGCATCTTTCCCCTAAACCCCCCCCCCCCACACCAGATAAGAGGGAAACAAGCGCCTCACATAGCTATATACGACATAGGGTTTACTCCGATTTTGAAATAAGGAGTGGCAACCCATGCATGCTAGACTATTTGTTACGCATGGGAAGAGGACCCTGCGATTCATATGTGGGAATAGAGGAAGATTAGTTTCTTAATGCTGCTCTCAAGCGCACGCACACATACACAGATAAATCCCCCCCAAAAAAAAAACTCGTTGAACAAAGGGGGAGCAAAAGAGCAACGGCGTCGCGTGCCGTCTATGGGACGTTTCATCTTTACTCCAGATGCATGCCAGCCATGCCCCCCCCCTCCCAGCCACCTCGGTCGTAGACTCACCGCATAGAACCAGCCGAACCTGTCGAACGGGACAGTGATGTTGAAGAAGTGCTGCATCACCTGCGCGGCTTCCAGCAACGGGTCGTTGTAGCCATCGAAGAGGAACTCGCGCACAGAATGCGTGACGAACACGGTCGTGTGGAACATGTACAACATCTCGTTGAACAAGTCCTTCACTAAGAAGTTGAAGTCGTGTATGAGCGCGGCCGCCGCCTGTCGAGAGTGGATGGCCGGCGTCAGACGTGGACGCAGCAGGCGGACCAGCCGATCGGGGCGCGTTGCCTGTGGCATGTCGAGGGCAAAGTCGGACCAGTTGGTGCCGATCGGCGACATGTCCGATGGTAAATGGTAATGGTAAAGATGGTAGCTCAGTTGGTTAGAGCGCTGGCCTGCACTGGTTTCCCATTTCCTGGCAACACAGGGTTCGAGTCGCTTCACGCGCTCGCATTTAGCCACCGGCTGGGAGGGTCAGCTGGCAGCTGGCCCAACAAGGCCGGGGACGAGCTACCAGGCGGCCGTGTCGGTGCATTGACGGCACGATACACTTTCTGTCAAAATAATGCCGTAGAACTGGAATTCATGGAACGCAACAAGCTCTGCTTGGCAACGCAATAAGCTCTCCCCACCTGCTAGGTGGGGCAACGCAACAAGCTCTGCTTATCAATAGGACTCTGGTTCATAAATCCACCCCAGCAAGAACTCGGATTAAATTTATTTTTAAAAGGCGCCACTGGCGGAGCCAAACATCGGGACCGGGAGGACCGACACTCGGCTAGCGGGTGCCATTTACCCGGACAGGCGCCACTAAACGGAAGATATTCCAACGGGAGGTGGCGCACCGACATCCCAAAGGGCAGCATTTCGCCGACGACCTTGGTAGCGGAGCGCACTCAATCAAGCCTTCCGGAGATACGCACACGGCTGCAAATTCGAATGCAACGGGGAATGCAGTTACGTCTTCCCATTGGCGCATGTTCAACAACTTAAAACTCATAACTTGCATAAATATTTCCTCACGACATCAGAACTACCAAACAGTAAAAATAACGTGATGCAACGCTCATCAACATGGGTGTTCTGAATGAGCAAACCTGCATAACATCACCTGTGCAACAAAAAACAACACCATTCTTAATCACCTTCTGAGTAAATGCACAGCCTGAACGTTGACAGAGCAGCCATTCATGTTTGAGAATTCATTTTTGGATTGAAAAAAATCCGCATGAAGCACAAACTATAATTCTGCCAATCAGTGAAATCTGGCCGGATTGTGAAGAAGTTGGGCAATGCATACTTGGACATTTGCAAAGTGCAATAGCGACCAACCTACAGGCAAAATCAATTTATAATCGACGAACTGTTCGACGAGCCGCAGACACACCATTGGAGGATTGTTCGTCCAGTTCAGGGATGTATTCAGTAATTTCCCTTGAGTTGTGTGCTGGTCTGGTGCCAGCAAATGGTACGCCTTTCCGTTCTAAATAAATACTGAAAGTCTGAGGTTTGCAGCAGGTCGCGTCAGACATGAGAAAGCATAGCTCTCGTATATTTAACGGGTTTGAACTACATACACTTTGCCATTCAATTATCAACAAAACAATCTTGCTTCGCATTAATTTGGGTCAGGGTGCTGGACTATAGCCGGATAATGTCCATGTTGTTTCCTTTTCTTCGCATAAAATTGGATGTGTTGAAACTGGAAGAGCGTTTGCAGTGGCATAGGGAAACGCTATCTCGGGGAACATATCGAACCGGTTCATGCATGGTACGATTGTTTGGTGTTTTATATCGCCTACAAATTAGTGTCAATGTCACTGCTTCTTTTTCACAACGAAACTATCATGCCGATGTGACGCACATCAAACGAACACATTTATTGTGCTGATATCGTTAAAGCTGTTTAATGTCTTGTGGTGCTGTACCCATCGGAGAACTATCGAACCTCGAAAATGGCCCATGTGGGTAGAAGCGTCTGACAAAAATGCTACCCTTAGGTAATATTTTGCATACACATACGGCGTGTACTTGCAAATCGACCCGAATATACAAAGACACGGAGAGGTTACGAACCTCAAATATCCAACACTTTATATATACATACGCATGCATGCATGATATATATGCACACATATGCATGTTTGCATACATACATGTACGTATGAATGCATGTAATTATGCATATATGTATGTATGCATGTGTGTATAATCAGAGCCGATTAAAAAAAAATCATTGTGGGGGAGGGGGAGGGGGGGGACAATACATAAAGGCAGTGGGAGGGACCAAATGAATTGGCGGCACACTCCATAGGGTCCTGCGTCAAAAGTTTAATTTATCGGGGGAGGGTAAAGGCAACATTGAGGGGGCGCTTGCCCCCTCAAAAGTATATAAAACAACACCCATGTGTAAAATACACCACAAATGTACTACCGAGTGCTGCCGGTTCAAAGTTGTTCAATCGTCGTTTTAATCTGCTCGATCAGTCAATAGTAGACTGAGATAGGGGAGCCTCCAACATCCGCACATCAACAGCATTCGGCCAAACGACCGTCAGGCAACCACAAATAGGCAACACACACATGTACACACACTTTTGTTGTTTGGTCGATGCTATCTCATTATGTCTTGGTCCACTGATCTTATCTGACGCACAATTCGTCTCGGACAAATGCAAAAGGCAGCCTTTGATGGATTTCTTGTTAACAAGCTGTGTTCGAAGTTGAAATTCGTGACAAAGCGCAGGACGAGTGAAAAGCAACACGCCTAGTTACATTGCCTATTGCCATTGAGCTCCTTGATTTAACTGATATAGTCAGTTATCATTAAAATTAAAAAAGTACAGACGCTGCTGTTTCGTGTTATAATTCGATTCAATGGCGAGTCAGACGGTGGCCAGATACCGTAAAAAACGTGCCGAAAAAGACCGTTATGCGGTGAACGGCAGACCGTGAGGATGTTTCGACACGGAGCAGGCGGATCAACGTGCTCGTTCAGAGGCAGCAGCTTACTGATCAAATACCGTCGATACCTGAATCACGAATTCAGTGATGAGCGGATGCCCTGCGGCAGGTCGACTGACCAGGGGTCACCTGGGGCGGTGCAGTGGGCGTCACCGCCAGTGGAGACGGGAAGGCGACGCCCCATCGCCTCTAGCTCTAGCAAACAGGGCACAAGTCGCTGCCTTACACGGCACAAGGGGCGCACGTTCTTTGACGAAAGATCTTATTAGGAAGCTTTGGGGCGAGGAGAGCTCATAGGTGTTGAAATGTTCATCTTCATATTTGCAAAAATGTGCAGATATTTGGGGCCCATGATCATACAAGTTTTCAAAGTAAACTGCAGGGGAACAGGGAGGGGGGATTTGCGGCATGCCTTGTCCTGACATGATGAATTGCATGGAAACAGGAGGCGGCATGCCTAGTCCTGACATGATGAATTGCAGGGGAACAGGGGGGGGGGGATTGGCGGCATGCCTTGTCCTGACATGATGCATTGCAGGGAACAGGGGTGGGGGGAGTGGTGGCATGCCTAGTCCTAACATGATGAATTGCAGGGGAACAGGGAGGGGGTATTGACGGCATACCTAGTCGTAACATGAATTCCCGAAGCTGAGTCTGGCCAGTACGGGAGTCCACCGACTCGAGTTTCGCCCTCACCCGTAATTATGCATCCAGGGCACAGCAAGTCGGGTTGTCACGGCAATGCACTGCTTGATAGCTCTGACTACTGAGTGGCATTGTCTTTGGGGGCAGTATCCGTCGTATTTAACGGATCTCAGGACTGATTTTCTCGTATATAACTGATTTTAACTGATCTCGTATTTAACTGATACACTGCGCGGTTTTCACGACAGCCTGAAAACGCCCTCAGACACGATAGCAATAAAATATGGCTGATGTATTTGTCAATAACCTGTTCATCAGCCACACGGGAATAGGATACTGCTCATCAGCCATGCGGAACTAAACACGCTGACAAAGTGATGATAACGATTCAAAACAAAGGGAGCAAGAGCCTTCCTGGAGAATAACTGAACTCCTACCCATGCACGGCACCTTTCTGCATTCCATAGTGCCCTGATGGTAGTTGTTGCGGTCTGCTTGCGCTTCAAAACCGCGAATGCTTGCGACATGAAGTAAAAACCAACGTGTTGCATGTGACATAAGAAACCCATTAAAGCTACTACGATTATAGCAATCTATGACGCCGCTCATTGCCAACAGTCTCTTAGGAAGCAAGTTCAATTGTTCCTTGAATAACTACGCAACGTGGACCTTTCTGTTCTTTGTGGTATATTCATATAATGAGCATTTCCACTCCTGCAAATAAACCTGTACCGCTAGTCAAAACTCGTAAAGGCAATTGGTTGGTTTACGTGTTGGCATAGGCGCCATCTCTCGCCTTGGGGGCGTGCGAAGTGGCACCTTAAGAAACAAGGTTGCACATACACCTTGTTTCTCATTGATCAATATGGTCGGTGCGCCGTAAAGTCCAACAAATTAATGAACTCATTGCTAACGATGTAGAATGTTTGAGAATACCAGGACGTGATATGCTAACAGCCTTGACTATGATCTTACTGACAGAGGAGAGATGCTATCTATTCACGCTTGTTACGGTCGCGACAACACAGATGGCTCTGAGCAATCGCTAAGCACTGCACCCGGGCCCACTGCGAAACTGCGAGTGGCAAAGGGTCACAGTCACCTGTTGGTGGAACAGATCCACATCTCCCTTCTAAATACGGCCGATACGTGCACGCTAATAGATAAAACGGGTACAACATACAAATGGCAAACATCTTGAGGAAACGCATTTGCCACTGGCCACTATCAGGAGTATTTTGCAATGCGCGCTTACTTTCCGGACCCCACGGGCAGGAGTGTTTGTCAAGTCAACGTGTCGGTAGAAAGACCAATCGTTCCCATAGATAAAATATACGCTCAAACGATCATGCATATGTAGAAGTAGCACATAGACCAAGACCTGATCTTACAAAATCAGCTAGTAATCTCAACAGACATAGCCACTGAAAAAACTACGACGCTATCAGCGACAGACAGAAACGCAAAGCGCACCAACCAATGTTTCGGGAGTGGCCTTTTCTAGTTCCACTGAAAGTACACGTTGTTGTCTCAAATACCTGACGTTGGCCAGTGCATGGTGTAGATGCAAACCCCTTGAAGTTGTTTTTACTATGGAAAAATAACACGTGCCAACGCGCCGCAGCTCTGAATAGCTGATGGCATCCTTTGACGACCTTATTGTATAACAAATTCAATGATGTTATCTCAGGTCACTGTGCTCTGATGCCACAAGTCGCGGCGGGGCGCTTTTCGGTGAAATCGCGGATTATTCGCAGTTAATCTCACTTATTGCCGACAAGTAATATTTGGCGTGGTTGGGTGATCGCCAGGTCAGCTAACATGTTTACACAGCTCATTCACTTTTCCATGGCCATTCGAGGCCGATCACCTAACTTGATTTTAGATGCACTTTCTCAGCCGATGTGTCGCTGGGATAAATTTGAACGCTGCAATTGATTCTGACATCAATTTTAACCTTTGAGTACTAGAAACCGGTGCTTTCGGGCACTATTCCGGACGTTTTCAAACCAAGGTCGACGCCTATACCTCGGCTGACTCCTGAACCGTATGTGGAAATGCATTAAATCAAATACTCAAGTATTTCAGGTATCTCAAGATACTGATAAATACTACACTGAATATTTCAAGCTCGCATATACTACTGGTTTTATACGAGCAACGATTAAACGTGAGAATTCTCCATCTCCGCAAAAGAGTGACCATTCAGCTGACCTGGGAGGTCAGCTAGTAACACGAAATATTAAAATTTGGTGTCAAGCACAAATCTTGTCCACTGTAACACGCTGGTGTTTCTTCAATGTCAATAGCACTCTCTATTTCGAGACACTAGGGAGGGATCGCAACAACCTCCTCTCCGCCGGGGAATGTGGAGGACGGGATAATGCGCATACAATACATGGCTTCTCACCACCAGTAAGCTTTGCAAACATGACAATTAGCGAAGTAATTAATGCTAAACTTGAATGTGTTCCACCTACCACAAAGTCAAGCGTATCGTCTCCAATGGCTAAAACCATTTTAAGACATCGATCAGGTCGTTATGTTGCTTGGGATGCTTAGTAACAATACATAAGAATATTACAGCATTGCTAAGTTCCATCACTCGTCCAACGCAGTACAGCGTCTAGAGCAGTGATAAATTATTCGTGAAATAGGGTGGAGTATACCACTTTCTGAACACTGAGTCGACATCCTTCCCAAAGAAGTATCGACATCGTGCTTTTTGGTGCGTGCTTGTGAAGTCCTCATGCCTCGTTTCTAACTGTATCCCGTTTATAAGTATCATGCTTATGCTCATAACGGATCCGGGATCGTGATAACGAACATGCCGTAGTGCAATTCCAGGTAACGGGATTACCTATGATATGCAATGTTATACAATATTAGTTTATAGCATAGGCATTTGTATCGTTATCGTGGATATCGGTACCCCCAAATTAGGTACTTCTCAAAACACGCGAAATGGATAGTTGTATGCATGCAATTGTATTAAAACTGGGTTTTAGGGACAGAAGTATTTTAAATAGCATTATTTCCATGGCTATTTCGACATCCTGCTCGACTAGTTTCGACATCTCACACCTAACGAGAAATCATTATTTTAGCACTGGTCTAGAGCTATTTCTCAGCCACACTACTTGGCTCCAGAGCAAAACAAATCAACCAATAAATCAATCACACAAACAAACAAGTAAATAAACAAAACGCACATGCATACTTGTGCAGACCACTAGGGATTACTTGTACCAAGCATAACCCGGCACACAACAGTTTAAGAAGATTCCAACGTCTACATACCCCCCTCCCCCCCCCCTCCCATCGTACCTAGGGCAGAGCCAAAGGGCCAATCAAAGAAGAGTCCATGGACTTCAGCTCGACTTAAATGTAGATGCTGCCCAATAAGCGCACACAAACTGAACTCGTACTTTGATACAACATATCCGACGCCACTTGCACGGCTTTGACACCATATCACCTGTCCTCCAACTTGTCGGTGATTAGTTTTACGACGCGCCGCCTATCTTGGGTCGTATTGCGCCGCCAATCCTTCGCGCAGATTGGTCGCCGGCGAGAAGTAGTGACAGGTGGCTCTCGAATCTACAACCTTACGGTTGGGAGACGGGCAACTTATCCTTGAGACTACTCGCCCCTTGAGACCACTTGTCAATCATCACTGATCATGCACCTACTGACCTACACTCGCCGGACCCGAACCCGGGCACCCAGCCGCACTCACCAGACCCGACCCCGGACACCCAGCCGCACTCACCAGACCCGACCCCGGACACCCAGCCGCACTCACCAGACCCGACCCCGGACACCCAGCCGCACTCACCAGACCCGACCCCGGACACCCAGCCGCACTCGCCAGACCCTACCCCGGGCACCCAGCCGCACTCACCAGACCCTACCCCGGGCACCCAGCCGCACTCACCAGACCCGACCCCGGACACCCAGCCGCACTCACCAGACCCGACCCCGGACACCCAGCCGCACTCGCCAGACCCTACCCCGGGCACCCAGCCGCACTCGCCAGACCCTACCCCGGGCACCCAGCCGCACTCGCCATACCCTACCCCGGGCACCCAGCCGCACTCGCCAGACCCTACCCCGGGCACCCAGCCGCACTCGCCAGACCCTACCCCGGGCACCCAGCCGCACTCGCCAGACCCTACCCCGGGCACCCAGCCGCACTCACCAACAGCGGCACATTGAGCGTTGTGACGTTTTCGTCCAGACTTCCGACCGACAGGTCCGGCTCGAAGAACCACGTCTTCACCTGCTGGTACGTGACGGTGTTGTTCTTGTTCCACGTCATGTTCACCTTCAGGTGCTTCTCCCTGCGGGAGACAAGTCATCAGCTCGGTTATCTCTTCGCCAGACTTTCCGTTCGTCTTACATTGCGAGTTTTCTGGTTCGTATTCGGATAGTATCCTCCACATCGGTACATATTGTGCATTCTGGAACGCTTTGCTCATTCGCTGAACATCGTCTGGCTCTAAAAAAAAACAAGCATTTATCGCATGTTAGTTTCCAGGTGCACTACAAAGACAGGGGTGAAGACTCGCAGTGCGGGGTGGGGTAGGTTCAATTTAACTCACCTTGAGGATTTTCTGAGACGACCTTCGAATCACTGAAAATATCGCTTTGGCATGTGGCACACCTAACAATCGCTGATAGCGTATTGTGTCCATAATTGGAGTTCCTGTCTGTTAAAGCTCCGGAACTAGCACACGTTAATATCAGATCAAGACCTAGTCTCAATGCGATTTTTAATCGTACATTGAAACATTTATCACCGACAAACTGCACGAGATACAGCCAAAAGAGCAGCCAAATCATGAAACAGACATGCAAAAATTAAAAGTGACCCCACACCAGGTCACTAGCTCAATCGGAGGCATACACTCATATTTTTGGGGTATAGCTTTAATACTGATGAATATCTCCAAAACCAGAATATGTGCACTGACAAATAATGCTCTCTAATATTGTTCCATTGGGTAACAGGTCAGATCACTGGGATATGAACCGACACGTCCAGAGGGTGCATGCACCCCAAGCCATCTGAAGACTAAATGCCGACTATTCCCGAGTACGAATGGCCAAACCGGGACCATTTAGCACAATTAGTCCATTTCTGATGCGAGTGACGCGACCATCAGTCTCCAAAAATCGAGTTCAACATATGGGATGTGTTTTTTTTTTCGGGAACTGAGAAAAGAAGACTTTCTCCCTACAAACTGGCAAAGACAAACATTTCGCTTTGCTTTGGTGACACGAATTATCTTCTCTGAACACAATCTCATTCGAAAATAGTCAGCTTCAACAGTTCATCACATATTTACAAGTACTTCAACTTGATCTGACCGACAACCTTCGCACGGGGCGGCTCAAAGTCTTCAGTTTGCGTATCATCTACATTGAAGTACGACATAGCATTTGTTTCACGACCATAGTCCGAACACTACGACGAAGATCTGGCTGTACTAGGCGACTGGCTGCCCATCGACATTGGCATGCTTGACCTGATCTGGAAGGTTCATCGACAGATGATAAAAAGTTCCAAGTAACTGAAAGTTCAAGGATGAAGCTACATTATTCAGTTTACTGTATATTTCTACTTTGAATAGAACAAAAGCTAGTCGGAACGGGGGTCGTCAAATTGACCTGGAATAACGAAGACAAGATATTCTACCGCACTGATGATGATGAATTGGTGCTTAGGGGCGCGTCGACTGCAATGGTCATTTTGCCCATATTCTACCGCACTGCGAGGGTTAATACTTAAAAAAAGCAGTGATACGCTGAAGTAAGCAAATTACATCATGGAATTGTACGTTCTAACTGACCACTTTGGGGATTGTAGGCTGGCTCGCAAATAACTACGTTGGCGTGTTCACACAGCAGAACATGCCACACCATTCACGTCATTTGGACAGCATGTGAACATTAGCATTCACACCTGCAAGACAGATACACAGACGAGATCGCCCACTCGTCCAACGTGTCACGCCCTTAAAGACAACAGAGCACAATCACAGTGTCAGCTTTTATCTCACGCTCATTCGGCGGCTGAAGGCTGGATCGATACCCGGTTGAATACCGTTTCCAAAAGCTGTCAATCTTGCGTGTCTGAATAAGAGACTATGTTTTTACAGGTACATACCGTTATTCAAATAGTTCTTACATGAGCATGACGAGGATATTGACGGACTTTCTAAAGTTCCCAAATGCTATTTTGATCAGGGGCAACTGCAGGCGAGTTGTTCGGAAGGCGTCCTTTTACCACCAATATGTTCATTCCCGTGCTTTTCATCAGTTACGTCGAAAATAATTGTTATGAAACGCTTACGCGAGTCCTTGCTTGTTTGAAATTAATTTGCCATTAACACGCGCCCTGGAGGGCCTCTGACAATTACGCGCACTGGAGGGGGGGGGGATTCCGTCCCCCCCCCACCTAAGATCTCGGCTCCTATTAAAGCTGGAGGAACGAAATTCGCAGGGTGGATGGGTACGGTAGTGAACTCTATTGTGTGCAAATTTCATGACCTTAGGTCAATACATTCAAGGTCAAATGAGGTCACATTTGTCAAAATGTTCTTGTTTTGCATGGCTTGGCTTGTCATGGTTATGGATCGCTGTGATTGTGTTTAAATGCTCCAAAATGGGCATCAATGATGTTTTGAGCATTACTAATGATGCAATATAGATGCCAGACCCGACATTTGACCTCAGGTCACCTATATAGCAGCACTTTATCAGGTCAGTTACCTGTTCCAGCTACTGGAATCATATTCCAGTAGCTGGAATCATATCAAATCATCTGGAATCATATCAAAAATCTAGAGACGCTGTGAAGCAGAAAATCAGAGCAGCAAAGCGAGCAAAAGAATTGGATTTGGCTAGGAACTGTAATGGGGACAGTAAAAGTTCTTTAGTTTCTACAAGCTAAGTAAAGTTTCAAGCACAATTGGTCCACTGGATGTAAATGGGACTATATTGAGTGAGGATAGTGAGATGGTTGAGGAGCTGAGCAAGCAGTTTAAATCAGTGTTTACAGTGGAGGATGTGACTAATCTGCCAACCATGAACCACAGTTCAGTGACAGGTGATCAGATACACGATGTTAATTTCATTGATAGTGATATTGTTTTCAATTATATCAGAAAAATAAAGACAAACAAGGCAGCAGGACCCGATGGAATTTATGCTAGGGTATTGCGGGAAGCTGAAAAGGAAGTGGCAATTCCACTTAGTATAATATTTTGTAGATCAGTTTCGCAAAATGAAATTCCAACAGATTGGAAAAGGGCAAATGTAGTTCCTATTTTCAAGAAAGGAGAAAGAGGGAAAGTTGAAAACTATAGGCCAGTAAGCCTCACATCCCTAGTCTGCAAGGTACTCGAATCAATTATCAAGGATAGAATAGTTAGTTTTCTGGAAGGAAACAAATTGATTCAAGATACTCAACATGGGTTTAGAAAAGGGCGATCGTGCCTCACAAATCTCTTGGACTTTTTGAATTTTGCTACAGAACAATTTGATCAGGGAAATCAGGTTGATGTAGCATATCTTGACTTTAGTAAGGCCTTTGACAAGGTACCCCATAAACGGTTAATGATGCAGCTTCAGGTCCATGGTATTGCAGGTAGCATCCTAAAATGGATAGAGTTGTGGCTTTCAGATAGACAGCAGAGAGTGATGCTAAATGGTACAAAGTCATCATGGCAAAATGTTCTTAGTGGAGTCCCCAGGGGTCGGTACTGGGGCCACTATTGTTCATTATATATGTGAATAGCATTGAATGTGGCCTAAGCAGTAAGGTTTTGAAATTTGCGGATGATTTGAAGATCTTTAGGGCAATAACAGGGCAAAATGAGCAGGTTTTGCTGCAGAAAGACTTAGACGAGCTAGTGAAGTGGTCCGAAAAATGGCAAATGAAGTTTAATTTTGATAAGTGCAAAGTCATGCATGTAGGTAGGCAGCATATGAAGGCTCCATACTTGATGGGTGGCCAAGTACTATCTGTGACTCAGCAGGAGAAGGACTTAGGTGTTATTTTGAACACAAAATTGGGGGCATCAGAACAGACCAAAGAAGCCAGGAAGAAGGCACTAAGAATGCTTGGGGCAATACAGAGGAATGTGTCATACAAAAGTGAGGAGGTCATCAGGAAGCTTTACTGTGCATATGTCGGCCACATTTGGAATACTGCGTCCAAGCTTGGTCCCCTAGTTATGAGAAAGATTGTTGGCTTTTAGAGAGAGTACAAAAGAGGGCAACAAAAATGGTTAATGGTATAGGCAACCTGGAATATGAGGAAAGACTGAAGAAATTGAACATGTTTTCACTTAGATATAGAAGGCTGAGAGGAGATCTCATCGAGGTTTTTAAATTTGTTCATGGTCAGGAACAGGGATATCTCAGGGAAATGTTTGAATTTAACAGAAATGATGCAATTAGAGGTCATCAATTCAAAATTAAAGTTAATCACAGTAGGACAAGGTTAAGACAGTCTTTCTTCACCAACAGGGTAGTAGAACACTGGAACCAGCTGCCAGGAACCATTGTCAGTAGCAACACACTGAACATCTTTAAAAACGGCATAGACAATCATTATAAGAATAGGGGATTGTTTTTCTGTATTCCAGGGAAGGTTGATCGACAGGGAGGGTGGGGTTGGGAGGAGTTTGTAATTGTTGACTGTGTTATGGAATAGCAAGTGAGTCTCTTATTAAGTCTAAATGCTTTATAACTTTATATAGGGTGTACCTAGCAGTGGATTCAGCACCTTCCTTCGGGATGTGATACTGATGAGATTGTCTATGGTAGCACAATGTGTATGATGGGAGTTTGTAATTGTTGAGTGTATTATGCAATAGCACGTGAGTCTCTTATTAAGTCTGAACGCTTTATGAATTTCTGTGGGATGTGCCTAGCAGTGGATTCGGCACCTTCCTTCGGGATGTGATGCTGATGAGGTTGTCTATGGTGGCACGATGGGTGTGATGGGAGGAGCTTGTGATTATTGAGGGTGTTAGGCGGTAGCAAGTGAGTGGTGTTAGATGGGCTGGGATATATAGCTTCCTAGGAACTTGGGATAGGGATTGATTGGGGTGGGAGTATGTACATTCTAGTACCTTTTCTAGATAGGCTTAACCCAGATGGGCCCCTGTGGCTCTTATTAAGCCTTAATACTTTATGACTTTATGACTTTATGGAACCGGGCCGCCCGCCCGACTGCTTCGTCGGGCAACTCGGCGCAATCGGCTTCGCGAAGAAAGGAGTGAAGTACATGAATAAAGTATGGAAACGCAATGACAAACAGTACAAATGACAAACAGTAGTGCATTTATGACAACATTCCAGTTGACCAAGTTTGGTTCCATTAACCTGTCATGAACTGGACCTGACTTGACCTTGGTGACCTAACATGACCTTGAAACTATATAGCATATCAATATACATCAAACAAGTCGCTATTGTTGCCAAGAACACTTCCCTTTTGCGGATATACGGGAAGCGCATCAGCGCCGATTTTTGTGGTCTGGCGCTAGGAATTTGTATTTAAACTTGCCCGCCTGTAATTTAATTTAATTAAATTAATTAATTTAATTTAATTTAACTTTGCCTGTAAATTTAAACTTTTAAACTTTAAATACGAATTTGTATTTAAACTAAAATTTAAACAGCCCCTAACTCGAAAGAAATGAAAATTCGGCCGATTTCCATTTTTATTGCTTTAAACGACGCGCCGGTCATTTCTAAGCAGGTACGCAGAAAATCGCGTATATCGACGGATATAATCTGCAGTTATGTACGAAAAACCGGAGGGGTGGGCGGATTTCGCCCCCCTCCAGTGCGCGTGTTAAAGGGTGACTCCGGGTACGGTCAAAAGTGGTGGGGTATACCGTCCGAACTTTGCATCCAAGTGCATTAATTGTGGCGCCTAGCTACTGCCTGATAATTTGGGCGGAAGCTGTAGCATATTTGCGAAGTGTTTAATATACCTTTTATCAAAGGCAGCAGGACATTACTATTTTTAGAGGAATGTTATGCCACGGTTGTCGAATTTTTTTTTTGGGAACTCGACTAGTGCAATTAGCGTTTATATCGAACTGTGAAGAAAACCCTCATCCGGATGTTCCCACTCCGCTTATGGAAACAATTTGTATGCTTAAAAGGTGGTATTCTGGAATTTTTTGAAGCCAGGCATGGACATGGTCATCATGGGACATGCGATAATATGGGAAATTTTTCACAATTGTTTAATTAAAATTGCCTCCATTTTTCGATTTCATGATTCTGTCATTGCAAGATAATGTTATTTTGACGTCGCCTGCCCTTGCGGTCACGGCACAGGACAACACAAAGTTTAAAACCAGAGATGCAAGTGAATAAAGTATGCCAAATAATTCCCCAATGGACTGGTTATCGATTTTCTACTAAGATCAGAAATTAATTTAGTTCTTTTTTCAGTAATGGAACATCTGTTTTCATTCATGGAGTAATCACGCAATTTTCGTCCTCGATTTTTATTCAATCGCAGAAAAACGGTTCCCACGCTGCTGTGACGTCGTCACAGGATGGATAGCAATCGGCTGCTCATGAGCGCTGTATCCAATCCTAAAGGGTTATCGTCCTGCTGAAGCTTGGCACAAATCACATACCCGGCTATGCCCATAGGACCCCTGGTAAACAGGGATGCGACATCAAAATTCACGATGATGTTATCCTCAGATGGGGTCAGTGGCTTAAATGCAGCAGAGTTCGGCACAGTGAGCATAGCCTTTCCCAGAACAGGTGAGACGATCTGGTCAAGACGGCTGCCCATGGGTGAGAGAGTCAACATGCTGGTAATGGGACGAAGTGGCACTTTCGCTTTGTGGATATTCGGCAAACCATACAACCTAGGAGAGACGCACTGCACAGGTGACGGGTGCAGCGCTAGTTCATCTGAAATCCCACTTCTGGTCTTCATGCTTTTAGTACGAATATGTCTTTTTCGACTTTTTTAGTCTGAATTTGGTAACCTAATGGCAAAATTATACTCGACATGTTGAGGAACCATTAAGACTCCGCCAAAACGAACAGGAATGTTCAGAAACTTTGAGCCCCGGGCCAATGTTTGATTTGCATGGCAGATGACACTGCCACCTGGTGGACATTTCTTTTAAACGGTCTAAGCTAGTTATGCAAACCTAAATATTTTATAAATCCTGGAGCATAAGTAATGCAAATGATGTCGGCTGAAACCCTATATGGTGCTTTGTAAGGATGCCATACTCATACCAAATGTATCATCTAGGCACATGCTCTCATAATGCCACAACCTTCTCCAAACCCGGCACATTTGCACTCGCTTAGACAAATGATACCTGCTCATTGCATCACTTATGGCGCTGGCAACCGGTCATCAATTGTGCCGAGCTGCTCCGATGCTGCTCAAATATGTGCATACTTTGACCCCGGGAACGGCTCCGGGCACTCTCGCCGGTGAGGCAGAGTGGAACGGTAGCACTCATATCGCCGGCTCAAGCCGCCATGCCGGTGAGGCAGAGTGGAACGGTAGCACTCATATCGCCGGCTCAAGCCGCCATGCAGATCACGCTTTGAGACTGCCTGGTAACCAACTGAGCAGCCCTCTCGACAGCTGGCGTGTGCACGCCATACGAGCGGACACCGAGTTTCGAACCTCCGTATAGTGCAGTTCGATGCACCCCGTAGAGTGCATCGAACTCATCTTTCAGCGTGAGTGAAGGCTCCGTGATGGTCCCGCGTCCCGAGTCGATCAAGTCAGCGTAGTGTTTTGCGTTGCGCTGTACGGCAGGTAGACGGCATACGTGCACGGCACGGCCAAAAGTAGTGTCATCCCCCAGCATGGGGGACGACCCCCCCCAGATTGTCCCCCCATGGGGGACAATCGTCCCCCAGCATGGCCAAAGGTCTGGATTTGGCTCTGGGCTCCGGATGCACCCAATAGCTGTCCGTTGCAGCGCGGGCGTCACCGATGCCGACAGGCTGGCGTCAGACATGAAACAAGTTGCACACTTTTACGGAAATTGTTGGCGACATGCCGACACGTCCAGTTTGTCTTGACATGAAGTCGCGTGACGCGTAATGTCCGCCAGTGAACCGGACAACCAGACTGGACTGTTTCGATGGCTGTGTAGATGGACTGAGAAACGCAAAACCATGCAGGCGAGCGTCAGCCAGCATGCATGGTCGAGTGGTCAACTGTCTTTGCTGGCAACCACAGGAGGTTTGTTACTGCTAGGTATCCCTCTTACCAACTGGTATAGCAGAGTTTGGTCGGTGCTTGATACATGCCAGATTGGCAAGTAGACCAGTGCACTTGTAGCTCGCTACTGATCTCGTATAATCAACATATTCCAGCGTGCGACCCGGTGTTAACGCTGGAAGAGTCATATCCTAGCACGCGAATACCAGCATCAACCTGATCTTCCACGATCGCTGGCAGCACATTGCTTAGTTATTTTCGCCGTAAAATGTTCAACTTCGCAAAGCTACGCGTCTGTTTCTGTGTTGATCCTATGCACACAGTTTCTTCTTAGACCGAAATAATTGGAGACATCAAGAACGCGCTTTTCACCACATCTTCTCCAGTCCGAGTCGAAGACAGCACCGAAACAAGCCACGCAGCTGTCCACGCAGGCCGTAGCGCAGGCTACCGACCACGAGATGACGTTGCCGGCCGCATCGGTTACCGTACGTGGCACGCGTCTCGGTTCTCGGTTACTTAGGCTCGCCCAGCCTCCCCACATATATGCTTGAATACCGTGGAGATATGCACATCACCCGGCCTCCCCCACATACATGCTCGAATACCAGGGAGATGTGCAAATAGCCGGCTATAACTACCGCCGACATTTTCCTCAAATGTGATCGAGTGCTTCCATTTGTCTTCTGGTCGAAATAAGTACCCAATTTGCATACATTACATGCGCCATGTACAGCTTACGCACTCCGCCGCTAGATGGCAGCATAATCATGTCCCGAAAAATTCAGAGTGGCGGGGCGGAAAGTTCTCAGCATATTTGTATGTTCTTGTTTTGGTTGCTACCGATGTCTCTCGACATAGCGCAACAAAACATTACTATTCCAATTTCACATGTGACTGACGATACACACCAGTCTCTCTTGGATTGTCCGATTCTCCAATTTGAGCTGAAATGATTATCTCAAATAGATCGATCGATCAACTTTCCAGAGGGAGTGAGATTCAAAATTGTATCAAATTTTCTCTATTGTTTTTGTCACATGGCTAGTATTTGTCTTCGTTCTATTATTTTGTCCCTTGAAAGCTTTTCAAAACAAGCCGAAATGCAGGCATAGTACATATAACATACGCAAGTTACAATGTATATTTTAGAACCCAGAGAATGTCCGATAATGTTCTATCGCAATCCTTCGTATATGGGTTCGACATGGCACGACATTTCGGTCTGTCCTTATACCTGTTACTAAGGTAACGGAGTCAGCTTCTGGCGGCAGCCTAATTATCAAGGTAGGTAGCTAGATCATAGCTATGCTCGAACTTGCCGGCTGCTGTCCGTCGCATCACAGTACCTGGTACGGCGCGCTAATCTGCTGAGCCAGCGTCTATGTGCCGATGGCCGGCCCCGGTCCCCGTGACCTCCGCCGGGCGTGGCGGTTTATGTGGTACGGCCGCCGGCCAGCCGGGTGCAGAACTCCCCGCACTCCGGGTGTCGCTGAAGAGTTGCTGACAAGGGTGGACGGTCACGCTGCCCAGAGCAGAGAACCACTTGAATGTACGTGGGCAGCCGGACACGCGCCGGACACGCGCCGGACACGCGCCGGACACCCGCCGGACACGCGCCGGCTGCCGTCCGCTGCCGCCCGATAGTGCGGTCAATAGACGGACAGTTAGCACAAATTCCTCCTTCGAACCACGTATTGCGAACCAGTCAAGGTTCAAACAGACTATATGACGAGTTACAAGAAGATCTGGGGCACCAACTCGAAGACGCATACCCTGCACTGGCATTTTCATTTGCAACCCAATTGTATCGTGATAATACTATTGCCGGGAGAGTCCTTGTTCAGGGCCATTTTTCAGCTCGCATCCAAAGTGAAGTAGTTCGGAGTCATCTGGGTAACCAGTTAGCCCCACAAATTCCAGACCCATCAGTTCCCAGAGTCTCCCAGTTTCCAGGGTCTCCCTCCTCGAGTATCCCTGGGCCATGGATGCCACAGCGTTCACTCAAGTGCCAGACGGGCAACGTAAAAGTCAAACACCTCACGGTTCCGAAGAAACGCAGAAGCGACCCGACACGGAGCGAGGAGCCACCTGCAGACAGAGGACCCACACATTATCTGTGTGATGTGAGGACCCACACATTGTCTGTGTGATGTGAGGACCCACACATTGTCTGTGTGATGTGAGGACCCACACATTGTCTGTGTGATGTGAGGACCCACACATTGTCTGTGTGATGTGAGGACCCACACATCATCTGTGTGATGTGAGGATCCACATTATCTGTGTGATATGAGGACCACACATTGCCTGTGTGATGTGAGGACCCCACATTATCTGTGTGATGTGAGGACCCACATTGTCTGTGTGATGTGAGGACCCAATTGCCTGTGTGATGTGAGGACCCACACATTGTCTGTGTGATGTGAGGATCCACACATTATCTGTGTGATGTGAGGACCCACACATTGTCTGTGTGATGTGAGGATCCACACATTATCTGTGTGATGTGAGGACCCACACATTGTCTGTGTGATGTGAGGACCCACACATTGTCTGTGTGATGTGAGGACCCACACATTGTCTGTGTGATGTGAGGACCCACACATTATCTGTGTGATATGAGGACCCACACATTGTCTGTGTGATGTGAGGACCCACACATTGTCTGTGTGATGTGAGGACCCACACATTATCTGTGTGATGTGAGGACCCACACATTATCTGTGTGATGTGAGGACCCACACATTATCTGTGTGATGTGAGGACCCACACATTATCTGTGTGATGTGAGGACCCACACATTATCTGTGTGATGTGAGGATCCACACATTATCTGTGTGATGTGAGGACCCACACATTATCTGTGTGATGAGGACCCACACATTATCTGTGTGATGTGAGGACCCACACATTATCCTTATCTCCCTTCGCTACACCACTGCCATCCCGTTCAACAACAAGGTCGTCTCGAATGACACGAGGAATTTCCCACTCCCGGAGGGGTGTCCGGACTCCTGGACTGCTCGCTTTTGCGCCGCCGGACGCGACCGATACCGCCGCGCCAGTAACGCGGGCGGATATGTAGACACAGACCGAGCGACCGCTGGCCTGCAGCAAAGTATATATCACGTGCAACTACTACACCACTGTTCTCGTCTCAACATGAGCACGTGAGGAAGTGGCGGGCTGATACGGATTGAAGTCATCCATGAAAAAAATCGAATTTGTATTATTCGCTTTCAGAATATCAAGTGCACTTCTTTCCAACAGTTTCCTCAATGCCGTATGGGAAATCCACGCTTAGCTACGTACTACCTGGCAACGACGACGGAAGACGAGGAATATGCGATTCGATTCCTTTTCATGAAGGCATATTTGAAATATTTCCACCCTTTGACGAATCGAGAACAACAAGGAGCTAAGCGATTTAACCATCCCGTACCGAGAATGCGAAATCAATGGAAGGAAAACTAAGAATGTCCATAACGTCACTTATCACTTATAACACTCATCCCAACATGGAATATTCTGTCGACGATTGCAAAGCACTCCTACAACGCCACATCCGTGAGCATCACCATAACACATGGTCACAACACAACACTACATCTCACCGCTCCAATCATACCCACATCAAACCAAAGCTAGACACATGTAACACATCAAACCAATCACACCGCCAAAAGGAAATCAGTCTCACTGGACTTGGAACTGGCTGCACAAAGCTAACACAGCCTCAACTAGAGGATGACCATTGTGCAACACCTTGCCGCGACACCTGCAACACTACGTTAAGCATAGGCCACATCCTGCTAGACAGTAGTAGCCTTAACGCTCAAATATAACCACTGAAGGCCTTCTACCAAAAAGTCACCCTCTCGTTTCCATCGTTCGGGGTGACAAACACCTATAACTTCTCCAATTACCATATTGCCATATGTGCGCCACCAAACTAACAGGAGCACTGTAGACACCACGCCACCAACACGCACTGCATGCCCGCACAAACACTCATAGCAATACCGTACATAGCCATCCACGAACGGCATAGGACGTGCAACCGATTCGCTTTCCCGTTCGAAATAAATGGCTACCTAGCGGTGCCGTCAGACGTAGATGAGCCGACTTACTTGAAAAATAGCATAACGCAAAACTATTGCCCAAATGTTCCACAGGACGTAGATGAGTCGATTTGCCTTGCAATTCGCAGCGTAAAACGGTTACCCAGATGTGCGACGGACGTAGATGACTCGAATTGCAAAACATCGTACTAACATTAGCCATAACCCTGCATGAAGGCACGCTGCTACCAACCACAGCCGACAACTAACACGCGACAGCCGAGGTGCGAGGCGGTGTGGACAATTTGCCAACACGGTAAACACTCCTCGGTGCTTTTCGACAAGAGTAAGCCGGCAACTTGACAAAATTGACTTTCTCGTCAACCTTCCCCCCTCCACGCAAACTACAAATTAGTTTGCAGAGGGGGAAAGTAAACTAAAACTCTAAACATTCGGGAGATGTGCCCCGCCTTCAGCACCTAAACGTCACTTACACTATAACGTAAGCCTCCTTTAACGTAAATGTACACTTGCCGTAAACTTGCCTGCAAAATCCACTCGCTATAAAGGCGACGCAAATGACCTCAATGTTCCGGCACGCCTCTAAACACCCCCCTGGGTGAGGGAGGGCAAGACAAGGTCTGCGTGGCTCCCCTGCTGTAGGTACGGGACCAGGCATCATCCTGCGAAAGGCAAGTTTGTCACGCTCTCCTGGCAGTCCGCGAGGGCGTGGACCTTACCGTGCCCAACCTTAGCCAAGGTGTAGGGTACTTCACAAATACGCAAAATCTATGTCGACAATTCTGCATCAGGTAATCAGATGTAGGACGAGCGATCCATGTACGGCAGAGCTCGATTGTGGGTACGCTGCCTACACTTCCGGCATGTGCGCATTGAAAAGCAATCTGGCTGAGCCGAAATTGGCCGCAATCTTGCCAAAATCGGGTTAACCTGCCGAAAATGGTGCACAGATCTGAAACATAAATGCAGTGTACTGAAGTGTCTAATTAGCAAAGATGCCAGGCTATGTCACGGTCCTTGTCTTCAGTATGCGCAACCATCAAAATGTCCGCTAAATGTGCCCTACTGAGAAAAATAGTATTATTTTGGGATGTCTGAAACCATCCGCATACTTTTTTTTTAATCGGTGGTTCCCTTCCTGGGGAATGGAACCCCAGAGGAATGATCTCCTGCCCCTTCAGACAAAAAGAACCCGGCAGTAACCCCTACGTACGCCCTTAGTTTTATTTCAAGTAGAACTGCACCGGAAGGTCAGTTCGGAGTAAATTTCGTTGTGGCGATCCCTTGTTTCAGTTACCTGTGGTACTTCTTTGCCACCAGACATTGCGTTCAGGTGGAGCCACGAACAACCACTAGGTGGAAATTTTTGAATATACTGATTGATGGCTCGATCACTTTCGAAGTACACTTTTCAATTCTGCATCGACTTCATTCAAACGGAGTGCTAGGTGAAGTGGCTTAATGCGATCAGGCGCATCGCTAACCTGAGCGTGTAGATTCTGAACCCACAAACAAATCTCAGGAGTGCTAGCTGAAGTGGCTTCATGCGATCAGGAGCATCGTTTACCTGAGCATGTCGTGCAGACTCTGAACCCACCAACACATCTCGGCGTTGTAATCGGACCATATAGCGCGCACCAGACGCCGCGCCGACGCCGCCTTCTCAACCTAGCCGTCAACCCATCCTCTCCGCCTGGGGCGAAGTCTGAGCGGGTGAACTGGGCACCACCAGCTATCTCGCCGAAGTCGACGGCGGCAGCTTCGATGTTGACCAACACTCTGCCGACAGAGTACCGGGGCGGCACCCACTGGTCTATCGTGGTTGGTGTCATTCGGTAGACAGCTGCATGAGCAGCGCTGGAGTGAGGCGAGAAACGGGCTATCGGGCTCCTCGCTGTGGGCAGGGGATCGAGCATTGTCCGGCGACAGGAGACTTTGCATTCACTGTAGTTACAACTCTTGTCAGCCCGTCAAGACGTCTACCGTCTGAGTATAATCTTCACAGAGACGGTCCACCATCGGAATGACACTGCACGCAGTCGCCTGGCCTCCGGGCGCGCAACTCGCGTGGCGTCACGACGTATCCACCTGACGAGTGGCTGGCTGGCTGGCTGGCTGGCTGGCTGGCTGGCTGGCTGGCTGGCTGGCTGGCTGGCTGGCTGGCTGGCTGGCTGGCTGGCTGGCTGGCTGGCTGGCTGGCTGGCTGGCTGGCTGGCTGGCTGGCTGGCTGGCTGGCTGGCTGGCTGGCTGGCTGGCTGGCTGGCTGGCTGGCTGGCTGGCTGGCTGGCTGGCTGGCTGGCTGGCTGGCTGGCTGGCTGGCTGGCTGGCTGGCTGGCTGGCTGGCTGGCTGGCTGGCTGGCTGGCTGGCTGGCTGGCTGGCTGGCTGGCTGGCTGGCTGGCTGGCTGGCTGGCTGGCTGGCTGGCTGGCTGGCTGGCTGGCTGGCTGGCTGGCTGGCTGGCTGGCTGGCTGGCTGGCTGGCTGGCTGGCTGGCTGGCTGGCTGGCTGGCTGGCTGGCTGGCTGGCTGGCTGGCTGGCTGGCTGGCTGGCTGGCTGGCTGGCTGGCTGGCTGGCTGGCTGGCTGGCTGGCTGGCTGGCTGGCTGGCTGGCTGGCTGGCTGGCTGGCTGGCTGGCTGGCTGGCTGGCTGGCTGGCTGGCTGGCTGGCTGGCTGGCTGGCTGGCTGGCTGGCTGGCTGGCTGGCTGGCTGGCTCTTAAATGACGCCAGCTGGACCAGAATTGACCAAGTTTCGCCAGATAACTTTTATTTGAAGAAAAATAATACGTATCTCCAATAAAATATTGTCCACCATTTTGCATTTGTACCATGTATATCTTAAGGAATCGCAAGGATCTTAATGATCTGATGAATGATGAATGATAATGTTAAGGAATGAATGAGCACTCGACACGATAGAACAAACAAACATAACAATAATAAAGGCTTCCAAACCGTGACGGTCGTGTGGGGCCGGGTCGTTCAGATGGACGTCTACCGTACATACGCGGGAGTAGACTCACTCGGGCTGTACCACCGCTCGTACCCGATCACCGACAACAGTACTCATCATGCCACAGGTACAATACATTTCGATCCATTCTGTCAACGTTTTATCAGAAGTCGGACAGTCAGGGACCACACTCGTGTACGATTACCGACTCCTCGATGCTCCGATAGAAAGCTGGTGGAACACTGGCCGACGTTGATCTCCCGTGTCCTGGCAAAGCATGATTTGAATCGCTTCACGCTAGCATTTGGCACTCGGATGATATATACAATATGCATGTGTCTTTTAGGATGCCTTCACATGCCCGACAGTAACTTTTCTATCGTATCAACTAAATTAGGCTAAAATCACAAAGGAGCACCACAAGAAGGAAATTAGACAATAGGAAGCTAAAGTTAGTTGGGTCAGTTCAGGTCAGCTCTACCAACATCATGTCGTACAGCCTGGATAAGCTATCTAGTCAGATAAGGGATTATACCGTCAAACGTAGGATATTAATATACCTAAGGATAATTCTTCCTGAACTATGTCAGGGCAAAGACAAAAATGTATTTAAGTAACAACGCGAAAACCCCATGTGAAAATGCGATAATACAAGGTATGCAATGATTCGATTGTAAAAACTCGGCAGGTAAACCTGAACAACGTCCACTCGGTCAACAAGATATCGTCGAATTGTCACTGTTGCTGAAAACTCGCCATGGTGTTGGTGATAACGAGTAGAAGTACCGCGATTGAGGACTATACATTTTTTGGGAGGCAAATCTAATCAGTTTGTATTAAAAAAATTGCTAGGCTTCGTCAATCCTTGCTGTTTGTTCTCAGCTCCACGAAATCATTATCTTGATGAACTATTATTTCTTTCATCTTCAGAGTTAAATATGTTGTTGAATCGCATGCTAGTTTGAATCGCAAAACCAAAGGAGGAGCTTGCACAAACAAAAACAGTTCAATCATAATTGCATAGAAACGGCATATCCGCGACAACTTGTAAATGTTCAAGATACCGCAAAAACACCCACCAACCTCCAATAAATCACTGAGCGTGTGGCAGACAGCACCCCCGATAAGGTCAGACACACAGCAGCAGAACGTCTCTGAGCGGGTGGGTAGACAGCACCCCCGAACTTAACACATGTACAAAAGGGAACCTTACAGGCCATGCGCCTTACCAGCTTCTTACCCGGAAAGCCTAAGTAAAGTGAAATCAATGCGGTATAAGCTGGCGAGGCGTGGTAGAATCTGTACGCCTCTCTGAACAAGCCCAGCCGGGACCGCGTATCGACGAGACTGTGCGAAGTGAGTCAACAGGGCAGCATGTAGTGAATGAATCACACCCGACACGTGATGTGCACGCGCTTGTCAGGCGGCGCAGGACCAAACACCGCCGACGTCACCATCCGGCCGACACATGGGTATACTGGGCAAGGCTAGTGCGGCGGCAGAGTCGCCAGTGGTCAGCGAGACCCATGTGACGTTGCCCAGCGTTAGTGTTGTGTCAGAATGCTTCGGTTTCGCCAGCAGGACCGGTAGAGGTGGGGCGGGAGACGGCCATGAGAAACCACGGTTCTGGTGCTTCAGCTGTCATATAAGCCAGACGAGGCGGAGCATCTCGCAGCAAGTGAGGGGGGACGGGGCTGCACTGACAGTTCGGCAATGTGTTTTTGTCTCCTGACAACACCCCTCTCCTGGGGATTTTGCAGAATAAATAAGAAAACGGCCTGAAGATTTCGGGTGCTGAAGATTTCGGTAGCTGATGTGCTATTCATTATATGTTTTTGATTGATGAAATGATCTAGTTAGTGATTTTTAAGAAACTACATCTAACATTTCGGCTACGCGTGTGTGGTGTCGTAGGCAAGTTCGCGTTCTTCATTCAGCATATTCCAGAAATAGCAGGATAGAATGCAACGAAACTCAGCGCTGGTCCGTGGGTATTCAATGCGTAACTTTTGGTGCAATACTTGCCACGTCAAGTCAGATCACTGATCCGAGACGATTTTTCGTGAACATGTCCGCGGATTTCCGCAGATTTCGCACTTCTTCAAGTTCGGACCCAAATAGGTGGAACTATGCATGCCACCCTCATGAAATGCACATCACCGTGTCCAACATTCAATTCCAAGCTAACGGTCGGTCGCATCATCACACAACATTCACGCGCTTCCGTAAAGGTGGTCAAGTCGCGGGGTATCAATCTGGGGTTTTGGTTTGGGGGCCCAAGCGATTTGCACCCCCGTTGGACAAACATGAACATCGAATCCGAAATCAGCACCCACAATTAACCCAGAATCAGCTTTGACCCAAGTTGACCCCATGTGCAAAATGATGGGCTTGGGACCAAAAACCCGAATCCCACATTGACTCTGCGCGACTTGGCCTGACCTGTACGGGAGCACGTGAAAGCTATATAATCATGCGACACCTGAATGAACTTCAAATTGAATGAGAGACACGGTAATGTGTATGCCAGTATGGCATCGAGCATACGTTGCCATTTATTTCAGTTCAAACTTGAAGTGTAAATAAACCTGCCGAAATCTGCCTGAACAAGTTCCCGAAGAACATTCACAGATCAGTAACATGGCCTGACAAGCTTCACACCAAAGTCTCTGCCATAAATGCCCACATGTCTGCGCAAAAGCTGTGCCCACTGACTCCTCTCAGTTCACGTGCTACTTGCGAAAATGTGGGGGTTGCAACAGCCCCTCTGGGCCACCGTATGTGGCAGATGTCGAAGTCCAGCGCCGGTTAACCATGGCCCGTGAACGACATTTCACAACCCTTCGCAATCGTAGGGTGGTGTTGCGACCCCTAGCACATTTACAAGCGGAAAAAGCTAGCAACACGTGACGAGTCAGCGTTTTACACGTTGCCAGCTCGCGAATACCAGATTTCACTTTTTGGGTGACTGGATAACCTCCAGGAACGCATTAAAGGTTTTTCCCTGAGGAAAATACAAGGTTCTATTTTCTCTCATTGACTGTGTAGCAGCAGTAGTAGATACTCTGTGGGCATGTTCACTATCCTCTGTACATGCTCACTATCCTCTGTACATGCTCACTATTCCTCAATATCCTAGTGTACTCATGTGCGCTGTATTTTTTTTTTCGACCTGTAGGCAAGGGGTTAGGTGAGGATAAAGGGTTAACCTCATTTTGGACATTTCATGAATACTGCCTGAACACTATTTCGTAACGCTCAGGGGAAAAAGTTGACGCCTAGCTCAGAGCGTACACTTTAAAAATAGCATTACTGGTAACCCCACAAAGGTCATCTGACGTCAAGTTAGGTCATTGACCTGAGATAACCTTGGAATGGTCAACGACAGTTCGATGATTTGGGGAACATTGATCCCAAACATAATTTTGGATCCACGAGTCCCCTGGCGCTACTCATGCATGATGGCAGGTGCCAATGGGCGTGCTAGGTCTCGCCCTTTCCCTTTCTTCGGAAATGGGAAAGACCATGTCTGAAATAACGTCTCTCTTCCCCCTTCAGTGTCTTCCTCCTGCAGTACCGACACAGGGAATTTTACCACACGCTGATTAAATGATCAGTCAAGTGGCGTATGAAAAAAATAAACAAGGGTGCCTACACAAAAATAACGATGGGCACTGATCCCATGTAAGTGTGCCAGATAAGTTCAAAGGGCGCCAAGTGATCGGGCGACAGCAACACCGATCTCAAGAGGAGTTCCAACCTTGAGTAGGAAGCCGGTTATATAATCACATGACGATAGCCTGGCTTTCGGTGCACCCTAGATAACCTGGCCTTCGGCGCGTCTTGGACGTTCATGTCCTGAGCAATTTGCCTTCACCAATGGACCCACTATTGGCCGAGGACATGAACTCTACCATTGCAAAGGGGGAGCAGGGCATCGGGTAGCATGCTAACTGAGCGAGCAAGTGTCCATACAGTCGAACCAGCTGGCTACCGAATCGGTCGAGTCCATCCACCCAGTTAAAATCTGCAAAATACTAGAAAGACGGAAAATACGGACACCCGCTCCGAACGGTCAGACGCCTGTCTCGCCAACAAAGTCGCCTTTAGGGACAGCTGTGTGCTTCGGGAATGCAGGCGCCATCCTTGTACAGCAGGTGTTATCTTCGCAGTCAGGCGCAAGGTTTTCATCGTAAAATATGCTTACAATTCTGTCGAGTAACTGTGGTCGTATTGCTCAAGGTTAGCAGAAATGAAAAACAAACATTTGGTGATCTAAAGAGATCTAGACCTATGACCACAATGCGTACAGGTGTCCAGTAGAGATCGTAGATACCTGCCAGAGTTCAGTATAATCTCACTCCCTTGCATATTTTATGTTTAACGAGGAGTCTCATCGCCTCGTTCTCAGGTCCGGCAGAGCGGTTTGTGCGCTATTCGGGTTTGTTGCCGAAACCCGAATAAAATCACATTTCCTTGAACAATAGGTAGGGGAGAAGACGGAGAGGTGCGACAAGAAATAAGTATTAATTTGCAACAAGCATCGACAAACTGCGAATTGCGACACACAAAATCGTCACCGAGTCGAAAAATCAAGTCCTCTTTCAACTGTTACCAGTTTCAAGCCACCTCATCCTCCTCTACTATGAGCGGAAGATGATTCGCAGGTTTCTCCGCTAAATGTTGTGTTAACATTACATTATATGATATAATATTAAATTATATAAATATCAAATTACAATAACTTATATTAAATTAAATTACAATGTATAACCTAATATAATAGGTTTATATTATGTTATTTATTATTTTACGTTATAGCATGTGATAATATATCAGATATAACATTACTACACTACACTATTTTATATTACATCATAACCGTTATTATATTAACAGCATATTGATTTTTAAATCAATGACACTGTGATGCTTGCTACGACCACATCACAACCACGAGTTGTGGTACATTGCACCATAGCATAGGTAGCCTTTTCAGCTAGTTCTATTCTCAATTTTTTGCCACAAAATATACACAATAATGTTACTAGACATGATACACTAGACATTCCGGAAAATGTAACGAAAAGAAAATCAATTTTCTAACTAACAGTTCCATGAAACTCTTCAACAACCACAGTAATGACTAGAGTATCGCATAATAATCCATGTGTTTCGTCTATTACCATTTTTGTCTCCGCTGCACTATTCTCTACCCAGGACAAAAGCCAACAGTCTGCGTCTCCTTCTACAGTGTGCAGGCAAATTTACATAATATTTCGAACTCGTAAGTCCCAGGATAGTTCGTTAATTATAGAACTTTGAGAGGGTAATGCATTTTTGTATTGCTACCACCAGTATTAGGGGTGCTGGACGAGCGATGGCAAGAGGGCAAGAGGAAAGACGAGCGGAACATGGTCGTCCCATTACCCAGACACTGGACCCGGGACCGGGATTCAGCGACGCGCAACTTATGGACTGGCTGTAACTGAGCTTCGAATGCGTGCTCCATATTCGACAGAGCCCAAGCGTCGGAACAGTGCCAGTAATTTGGCAAATGTGCGCTGAAAACCACTCCAATTCAGCCGAAATTGGTTGGAACCTTGCCGGCTTCAATCGGCCTCATCTGCGAATATTGTGTACGTATATAAAACTTAAACGCACTTCGTCGAACTATCGAATCGGCATAGGTGCCACTCTGTCGCGGTTGCAGCTGTGCTCAGACTAAGTGCCGCAGGCCTTGTGGCTCGAGCGATTATAGTCTAGGGAAGCATCGTCTGGACTGTGGATGCCTTGTTGGAAGGAACTACCGCTAACCATCTTCCATTAAATGGACTTCAGTAGCGGGCAACGAGCGGCAGTCGGGCCCGGCTGCCGACGTAAACACAAAGTCGCTCAAGGCAGCGTGACTGTCCGCCCTCGCCAGCTGCTCAGCGACTCACCGAGTGCTGAGGCATCCGTACCTCACCCGCCGGCAGCCGTACCATATAACCCGCCACGCCCGGCGGAAGTCACGAGGCACCGTCGGCCGGTCATCGGCACGTGACGCTGATGCAGCAGCTCAGCGCGCCGAACCAGATAATGGACGGTCGAACACACACAGATTTGGCTGCCTAATTTGATGTTAAAGCTACCACCAGAAGCTAACTTCGCTGGACGACTTAACTAAAGCTGTTTCCTCACCGGTCTTCCAGTTCAATGCACGTCGCACACAACCGCTCAGAGAGGCTCACACCCTACATCGGACTGACGTCGGCCGCCCGGCCCCGGGTGCGCACGTCACACGGTATGATGTTATAACAAGTAACTGGCGGCTGGCCGGCTCGCCTTTGGCACAAGTGGCCTGGACTGGGGCCGCCAAATACACCTTTCTTCCAACAAGAAATGCGCACACTAATGAAAATATTGTGGCGAAGGCCGACCAAGGTTGTACACGAGGGAATACACAGTGCGAGACTCGCTTGGGTTTCGACCTCATTCGCAATAAACAATACCACTGTAAGGCCATTGTATGGGCGTTGAACGAGCAAGGACAAGCGCCTAAAGCGCAATGCAGTCCAACCTTGTTTTTCAATCACAGGTGCACTGGCTCGAGGGTTTATACAGTCATCTGCCTTCAACCATGTATGCAGAACTAAAATGACTTCCCATGTGATACATTCACCAAATTGCATTACTAAGGGCGGGGACAAAAAGCGCTCTTCTCTCTGGAGCTGAACTCGAGACCCCGGGGTACCAACCAAACACTTTGCACATTTGCGCCGGGGACGGATGGCAAGTGTTAGATGCGGTGCGAGGTACATAAGCTGCCGGCGCTCGGGAATGCCGCTGCAATCCCCCCCCCGCTTTAGACACAGATTGAGAGTACTTCAGGAAAGATATGTGATGAAAGTTGGAAAACCCCAAAATGAAAAGAGCAGATCTGACTCGGAGTGCAACGATTATAATTTGAAATGCTGCGTTATAACGTAAAATGCTGATGAAAGTTGCCCACCGGCGCACATTCCCCGCAAATATGAGCATATTATGAAGAATGTTGGGATAAAAGGCAGCAAAATCAAAATTAAAGCAACAGATCTGAGCAAATAAATTAGAACACGAACACTGAAGCAAAAGACAAGTTGAAACACGTGACGACCGAGCCGGGCTGGAACGGATTGCCCAGATGCACCTTTGTACCACATGCACGGGAGCACACTTGCTAATGTTCGCCACTGGAGCTGGCTAAAGAAGGTCCAGAAAACATGTCCTATTTAATAGCGGTAAGGTACACAGTGCCACTGGAAGCGCCGGATGAGCGACGGCATGTGCTATGAGCGCAGAGTAGTTAATTATGACGTCATGCATAACGGGAGCATTGCTTGGTCACGTACTTAAACAATGCATGAATACTGAAGCAACTTCAGATGTCATACACTCACCAAGCTGCATCGCGATAAGCATGAGTAAAACATCATCCCCTCACGCCTAGGTTCGAACACAAAGTCGTCAGGTCGCAATCCGACCATCTCTGAGCTGAGCTGGCCAGGCCGACCGGAGACCGACTGCGGAGCGAAATCCACAACACACTGTACGGGAGCGACAAAAGCCACCACCACACCAGTCTTCGAACACAATGACGAACATCAAAGAAAATGTTGTGATGAAAGCTGGATACAAAGGTAAAGGGCAGGTCTGGTTCAGAAGTGAAAAGAAAGACCTAAGAAATGCACTAAAGGCTCTTTAGGTTTCAAAAAGCGTGAGGATGGCGTTGGATACGGTTTGGTGCGGTTTCACCGGACTGGATCGGATCTGAACGGATCGCATTAGGCCAGGCCAGGCCTGTTCGCTGACATGAAAGATCCTCGTAGATACATCGGAGTCGGCCGGCTCGGTCTGGCTTGATCCTCGCTTGCAATTATCTCCATCGACAACATCAGCGCGAAATTAAATTGACCGCAAACGGATGGAATTTCCGCGTGACAGAGGTATTTATTAGGTTATTATTTATAGTATATATAGTATATTTATGGGTAGGTACATATTCATAAGTATTTTGTCTTTGAGGAACTGATCCGCACGCCGGTTGGCGCAGGCAATTGTGAAAATGTTTTCTTTTTGCTATGGATTAGTGGGAAGTTAGGAAGTAAATCGAGAGTTACGAGACACATTATATATGAAGTGGCTGAACATCATAAAGTGTCTCAGGCTGGTTAGCTTCAGAGTGACGACACAAATTGTGCTGGTGTTCTACAAATTATGGTAGTGCACTGCAAATACATACAATTATCCGTCGTGTTCATGCGTCAGTGACACTGGAAGGAGGAAAATCAGTTCCCGTACATACAAGCCGAGTCGGGTCCATGCCTCATCAACTGGCCCGACTTTCGCATGGTGGCCGTCTACTTTGAGCGCTGATGACATGGATCCGCCAAATGTCAGGTGTCAAGCTTGTTATTTCCGACGACAAATTAATCACTTCCATTTCACCCAACACCAAGTTTAATAGTAAGCCAACTTAGTTCCCGTGATCTGCAATAGAAGAAGATCGTGACCCCTGTCAATGTACGTTATAAATGACATCCCTCCACACCTCGCGGTAATAGCGGAGAACACGGCTAATCCATTCGAAGTATGGCCAGTGGAAGCACACATGTGTCCCACTTTCTCATGACGTCCCATCAGTGTTAAAATAATGGTTTTTCGTCAGGTGTGAGATGCCGAAACGAGCACAGTAGGATGTCGAAATTTGCCGAGGAATTAGTGTCATTTGAAATGCTTTTGATGTCTTTCAGACCCAAATTTTAGCCAGTAGTGTACTTATGACTGTACCTTTTTCATTTGTTTTGAGATTCATAATTTAGGATGAGCTAGATTTGGGAAAGTGTGAAAAATGCCTATGATATAAACTGGTATTGTATGCCATATCACATTATAGGTAATCCCTTTAACTGAAATTGCATTGCGAAATGTTCGTGTATCACCATTCCTTATCGGGAGCATGAGCATGACACTTATACACGAGATACTGCCCGAAAGGAGACACGAAGACTTCATAAGCACGCATCGAGGAGCGGGATGTCAATACTTCTTGGAGAAGGATGTCGATTGAGTGTTCAGAAAGTGGTATACTCCACCCTATTTCACGAATAATTTATCACTGCGACCCATACGTGGCTGAGAAGCCGGGCGTACTGCGCACATTTCCTTCAAGTTTCCGCGTTGCTCATTGTCAGGTCTAGGAAAATAGAGCGAGCAGACGTATAAGAATGACAAGTATACGATAGCAGTGACAAGTAAATGTAATTGTAATTTGTATTCACCATGGTGATGTCATACAAATTGACAATAAATCAGAATTTAATTCATGAACACCGGAAATTATTGATCACCTTACCTGACCCCGTCCCCAATTCACTACGACTCAAACGTCTGTTTACCAGATAGCTAGTGAGATGTGGCAGGTTGAAGCTTACCCCTACCGATGACGTAACAGACCGATGTTTCGCGCCAATAGTTGGATGTTCGGCTTGTTTGAGTGGCCAGTGTATCAGCTATGGAAGTTTGTGATCCATGCGCAACTATTTTCCATCATAGATTTCGAATTATCTTTTCCCTTTGTTTCAAATCTGTCTTCTAATCGAAAATGCTTCACCCATCGACATTTGTACTAGATAATATAAAATGGTTTAATTATATATGTGCCCGAAATTATTTAGATATGTGCCCGAGAGCTATGCTTTCAATGTTTTATGCATAGAAACAAAAACGAATACGACGAAATTCTAATGACTCGCATGGAGTGAAATGTCTACCCTTTTGTCTATTGTTTATACATTATGATAAGACTTATCCATTCACACCTAGAATGACAGCTTAGACCAAGAACTGCTCAGCTTGACCAAGAAGACTCTTCCGTTCCGAAACCTGGAGAGTAAATTTCAGTTGTACTCAATAATAGCATGACTATGCAGAGCCGCAGAATGACACGAGCTCAAGAGACGTTGGCTTCAATACTGTTTGTAATCAAAGCAAGCCGCATCCTCACCAACAACTCTTGCGCACAACCGCAACAACCAACCAAGCCTTTACTCGCGATAGCCACCCTCGCCTTTATGTCCATGACGGCTTTGATCTGTGTGCATGAGATGACGGTCCTCACCTGCATGCCGGATGACCACTCACATTCGCCGCCCTCACCTGTACACGTAAGGCCCAACTTCTACCAGAATCGGACGCGCGTTTTTGGTCACCACGTCATGTGCGTTGCTGACGTTCCATAAGTAGAATTTCATGTAGATGGGCACAGGTAATGTGTGCCAGAAGCTGTATGCCGCCGAAGTAGGTGTCAGCTCCAGTTTCTGCAAGCGGCGTGGCATAGTTAACTTGGCGGGTCGCCAATGTCATGTATGTGTGGCAACGTGCCTACAGCAGGGGAGATCCAACAGTCATATATATATACACACACATATATATATATATATATATATATATATATATATATATATACTATATATATATATATATATATATATATATATATATATATATATATATATATATATATACATAGACATATATCATGCGCTTCAAGGTAAGTGGGTACCCATCACGTGCAGAGAGGTAGGTGGTACAAACCCAACGGAGTGTAACCTTCCCACGCATTCCGACGGCCTACTTCATCAGCTAATATACGGGAAGCCAACATTGCCCACCATCACAGCTAGAGTGCACGATGTAAAATGTCACCGCAGCTAAACCAGAGGTCTCGCAATGGGAGGAAGTGGATTGACACGAACGCTTCACGTAGTCAGCAGCAGCTGATATCGTATCCGGTCGGATCAAGCTGTGCGGCTGTGCGCCATGCACACCGACCAGCGCAGCGATCTGGCCACCAGTGCGCTTGGAATACAAAGCCGGACACTTGTGCGTGTCATCGCCATCTCCACATCACCAGCGCAAGGCGCCTACATGGGGCACTGGCCGAGCAAGGACAAGCCTGAAACGCGCAGCGAAGTCGAATCGCCGTGCAGATCAGACATAGTCGCAGTTCCCTGTGTGTTTGTACAGTTCCACACGCATACGCCCTCAAGACTGCAAGCGCGGAGTTGACGAAAGTTCGGATGCGATACATTCACACTCCGAATTTGAAGTCGGCAGCGGAAGTAGCAAAAAGCAGCCCGGACGGTGCACGAATCTGGATGAGGCGCGTGGCACCCGACCGCGTTATCACCCCCCCCCACCCCACCCCACCGGCCGCCGGGCTCGTCCATCGGGTCATCGCCGGTCGTCGGCGCCGTTTAGGCCAACAGCCGGTCGTATAGCAGCAATCGACAAATTTTATGCCGTTCAGAAAGAAGATAGAGAGCAAACCCGGCATAATGATCAGAATAAATTGGAAGCGATCACTGATTCTAATTTTCACAACAGTTTCCATAGCAAAATAGGTTTTACAAGCGACGCTACAGAAATAAGTAGAATTAATCTTACGAATATCAGCAAATAACAATACGCTTTCTGATTTACCTGAAGGTTGTACTCAGCTCTACGGCATATGACAGCCGACGTATGACTGCCAGATAACAAATTGGCGCTATGGTTAAATTAGCGCAGGATGCAGTTATAAGGAGATTTCCGGGCAACAGTAGTTCAAATGACAATACAAACATACTTCATCGATGTCAACCATATTTATACATCCATACCCAATACTCCCGACATGCTCACACCGCACAAACAATAAACATTCGCGCCACAACTCACGAGTAGGAGGTTTGCGTACCGACCGATTTGTTCGATTGCCGCATATTGGAGTATGGGTTTGGGAATATCAAATGGTTTAAATAAAATCATACTACAATACATTCCGTCTAGCATCGTTTTTGGCCCACTAACAAACAGCAATTGTTGTTCATGTGAAAACTGTAATAAATGATTGAATGTTTGAGACCAATCCTCATTAATATGAGATACTGTATGTTATAGGTTTTTAATTCATAGCAGGAATGTTTTAGTAGAAGCCAGGAATGACTTGAAGGGATCGTTAGTTAGTTAGTTATTTTTGGAGTTTAGGGGCGCATCGACTGCGTCGGTCATTCAGCGCCCATACTTGAAGGGATCTAAAGCGACTAAACAGGGAGCAAATTGCCGCTGAAAACCGCCGAAGGTCGAAGTGTCCAACCGAACAGGGCTGCCGCAATGATTCAGAATATGGTACCCTGCATGCGACCCGACGGATAAGAACCAGTCGGGAAGCTACAATATATTGAGCATGAAATCAACAGGTTCACTGATTGATATTGGGTATTGAAGGTGCGTCAACCAAAGTGTACCCATAACAAGCCTGCTTAAACACTCGTCAGATTGTCACATACGAATAGCAGATATATGGGGAAGGAAGTTATCAGCTATCCAAGTGCATATATTACTTGAAATCCTACCTCCGCAAGGAAGCACAAAACTGCTTTATTGTGTACCAATCGGAAATCACCGACAAGCAAGTCCATCAACCCCAGAGTATTCGCAGCATATCTGAAGTGGCGCCTGCGTTCTTCCGTACATGCTGGGCACGCCATCGACACTTCGTGCACAGTCAGTGTGACATCACACCGCACATTTCGGCCTTTCGCCCCCCCCCGGCAATACAACTCATGTGTAGCTAGCGTGAGTTCTTTAAGACGACACATGGCCACCTCGTCCATTCTAGTCTGGCTAAAGGACGAAGGCCACAGTGCCAAGTGTGGTTAAATTTGTTTGAACTTGCTTAACTCCCGTCAGGGTCCCATCTGTCCTGCTACTGCCTGAGAAGAAATGATTGAGATAATTTGGTAGTGGCGACTTGCAGGAAGTGGAAGCACGCGACTATATGATGCTTGTGCTGCACGCCTCGCAGTCTGACCGGCGAGCTCATTACCACGGACGAAATCAACAGGCTTCCACCACAAGGCACAGGGGTATATCAGTGTTAAAAGCTAAAACAACATCACCTCAAACATTCTAAAAACAGCCGACAAAACCTAAAAGCACAGCAGGACGGCCAGATGGCCTTCATACGTGCGCGCATGTGCAGGACTCCGCTGTGTTCACGCAACACCCACAGCGCTAATGCTTAATGCCCCAAAATGAGCACCACGATTTGCGCTCGTGTTCGCACGCCCACCAAGCACAGGCCCGACCGGCACCTCGTGTGCCGCTCACCTTGTCCAGCAGGGTGGCGAACAGCCGCTGATGCAGCGTGACGGCCAGCAGGCCGACCAGCGTGGCGATGGCGCCGGCTGTCACCAGCGCGATCAGCGCGCACCGGGAGCTGGCCATCTCGCGCCTGCAGCGGCGATCAGCGACGGAGTGCGCCGCGGCCGGCCCGCCGACGCACGCGAGCCTGCACCCTGGCGGCGCGTGGCTGAAACAGTCGGCGCACGGCGCTCACGGACTGGCGGCGACTGCCAGCCAGCCGGCGGTGACGTTCGTCCGGCGCGCGACACGTCGTCGTACGGGTTGTGCACGCAAGCTTCGCATCAGGATGGAACATGGCGGAGTTCTGTAGATCAGCGGCACCCGCAACTCGTCTGGTTAGGCTCTTCCCCCATTATAGGAGGGGGCGCAGTGTCCCCTTTCCGTTTTTTTTGTTGTTGTGGCTTTCCAACGCTTGGAGCGATATCATGAAACTCGGTGACTTTTCATAATTATCGTTCCTACATAAAATGCAATTTTTAACTTTCTGTTTTGCTCTATAGCGGTTTCGGGAGCGAGTTTTCGTAGACATGTTGGATTTTTTGTCACTGCGAAGCATGCTCGACTTTTACAGTCAACGTCGAAAGTATTTTGACCATTCTACACAAGCCTGGCAACCAATGTCGAAATACAATTAGCTAGACGCCAATGGAGTTTTTCGCACGTATGCTTACCAGAGACGCATACCGGATGGGTAAGAAATGGGGCACAGCATTCCCTAATGAACTTCATCCAACCGTCATACCAGGGAACTATAGAGCTAAACGAACAATTATGGGAGCTTCAGGAACGTTTTGGAGAATTTCGCAAGTATGCTATGTTTTTGAGCGGCCCTGGGCGATGGGGGGGGGAGACTAAGAAAGACAATTGTTTTTCTACGAACTCCTACAATTCACTTGATATGCAACCGGATAACTGCATCACCTACTATTAGGCGCACGTTATGCAAAGATATCGCATAAGCCTGATGAACAGGCAATATCGGTCATTCCAGCTGTTCTGGAGTTTATGCGTAAATGGTACAATGGGGGTGCACCATGGAGATGAGTCACACTCCCCCCCCCCCCCCATCAGTAGGCCAGCCTCTTCGGATGTCTGCATGCATTTTTCACCATATCATTACTCCATTATTCTCTGCCTCTGCCTCTGCCTCTGCCTCTGCCTCTGCCTCTGCCTCTGCCTCTGCCTCTGCCTCTGCCTCTGCCTCTGCCTCTGCCTCTGCCTCTGCCTCTGCCTCTGCCTCTGCCTCTGCCTCTGCCTCTGCCTCTGCCTCTGCCTCTGCCTCTGCCTCTGCCTCTGCCTCTGCCTCTCTCTCTCTCTCTCTCTCTCTCTCTCTCTCTCTCTCTCTCTCTCTCTCTCTCTCTCTCTCTCTCTCTCTCTCTCTCTCTCTCTCTCTCTCTCTCTCTCTCTCTCTCTCTCTCTCTCTCTCTCCCTCCCTCCCTCCCTCCCTCCCTCCCTCCCTCCCTCCCTCCCTCCCTCCCTCCCTCCTTGTATGGTGAGCAGACGGCTTCGTCCTCGACGCTCCATTAAATGCTGTCGTTAATTTTGACAGGCTAGCTGAGTGACGTGGTGGAAAGTGGCGACACTGAACAGGATAGACGTGCCAAGGAAGCGGGCTCCAATTTAACATGGGATATCCGCACAATCGTAGTGCCGACGGACTATGTCACGTCAGCAGCGGAGGTGTGCGCAATCACCGACAGTTTGCGTGATGTACTCTGGAAACAGGTGGGCTCCTCTGACTACTTACCACGTCGGCGCCAAAAAGCGGCCTGGTTGCACTGTTGTGTCGACTAATCCTTCACCCAGGTACAATAAACGGACTCGGGAAAGCAGGGCACGTATGCCACGGTAATTTAGTTTTTTTTAAATTTAGTCCTAATTCTTGCTCGAGTGGCTGTATGGATTAGAGTCCCATCTTGTTGCGTGAGCTTTGGTTCCACCACCCGATCCGATAATTCCAGTTCAACGGCAGAATATTGACCGGTAGTTTAGAGTACCGTAGGTGCACAGGCAGCCTCCCCCCCGGAAGCTCGTTCCCGACCTTATCCCACACAAACCACCGGTTTCAAAACGGAAGCCAAGCGAGGTGAATCTTCAGGGGTCAGCATTGCAGGATAACTTTTGTCATCCTGAACCAGCAGAAATTGATTCTGCACCCACATTAGCAGGCCAGTATACAAATAACCATAGGCTCACAGCACCGGCCTGTGGACAAAGTTCGACTCTCCAACGGTTACTGGGAACGGCGAATATTCCAAGGAAAGATGAAAGATGAAATATGAAAGCACTCGTAGGTGCGATGTTTCAAAGCACATTGAAGTGAAGTTATTCTATTGATGGATATGCACGCCACCTTCCTTCAAGAACGAATCTGGCATAACTTGCGGCGCTCCGACGTCCCACTGTGCCACAACAGCCGTGTGACGTTTGACCAGTTGGCGGTCAACTCGTGCACAGTCGAGGTCCGGTGCCGCGGTGATCCCCGCAGCGGTGGAGACGAGCGACACGAGGATCTGGCCGCTGACGGAGCGGCGCCGCACCTGGCCGGCACCACGCAGCGCGCCGCCGAACCAGCCGCGCGCACCGTCCGCCAGCGACCGCCACCAGCCCCAGAAGCACCGCCGGGCCGGCAGCGATACGATCCGCTCAGTCGGGCCATCAAACTGACGGAAGTCGGCCCAAGGACGCTGCCCCTTCAACCTCCGACCGTTCGCGGCGCCTGGCGGCTCTGACCGTAAGTGTCACGGCCGCAGTGGATCAGCGAATGCATCGTTCAGTAGGTCGAACTCATGCGCCATGCCCTGTACAGCTATCGAAATTAGCTGACTGGCAACGGTGGCTAGCCCAGACCAACATGCTGGCGCAGATTTAGGTAAGGGTTAGAGTCTTTTTCCGCGCTCGCATTTAGCCCCCGGCTGGGAGAGTTGGTTGGCAACTGGCCCGATAAGGAGGTGGAAGAGTTACTTAGGCATTGACAGCATGTTAAACTCCCGGTGAAGATTATTCCGTTAAACTGGAATTCACCGATCGATTAGTGGGGCCGGGGTTCGCGTAAAAAGTTTTGCATGGCAATAGGATCGCGGTCTATAAAACCACCCCAGCAAGAACTCGTACTATATATATAATACAACATAATATAATATAATATAATACAAGATACAAGATATAATACAAGATACAGTGAAGTAAGTCCTTTCGCGCCGACGCCGCCGGTGTCGCGCACCGTTGCATCTATATCTCGCCAACAGTTGCGAATACGGTAGTGAAATTTGACCAACGATTAAAAGTCGGCTGACTTCAGATTGCATTCAATTTGGGGTAGATTAACCAAGGACGGTGTCCGTGGCGCGCAACTACTCCCAAACCAATGGTTAGCTGAATGGCCATCGTGTGTGAGTAAAACTACGTGTCGTATAGGTTCTAATTTTTTTACACCGCCCAGACAATGAACGGACAACGTGCGCAGCCGAAGTTTGTTGTAGTCATGTGCGTCCCAAGCGCGTGCTGTGCTCAAAATTCACGCGAGACCCCATTGGCTTAACATGGGTTTGGGGGCTTCCCAACAAAAGACGCGTTATACATATCAAAGCGTGGCACGGGACGGGTGAGCAGCATGGAGGCGTACTTGGTGCCACGCGAAAGCCCCCCAGTGTTGGCTATCGGTCGGGTTCAAATTTGGTGCAGTTGGGTTAATGTGTTGTACTTGAGATAGGTGAAGGTGGTGCGAGGTCCGACTTCGCGCAAATCGACAATCTCTCATGGGTTTAACACGCGAAACGGCAACTTCATCGCTCGTAATATGGCCAATTGTAGTGTGCTGTGTCGGCTCGGTTTCAATCGGTATAACTCACGAACCAATAAACCGATCGACACAAAATTGACACCAGACTTGTGCTCGACTCGAGTTGAATCGAGAATCGACTCATGAATCAATCGTTTTTGGATGAGTCGCGAGTTGAATCGATTCTTTTCCCCAAAACATATCTTGAGTCGCGAGTTGAATCACATCTCTTTTTTTTTTTAAATGAGTTGAATCACGAGTCAATCACTTGTATCACAATGAGTCATTTGAGTCTTGTGACTCAAATGCAAGTTATGAACAAATGATATAAAGCATGTATCTTTGTGAATAGTATGCCATGACACAAAGTAGGGAGTAAAAACACAGTATAATTATTCATGCTTAGCATTACAATTGTCAACTTATCAGCTGCCAGTGAGTAAAGAATGAGGGGTACTTAAGTTATTTACCTAAAACGGATAACAATAACTACAAATAAGTATGAATGTTAAGCTTGGTAATAACAATCAGTATCATGCATGAGTCAATCCTAGTGCCAGGAACACAACACAGAAATGGGATGTGATTGTGAAAAAGAATATGGAACCGAAACGGCCCTGCACTGCAACAGGCATCTGCACTGAATCAAATTGCGTTGGTTTGTGCGACAAATAACAAACCTGTGCATGTGACAAATAACAAACCCAAGGTACCTTTACTAAAAGGTAGATCGAAGGTTTCCTTCAAGCCCGCATGACATCATTCAAAGTTTTTAAAAATATGGTATAAATTTGGTTGCAGAAGACTTTTCCCAAATCATACGCAATGATCACTTTAGTTTGCTTCCTAGCAAATATATTTGTCTTCTGCTCACCAGGTGAGTCTAACCTAACCTAACCGGAAAACCAGAATCCTCCGAAGCAAATTTGTCGGCCAAGACGTCATCAAATATATGCAACATTGTGTAGGTAACTTTAGTAAAAATACCTACTAAACTTCTAGAAGTTTAGTAAATATTCTTACTAAACACACCTCCCCTCTTCGTAAATATACATACTAAACCTTCAAGGATGTGTTGGACAGCACTGCCCTTGACGATTACAGCATCGCAAGGAATTTCCGGCATTCGTCGCGTTGTGGACGCGTCGGTTTGGGAGTATAAATTATCGGAATAAATGTCGAATTGAGGCAGAAACATAAAGTTTTCGATGTCAGAGTATGAAATCGAGTGCATGAAGTGTTGAATTTCTTCTTTATCACGTCTATGACACACCAGGTACGGATAATTATACGCGATGTGCTATATTTGTAGTGAAGATTTTGATCGTTTATTTCTTTGCCAACTGAAAAGTAATCATTTGCGGAGAAAATGAGTAGTCGCATCGTCATTTTTACGTTAAAATATCGTGCATTCAAAATAAAAATTTCAAAGAATCAAAATTTACCTTAATCTCCAATTATACCGGAAATTCAACCTCCAGATGAGAAAACAAGTAATAATTTTATGGAGAGGATAATGTTCGGGATCCCAAAATCTAGGATCAGCCTATTTTTCCAAACATGTACCTACCTACCTACACTGACATACAGCAGTTGTTGAAAACAGTTTTTTTCTAGGCCAGCTAGACCCAGGGCATGATGCATTCTTCCTTGATGAATCTTGCATGGATTATTGATGATACATGCATAATTGAACATTTATGTACAACACCACTGTTATCTAGGAATGCCCTCCTGAAACTTGCAACTCGACAAACTCCTGCCACTGGGGAGAAGAAGCTATGGCGCACTTAGCCCCCATGACTGTCCTTTCTTCCGCTCTTGAACGAGGGTGACAACTTGAACACGTAAAATGGAGGTAGAGCCTACCAATATCGGGAACGATCCCTTTATTTTGGAGGCGCTTGATGGTGAGCCTGCCGGAAATGGCAGTGTTAGGCAGGACGATTATTTAGGTCATTTAGGATACCCTTTGCTGAAGCTAAAGAATAGGTCTTTCAATTAGAATATGTCACAGTACCCTATATTGCCATAAAATATGCAACATAGCGTAGAGAAAGTTGGTAAAATTGTGTGTAAACCAATGGTGAAGGGAAACCTTCAAGCCCGCTACCAAACCAACTTCGTGGGGGCAACAAACCAACACAATTTTATTCTGTGCGGATACCTATTGCAGTGCAGAACCTGGGTGCTATGTTGAAGTTAGGTGATGTGTGGCAGGTATATATGATTCATGTTGTGTATCATGCTGATGTGGATTGAAGTATTATGCACACATTGCTTTGCATATGCATTGACAACCATTCATCTCGTTAATGTTTTTGAGTCAATTACTTTATGCACATGCACATGCATTTATATGTATATATCCTATATACCAACCATTACAGTGCATGACGGATGATAAATAATGTGAGGTGAAAACAAAGTTATAGCAAAAATAATATATTCAACAGATGTTTCGATGTTAGAGCATCTTGGTTGGTGTCCAAATAAATACTAATTCCCTTCTTTAATTAGACACAGATGAAGATGCATCGCCATCAAACTGTCTGTCGAATAAATTATTTTTGTTATAACTTTGTTTTCACCTCACATTATATATATGTATATATATATATATATATATATATATATATATATAATGTGTGTGCAGTGCACACTGAATCATGTGGCTTATGAGTCTGATACCATTGAGTCGGATCTGAATCGATTCAAATTTCTGTTTGAGTCGCGAGTCGAATCATGCTTTATGAGCTCTGAGTCTGAATTGAGTCGAATCAAATAATTTTGACCTGCTCTGAATCATGAGTTGAATCGGATCTCAAGATCCATGAGTCAAATGTGAGTCGACTCAAAACATTTGAGTCGAGCACAAGTCTGACTGACACGGCAGTGTACCCACGACAATCGCATTCTCCTTCCCGCATTCCACGATAATTATATTCCCCTTTAGGAATATTTGTACTACATACGCATTACATCAATCTTCAGGTATTTCAGAATACTTGAAAAACTGCCTGAAAATAATACTTAGAGGAACCATTCAAACTTGAGCATACTATGCTAAGATATTGTAAGGGCATATACTAAGATGTATATGGTAGGGCATATACATCAGGTCCAACAGCTTAATTGGGTTATATTTTCTGCAACTGGTTCTCTACAGCTTCTGTAGATATTGTAAGATCTTCCAGACTATCTCCTGCCATAGCATAGCCTGTTTCAAATGTACCTGAGTTATCCTTAGCACAGACTGATGAGAATTGCTCTCTTAGGGGCTCAATTATATCACAATCATAAACCTCTATTTCACCATCTATCTCCAGTGCCCATACACTATATTTTTATATCTAAATTTGTACAAGCTAAAGAACATCCATATATGTCAGGTAATCCAACATCCCTAGGTTTTAGGTGATCCAACATCAGTAGGTTAGGTTAGGTTAGGTTAGTTCAGTTAGTCCAGTTCAGTTAGTTAGTAGGTTAGGTTAGTTCAGTTTTTGTTTGGTAATTTTGCATTATCTTCATTACATACTACCACACTCACACCTACTTTTTCCACACACTTGTACTATACCTTGTTGGCAAGAGAGGGAATAGCATGTACCTGCATTGCCAAAAAGGTGTTTCCTGGTGTTTTTTATTTGAATGAATTTGATTATCTTTTCTTGGAGAAATGACTACTTAATTCAGACAGAAGTACTTCAGCTTGAATTGCTTATATTTTGAGAAGTCGTCATTTAAAAAAAGAAATGAATATCATCTTCATTGAAATCACATAAAAAGCATGGTGAATTTGTGCTTTAAGGTCTGAAGGTGCTTGATGAATTCTTGGTTAGTTAGTTATTTGGGCTTTAGGGCACATCGACCATGTTGATGAATTCTTGGAATGTATCATTCCAATACAAAGCCTATGAGCATGACAAAGACGACTTGACTACTCATTTACTCTGCAAACACATACTTTTCAGTTGGCAGGCAAAATAGCACAAAACAGGGACTTTGAGTTTGGTAATATGGCATAAAAATAATGTTACACAGAATAAAAATGTACCATCACCTAACCTAACCTAACCTGTCATCCTCTCATCCTCCTATCACTTATCCTCCAATGTAAAAAAAATCATTAAAAATGGTCTAATTATAACACAAACTTTCCTCAACATTTTAAACTAAAAAAGTATAACCTAACATAGCCTAGCCAGCATTTTTCACACTTTACGGTACCCACAAGACGTGATTTACACACATTATTACCTCCATGAAGGAAACAATGAGGTTAGGCTTCATGAGATTAAGTTAGGCTTTTGTTTTAAGTTGGAAAAATGTTCATATTTTCTTTGATTTTTCTTAAAAATGGATTCTGCTCAGTTAGGTGAGGTTAGGTTAAGTTTTCTAATTTGAAACTTTGTGTAGGGAAGCTTGAAAACCATGCTATTAAAAATTCCTTACATGGAAGATTAGGGTAATATGCATCTTTTCCTTTGTTTCAAACATGTTTTATGCTATATTGTCCAGCTCCAAGACCCATTTTTTGTATCATTTTACCTGCCAACTAAAAGGTACAAATTTGCAGAGGAAATGAGTGGTCAGATCATGTTAACCAGATTCATAAACATTGCAAGGAAAAAAGAAATCCAAGAATACAACAACAAAAAAATTTAAAGTGCAGATTTACAGCCTAGCCTAACATGTTGTTGAAGAAAAAGAACAACTTCTTTTTAATGTTTTTGAAGAAAAAAAATCCAAATTAATCCCATTAATCCCAACCTGACAAGACCTAACCAAACCTAACCACCTTGTTAGCTTCATAGAGATAAAATGTGCAAAATTTATTTCACAAAATACCTTAAAGCACAATACCTTTTTAACAGAAAAATTGGCCCAGGGGCTTCTTCTTCAGGCTTCTATATATGTACTGATTACAGGATCTCAAACAGATTCCAAGGATGATCACACAATCCAGAAACAGAATAGATGTTTCCAACTGTCTAAGCCACAAGCAAATTCTGAAACTAGGCAGTACCCTCTCCTTGATAGAATGGTTGGTTATTGGTTTTACGACACATCGACCGTTGAGTCATGTAGTGTCGCCAATCTCTCATGCTGATTGGTTGCGAGCGAAGAGTAGCAACAGGTGAGACTCGAACCCACTACCTTTTGATTGTGAGATGAGCATCTTACCCCTAGACCACTCGTCCCCACTCAGTACCCTCTCCATTTCAATGCAAATTAAACTTAACATTAACAACTTAAACATTGTGATAACAGTGTCTGCAATATGCACCAGATAGAGAGAGGGTACCAATGAGAAACTTACTTTCAAGGTTTTGAGCCACAAGCCTTGGTTCAGAATCTGATTACCAACCCATAATTACATATTTTGGTAAATTTGCACTTTAAAGTAATTTTTGAATTCTTGCAATTCCATTTTTTCAATGCCCAAAGATCATGGTTCACAGTGCTAACTTGAGCAGCATAGTTGTATATATGATATCAAAGGTAGCAGTATGCTCAGCATCATTTCAAAATAATTATCAAAATATTAAATACCATAAATTGAATACATTTAACACATTGGGCTTGTTCAGTTTAAGTAGGTACATATGTGTGCAGTATAGTGCTTATGGTATTTAATATTTAGATGGTTACTTTGAAATAATTTTTTGCACATGATTAGCAATCTTATATTTTTCCAATGCAGTTGATGGACATCACTAGCACTAGATCACTCATTTCTTCTGGAAATGCATACTTTTCAGTTGCCAGGCAAGGGGTAGGGATGGCGAAATGGTTAAGGTCTTGAGCTCTGGGTACCAAAGATACTTTTTGTAGCAGTCAGCAGCCAGACCACAGCTTCACACACCTCATCAATCTCAACCACAGGAATTGCTGACAACGCACCAACAGCAACTTGCAAGATGATGCACATGCACACTGAGTATACTGTTCTCCAGCTCTGGAACCATGTCTCGGAAAACCTGTGTTCCTGCCACCCATATAGTGGGAAAGTTTGACAGTTTTAAGAGACGTCCTCCGGAGTCCCGGAGGCCACCAATCAGAATTGGCTGGGTTAGCATTTTCTGTTCCGAAATCTGTCCGTCAATCAATCAATGCAAGGTAGTTTTTATATGATGTCATAACCATTAGCAACTTTGAACACATGGTTAACAGTGTAATACTGCAAACACAAAACCTTGACTGGTCCTTTGCTTTGATCACATCCAACTGTGGCATGTGCAGTAGCGAAGTTGCGTTCGTATTACGTAGGAAATTGGCTGTGTAGGTAGGTATGCGGTCTGAGCTGAGGGTGAAATGTGAAGTATTTGTGTTTGTTTTCATATGGCTAGCCTTGTACTGAGACCAACAGTGAAAGGAAAGTGCATTGCCCCTGTGAGTTATGAGAGACTAAACAGTGCTGATTATTACAAGTCACTGCCGGGCAGTGTCATCCATTGTTCACTTCTGTTCCTATGTTTTGACATTTGATTTGATGAAAAATTAGAATGCGTATTACATATGCATATTACGTAGGTGCTGATTACATAGGTTTGTCTGGTCGGTTACTGGTAAACAGATTCCATGCATAAAAAAATAATGTCCGTGAAACTGTACTCTGGAAAAAGTTGGTATGCACTCAGACTCCCAACCCAGAAAGTAAGTTTCCCACTCTGGTTGGCAGGCAAAGTATTGCCCAAAATAATGCCTTAGAGTAGGGTAAAATAGAATAAAATGATAGTCAAAAGAAATAAAAAATGGAACAACCAAACTTTCTATGATAAAAATGATTTATAAAAATTGCTAATTTTTCAACACAATTTTTGTCAGCAAACATTTTCAAAATTAAATACCCTAACATAACCTAACCAAACCAAATCTAGCATAATCTGTTTTTAAAGAAAACAAACTCAAAACATTACTCTGAAAAATGTCTTGAATGTTTTCTAGTTTAAAAGAAAAGCCTAAACTATCCGAACGAAACCTAACCACAATGTTTGCTTCATGGAGGAAAAATGTGTGTAAAACTTGTCTCGTGGATGCCTTAAACTGCCCAATACCCATATTTTCGCAGGGGCAGTTTCTATCGTGCGCGACTTGTGGAATGTTAACACGTTTGCCAATCTTAAGAAAACAGAGTTCTCATCACCGAACTATAATAAACATACCTACAGAGCGGAACCGAACCACCACGCTTTGCGGCCACCTACAGTACTAGGTTTAGGTTCATACACAGCAATCCTTCACACAAAGTGAGGTCACTTGGACCAGCGGCACCAAGTCCGTATAATCCGGTATAGTCACTAGATGATTTGAACGCTTCGGACTGATTGATCGTGACGTCACCAGTTCGATGTAGCCCGATTCCTATGTTGTGTAGGGAGCTGCTGCGATTTCCGAAAAAAAAACATATATCAGATTATAATGCGCAAATTCGGATGATTCTGGCATCGAAAGAAGGATCGCTTCCCTTTCTTTCACCAATCTATCTACCACTTTTGCTCTAGCGATCCATACGGTCGTGGTATATACAGTGGCGTCGCCACGAAATTCTTCCAGGGGGGCAAGGTCGGAAGGGGGCCTCCTGTTCCCCGAAAGGGGGCCTCCATTGTGTTAGGGTCTCATATTGTTTTCAGGCTCTTGCTATGGTTCGAGAATGGGGAACATGATTTTATATTGGTGTTTTGTTTGTTCTTGGCATGGTGCAATAAGTAATATTTGGATAAATACATAAGTGCCAAAACAAACCAACGTCTCAATGCTTTCTCGAATCTTCCCGCTGACCTCTAGATTGCAGCGAGCTGGCTGGGCTGGTGCTAAGCATATCTTACAGATATTTGCCATTGATCAACCCACTTTTAAGTCCTCCAAGTCTAACTGAATATAGCTAGATTCATCACTACTGTTATTTATTCCCATCAGCTTGATGTCATAAGCAAAGCTTGAACGATCATTTCTCAGTCATAGGACGACAATTTCGCAAAGGTGACAACGAGAAGTGGATTGCATTGGTTTTCTGAGCGCCATCTTAGGAATTTGTTTATTTTTATAACATTTGGTGCTGGCTGCAAGGCAACTGCCACACGAGCTAAAATATATCCTCAGCGAATAAATTCACAGCAAGAACAAGCATTGAACAGCAATGCATAAATGACAATGCAACAATGCAACAATGTCAGTGCATACATAATCCAAACCTTCAAATTTCACGCCGTTACGCCCATCGTTTTCGCTGTGCTGTACCGTTTTGTAAATGACTGAGAAGGTATGGAAGCTGGGAAGCTCTAATCATGCAGGCTGTAATAACAGAAAAGAAGTTTGTTGGAAGAAAATGCATTTAAAAACATCATTCATCCCATTTTATATGGGGAATGGATGTTGTATTGTATGCTTGTGAGGGGTAATTTGTCACCTCAATGTTGGTTTTGCTCCATGGGCGTATGGTTCGGAAAATTATTGAGGGACCAGTGGAGTACCTATATTTGCGTCAAGCAGGAGGGGGCAAACGGATTTGCAGGGGAGGGGAGGCATCTACGCCCATTAAAAAGTCCTTGGATTCCGACCGCTATTTTGCCAAAGGGGACATTTCGAAATAATATAATTAGTTATCAACTAAATTGTCCTGTGAAGGGGCCTAATCTACCACTATGGTTTCTGATTGGTCGGATTTCAACCCTAACTCCACCACCCAGTTCTAAGGTTTTCTTTTGGTACCTTGATAAGTTACCTTACACTGCTGAAATTACACCTATACCACAAAACCGGATCGGTATCCCAAAAATTCAAGCTGGAGCCCTCCAAAAAAAGGAGAGATTCCAACAAATAAATGTCCGGATCAGGAAAATGGCTCTGGAGCATCGAACATGTTTTTCCAGATGCCTTACAAAATTGCGTATGGCACCGGAAAGCATGGCAGATCTCGAAAAATCGAGGTGGGATGCAAAAACATGGCGCCAGAGGCTCGAAAAATCAGGCCGGGATTCGGACATAAAAACCCAGAAAAGATCCACAAAAATCGCGTTGAGCACAGAAAGCTGGCGTTGGGTCTCCGGAACCACGCGCCTGGGCGCGATAGGTCGCGCTGGGACCCAGAAAAATCGCACCGAAGCCCCAAAATCGTACTGGGGCCCCACAAATGTGCATCAAAAGCCCCAAATATACACAGCCGGACCCTAAGAGTACAACGGTGCCCGAAAATACAACTAACCTTCCAAAGCGCACCGAGTCTCCCAAAAAGCGATAGGGCCTTAAAACATGCGTTGCAGCCCTAAATAAACATGCCGGGAGCTCTAAAAAAAATACACTGCAAGCTCGCAAGGCGCACAGGGGCCATGAGAACGCACAAGGGCCTGAAAAAGAGGCTGGGCCACAAAAGACAACATGGTTCCAAAACGTACAAAACGACCCGGAGCTAAATAAACACATCAGGATCTTCGAAAACGCCCTGCCACGTAAAACATACTCGGTGCACAAAAAAAGCAACAAAGCCCTAAAACGAGCAGTGTTTCGAAGATGTATTAGGCCCACAACTTCAATTTAAAATGTATTACCCACCACTTTAAAATACAAAATTTCACAATTTCAGGCATTCCAGTTCATAGCACCCGGTGGCCACGACGGCAACGTCAGTGCACGTGCACACCCATCTTTCGTATTCGGTGCATTCGCCACACTTCGTGCGATTTTGCGGCCTCTGCGAGGCCTTCTGCGTTTTGCTAATTGCTGCCACATGATACACTTGCGCCATATTTGACGTGATGGAATGCTTCGTATGGGCGTGTGCTGCGAAAATTCGATTGATTAAATTCGATCATTAGTTTCCTACTTCCCACATTTTCTGGTAGTTATGAAATGCGGTTTCCGCTGAGGTTTGATGCACTTCATATCTTTGCTGCTATCCTCCCAGATTGGCTACCGAACCGAGGCCCTACCTCAGCATTCTTTTTTGGACCCATTGCGTCTTTCTTGCTCTATGATTGTGTATTATGGCTCCAATCCATTTTTGTTAGGGGCCTAAAACATTTTCGAACCACCCTGCTCGTTTTAGGATTTGTTGCATTTTGCGCACCGAGGTTTTTTTTACGTGTCAGGGCGTTTTCGAAGACCCCGACGTGTTTATTTAGCGCCCGGTCTTTTTGTTTGTTTTGGAACCATGTTGCCTTTTGCGGCCTCAACCACTTTTTCAGGCCCTTGTGCGTTATCATGACCCCTGTGTGCCTTGAGAGCTTCCGGTGTATTTTTTAGACCTCCCGGTATGTATATTTATGGCTGCAATGCATGTGTTAAGGCCCTGTCGCTTTTTGTGAGACTCTGTGCGCTTTGGAGGGCCAGTTGTATTTTCGGCCCCCGTTGTGCTCTTAGAGTCCCGATGTGTCTATTTTGGGCTTCTGACGCACAGTTGTGGGGCCCCAGTACAATTTTGGGGCTTCGGTACGATGTTTCTAGGTCCCAGAGAGGCTTATCGCGCCCAGGCGCGTGGTTCCGGAGACCCAACCCCAGTTTTCTGGGCTCAATACGATTTTTGTGAAGCCTTTCTGATTTTTTACAAGTCCGAATCCCGGCCTGATTTCTCGAGCCCTTGGCGCCATGTTTTTGTATCCCACCTCGATTGTTCGAGATCCGGTTTGTTTTTCGGTGCCGTACGCAACTTGTGAAGGCATCTGATAATATGTTCGGTGCTCCAGAGCCATTTTTTTTTAACCTGGGCATTTAGTTGTTGGAATCCCTCCTTATTTTGGAGGGCTCCAGCTTGATTTTTTCGGATACCGATCCGGTGTTTGTGGTTACACTGTGCTTACGTGTGGCCCTAGACGCCAATTTTTGAGAGCCTCGACGGGACTACCGATGGGATTTGTGGGTCCCGAGCGCGATATTTGAGGTGCCTGGTTCGAGTTTGTGGGACGCGTTGTATTTAGCTGTAGCCCGAACGCGATTTTGGCGGTTCCTGTTGCAATTTTTCGAGCCTCGGAGCGAGTTTTCCGGGGCTCGCCGTATTTATTTGGAGACCCATACGCGAATTCTGGTGGACCGACGCGAATTTTGGTGGTCCCAGCGCGATTTTTGAGGCCCCGGCACGATTCTTGGGAGCTTATCCCTCTCAGGATGGAGGGGGCATTTGCCCCTTTGATATAGCACTGCGGCCACTGAAGGAGTTTTTTTTTGTCCCAGAGTGACATTCCGATTAAGGATTGATTTTTGGGGCAGCTGCAACTTTTGGGGCCCCGGTGCGACCTTCTGGGCCTCCAATGTGATTTTCAAGGGCTGCGACGCGACTTTTTGTCCAATGTGATCTTTTGGGCCCCGACGTCATTTTCTTGGATCCCTAGCGCGAGCTATAGCAGCCTCGACACTTTTGGGGGGTCCAATGCGCTTTGGGGGCTTTTAGCATCATTGTTGGGCCCCCAAAGTGATTATCCATGTCCGGATTGTTTTTCGTTGCTCCGGCTTCATTTGTTTTTGTCCCAATCAGACTGTTGGGGCACGGTACGACCTGTCGTGCCCCTGGCATGATTGTCGTGGTCCGGGCGTGAATATTTGGTACCCCAGGCTCATCATAATTTTCGGGGGCCCCGCCGGATCTTTTGGGGCCCATATCGTGATTTAAAAGTACCCAGACACGACTCCTACTATTTCTTAATGGTTTCTTCTTGCAAATTATAGGCCTCCTGTCGCGTCTTAAGGGTCTCGTCTCATTTCCTAGAGCCTTTTTTACTGGTTTTCGACGTCTCCTTGTGTGTCCTACCCTCCTCCATATTCAATGGTCCTCCTCTCCCGTCTTGGAGGGCTTCCTCTTGCATTCTGGGGACCCTTTAACAAGGCATGGGGCTTCCTTTCATCTTCGAGGGGCATTCTCTGCCAAATTAGGGGCCTCCTGCCACGCCTCGTGGGCCTCCTCCTTTATCATGGCAAAGCCTTACCCGTTTTGAGGGATCTTCAATTTTGGAAACCTCACCTCTTCCATACCTTCTACCACTCCCATCTTAAGGGCCTCCTCTCATTTCCTGGGAACTCTTTCCGGTTTTCGGGGTCTCATTTGGTCCTGGAGACCTACTCCTTCTTGAGGGACTCCTCTCGAGTCCGGCAGATGCCTCATTTCTCTTCTAGAGGCCTTCTTTTTCAAATTAGGGGCCTCCTCTCACGTCTTGGGGCCTCCTGCTCTGCGTGTGGATTCGATCTTTACCCATCTTTACCCATATCAGGGGTGGTCTCTTATCTCCTGGTGGACTCCTCTTCTCTCCCAGGCGCCTCCTCTGCCAAATTACTTGCAACCTTTCCTATCTTAGTGGCCTTGTTATTTCCCGGGGACCTTCTTAGCCGTCTTCGAGCCTTCTTTTCCGCCTGGGAGCCATTTCTCTTATCCAATGGCCATTCTCTCCTATTTTAGGGGCCTCCTCGTTCATCAGGGGTCTCATTTCCAACCTTGTGTCGTTCTCTTCCCAGTTAGGTGCCTCTTGCCACGTCTCTGGATCGTCCTTTTCTATCTCGGTGGAACCTCACCTGTTTGGGGCCTGCTTTTGCGTCTCCGAAACCTCATCTCATATCCACTGGCTTCCTTTTCCGTCTTAGGGCTTCCTCTCATATTCTGTGGCCTCCTTTCCGGTGTTGGGGCCTCCTTTGCAATCCTGGCTTCCTCCGTGCCATTTTTGTCACTCTCTTGATTTCTGGGGACTCCTACCCTCTCCTATGTGACTCTTTTTTTTTTAAATTAGGGGCCTCCTCTCACGTCATGGGGGCCTCCTTATCTGTGTTTGGAGCCTCATTATCCTCTTAGCAGGGTGCTTTTGCGTCCTAGTCCTAGATTTTCTCTTCTAGGGTCCTCCTCTTCCAAAATATGGGCCTCATCTGGCTGGTCTCGGTGGCCTTCTCTCATTCCTGCGGAGCCCTTCTTACCCGTCTTGGGGCCCCTATTGCGTCCGGAGAAATCTCCCCTATCATGTCTTAATTTTATATTGCAGGGGCATCCTCTTCGGTCTTGGGGGCCTCGTTTTCCAAATTAAGACTATCCTGCCACCCATCGGAAGCCTTTTCGTCTAACCTGGGTGGCTTCTTGCCCGTATCGGTGGCATCCTTTCCATCCTGAGGGCCTCCTTTTCGTACTGGGGGCCTCCTTTTCATCCTGGGGGCTACCTCCCAATCTCTGTTCTACATCTTAGGGGCTTCCTTTTCGTCCTTAGGTGCATCCTTTTCGTTCTGGGGGCCTCTTTTTCGTCCTGGGGCCTCCTTTTAGTCCTGCGGGCCTCCTCCCAATCTCTGTTCTACGTCTTGGGTGCTTCCTTTGCGTCCTGGGGGCATCCTTTTCGTCCTGGGGGTCTCCTTTTCGTCCTGGGGGCCACCTCACAATCTCTGTTCTATGTCTTAGGGGCCTCCTTTTCGTCCTGGGTGCCTCCTTTTCGTCCTGGGGGCCTCCTTTTCGTCCTGGGTGCCTCCTTTTCGTCCTGGGGGCCTCCTTTTCGTCATGGGGGCCACCTCCCAATCTCTGTTCTACGTCTTAGAACCTCCTCCCAATTTCTGTTCTACGTCTTGGGTGCTTCCTTTGCGTCCTGGGGGCACCCTTTTCGTCCTGGGGACCTCCTTTTCGTCCTGGGGACCTCATCCCAATCTCTGTTCTACGTCTTGGGAGCATCCTTTTCGTCCTTGGGTGCATCCTTTTCGTCCTGGGGGCCTCCTTTTCGTCCTGGGCATCCTTTTCGTCCTGGGTGCCCCCTTTTCGTCCTGGGGGCCTCCTCCAAATCTCTGTTCTGCGTCTTAGGGCTTCCTTTTCGTCCTGGGGACTTCCTTTTCGTCCTGGGGGCCTCCTTTTCGTCCTGGGGGCCTCCTCCCAATCTCTGTTCTACGTCTTGGGGGCCTCCTTTGCGTCCTGGGGGCATCCTTTTCGTCCTGGGGGCCTCCTTTTCGTCCTGGGGCCCACCTCCCAATCTCAGTTCTACGTCTTAGGGGCCTCCTTTTCGTCCTGGGGGCCTCCTTTTCGTCCTGGGGGCCTCATCCCAATCTCTGTTCTACGTCCTGGGGGCCTCCTTTTCGTCCTGGGGGCCTCCTCCCAACCGCTGTTCTACGTATTGGGGCCTCCTTTTCGTCCTGGGGCATCCTTTTCGTCCTGGGGGCCTCCTTTTCTTCCTGGGGGCCTCCTCCTAATCTCTGTTCTACGTCTTGGGGCCTCCTTTTCGTCATGGGGGCCTTCTTTTCGTCATAGGGGCCTCCTTTTCGTCATGGGGCCTCCTTTTCGTCCTGGGGCCTCCTTCCAATCTCTGTTCTACGTCTCTTATAGAGACCTGATTATATTTCCTGGGGGCCTCGTCAGTCTTGAGGCCTCATTGACAGTATGATCTTCTGTCCCGTCGGCCTCCTTGCTCACCTTTTTTTGCTGTGCATTTGCGGATGGGTGCCTCCTGAAATTTCAGGGGGGGGCGGCGCCCCCCCCCCCCAGTTTCACGGCAGGGTGGGGGGCGATTGCCCACCTGCCCCCCCCGGTGGCGACGCCCTTGGCTGTTGCAAAATTCCATGTTGAAGAAAACAATGCAACGCATCTGCCTTTAATAATATGAGTGCATATAACACACAACTCAGAAGTATTTAAGAACGCCAGTGTCTTTAACCATCTCCGCGGTCTCACACCAATAGCCAGACTACAACACCAAAATGTGCATGTGTGTGATCTGATCACACCACTGTAACCGATCATATTACACTCCTGTAACCTTAAACCCGTTTCCAATACCAGTGACCTACTAGTAGGGTATCCATGGGGTGGAATGAAGCAGCGTCGCGAGCGATGTACAAAGAGATCTCGATCCATGTCTCTTAGCGCTTCTAAACTCAAGTAGCAGAACACATGTTGTCGATATTTAATTGGGACCCTCGTCACCAACGTCAAACGAAAACCTTGCAGATGCCCACTTGCTGCCTGCATTATCATACACGCACGCTTGCTACGTGGACTATCAATATTAAGTCGTTAGTCATGGTGAGGATGTGAGATTGCATGACTGTCTAGGAAAAGAAGCCGGTACACATGGGCAGGGGAAAAAGCAATGCTGAGAACGAAACCTCGCCGCATGCGAGCAAGCAATTCTTCTGCGAACGAGAAGGCCGGAATAACAGTAGGTAATTGCAGTACAAGTCATGAATTGTGCACAACTCTGTCTGGCTGTTTGATTCGCTCATGTCACGTAATTAAGATGGTTGAAATTATATTGTGCTAAGTGCACTGAATGTGTAACATTTTGCTGTTTCGTACTATTTTGCGGATCTCTGCAGCTCTTCTAAGTAATGTGTATCCACTTCTGATGTATTTCCGTTTTATATGTCCTATGTCTTATATGATAAAATGCGTATGCGCCGTCACTCCTTAATTAGGTACGTGCCTGCGAAATAGACAAAGTAGTCGTTATAGTACAAGTTACAGATAGCATAAAAGAAGCTATAGCCATTATAACACATATATAGCAAAAATTATCGGAAAAAATATCCATTATGAAGATTGAGCATCGGGCGATGGGTCATACACCATGATGTAGCTCTGGGATGAAGACGAGGATGTGCAAAAAAGTAACTTTCAAAGCTCAACATTTTGACGTCCGCGGCGCGGCGGCTCTGCCCACGCCGGGGACTCCTGCCAGGGGCGGATTCAAGAATTGTCATGGATCACTTGTCTGAAGGGGCGTCTTTTCTTCGGAGGGGTGCCACTGCGAAATTCCTTGGAGGCAGGGGCGGATACAGGGGTGGTAATGAGGACATGTGCCCTTGGAAATTGGCGCCCCTTCAACCGGGAAAAGGCTTCACGCCGGGAAGGCTCGAGTACATCCCCATCAATTTTTTTTTCAGCCAGTGGCGCCCTTTCAGAGGAAAAGGTGCCCTTTCAGTGTTGCCGAGTGCATCCCTCTCGAATTATTCAGTCAGAGGCGCTCCTTGGAAGTAAAAGGCCCATTCAGTGTGCTTGAGTGAACCCCTTGAATTTTTCAGCCAGAGGCATACCTTGGAAGGTAAAGGCCCCTCCTGGAAGGCCCGAGAGCACCCCCACACCTCAGATTGTTCAACTGGAGGCGCCCCTCCAGAGACCAAGTTCCCCTCATGACAACTTCTGTACCCGCTCCTGCCTGGAGGGATGTCTTTTCCTCCCGAAGGGAGCCTCTGACTGAGAAAATTCGAGGGGGTCCATTCGAGCACACTGAAGCGCTCTTTTCTCTCGGAGGGGAGCTGCTGACTAAACAATTTGTAGAGGGTTCACTCGAACCTTGCCGGATGGGCGCATCTTCCTGGCTGGAGGACCGGCCACCCTCCACGGGAGGGGGGGGGGGCACATTCCCCAAGTTCCCTCCCCTGTATCTGCCCATGACTCCTGTATCTGCAAACCGGCAGCTGACCGCGTTCAGGCTATCACAGTTTTCTCCTTTTTTCCTGAGAAGACAGACCTCTAGCCGACGCAGACGGTCTGTGTGTTTCGGGTGGCTAGAATCCAAGAAGGCAACACCAAGTTCAACCTGCTGGTGGCAAGCCTTTCTGTGTCAATCACGACGCAGGTGCGGACTTTATCACTGCCCAGGCGTCCAGTTTCGTGACCCTTATTGATTCCCTTGGGCGTATAGGTTGACGCATTTGCGAGCGGCCCCAATGGAAGCCTTATTTTCACGCCAGCATCTCAGAGACCAGAAGCCATTCCAGCTGTTCCTGCTGATGCACTCGGAGCTGCGTACAGCAGGAGACGCCGCACGCGCCCGTGAGCTGTTGAAGACTACTTCTTCAACGGCTGCCGCAGGCAGCTTGGCCAGCATTATCGCTGTCGTCAGAGGAAGCTCCTCTGAGCCAACTGGTCACCGCAGCTGACAGATTCTTGGAAGCCTCGGCTTCAGGCCTGGTGTCAGCAATGGCGGCAGGACACTCAGCAGCGCAGACGGCGCTAGCCGGCGGCGGTCAGTCGCTTGGAAGCCGTCCTGAGGGACAGATCACCAGAGTGAACGGGTAGACGTCACTAGTTCTAGGGCCATCGGTGGGGCCATCGGCGGGGCCATCGGCGGGGCCATCGGCGGGGCCATCGGCGGGGCCATCGGCGGGGCCATCGGCGGGGCCATCGGCGGGGCCATCGGCGGGGCCATCGGCGGGAACATCAGCGGGGTCATCGGCGGAACGATCGGCTGGGCCATCGGCGCTCCCGCTCCGATCGCAGCCCGCAGTTTTTTTTTTGCTGCATGCCAATTTGCATTTGTCATTGGGGGGGGGCACATGACACTCCACAAGCGTAAGAATACAAAATAACACCCATGCCGTGTTGGGATATATATATATATATATATATATATATATATATATATATACAGGGGTGTTGTTTTGTATACTTTTCGAGGGGCATGTGCTCCCTCCAATGGTGAAAATGCCCCTCAATATGAAGTGGAAATGGGCATTCAGCAAAAAGCATAAAACTGCGGGTTGCGATCGGAGCGGGAGCGCCGATGGTCCCGCCGATGGTCCCATTGATGGCCCTGTCGATGGCCCCGTCGATGGTCCCGCCGATGGCGCCGCCGATGGCTCTGGGACTAGTGACATCCGTCCGTTCACTCTGGTGACCTGTCACCCAGGATGGTTTCCAGGCGACTGACCGCTACCTTTATGTCGCGACTATACCATGTAGTGCAGCCAAGGTACTGGTGTCCAGAGACACTGCGCCGACTGGCACCGTCTGCGCTGCTGAGTATCCTGCCGCCATTGCCGACACCAGGCCTGAAGCCGAGGCTTCCAAGAATATTTCAGCTGCGATAGCCAGTTGGTCCAGAGGAGCTTCCTCTGACGGCAGCGATAATGCTGCCCAAGCTTGCGGCAGCCGTTGAAGAAATAGTCTTCAACAGCTCACGGACGTGTGGAGCATTCCCTGTTGCACCCAGTTCTGAGTGCATCCACAGAAGCAGTTGGAACGGCTTCTAGTCTCCGAGCTGCTGACGGGGCAATAAGGCTTCCAGGAGGGCCGCTCGCGATTGCGCCAACCTACGCCTCAGGGCGTCAATAAGGGTCACGAAACTGGGCGTCTTTGCCGTGATAATATCCGCACCTGCGTGGTGATCGACACAGAAAGGCTTGCCACCAGCAGCTCGAACTTGGTGCTGTCTTCTTGAATTCCAGCCACCCGAAACGAACAGTTCGTCTGTATCGGCTAGAGGTTTGTCTTCTCCGGAGAAAGGAGAAAACTGTGATAGCCTGAACGTGGCCAGCTGCTGGCTTGCAGATGCAGGAGTCATGGGCAGATACAGGGGGGGGGGGGGGGGATAACTGGGGGCATGGGCTTTCCCTCCTATGGAAGGTGGCCGCAGCTCCAGCCGGGGAAAAGCGCTCACCCGGGAAGGCTCGAGTGAACTCCTATATTTTTTTTAGTCCGAAGCGCCCCTCTGAGATATAAAGACGCTTCTTCAGTGCGCTCGAATGGACCCCGCTATAATTTTTCGGCCAGACGTTCCCCTCGGAAGGAAAAGACACCCCACCAGGCAGGAGCTGGTTCCGAAATTGCATGAGGGAACATGGTCTCTGGAGGGACACCTCTAGCTGAAACATTTGATGGGTGGGGTGCATTCGGGCCATCCCGGAGGGACATCTTCACCTTCCAGGGTGCGCATTTGGCTGAAAAGTTCGGGTGGTTTCACTCAAGCACATTGGATGAGGGTTTTTTCTTTCCAAGGAGCGCCTCCGGCTGAATAATTTGAGGCGGATGCACACAAGCACACTGAAAGGGCACTTTTTCCTCTGAGATGGACGCCTTTGGCTGAAAAATTCGATGCGGATGCACTCGAGCTTTCCCAGAGTGGAGCATTTTCCCGGCTGAAGGGGCGCCAACTTCCATGTCGGCACATGCCTTCAGTGTCACCCCTGTATCCACCCCTGCTTCCAAGTACTTTTGCAGTGGTGCCACTCCAAAGAAATGGCGCCCCTTCAGACAAGTGCCCACATGACAATTCATGAATCCGCCCCTGGCAGGGCCTTGGCGCTGACAGGGCCGCCGCGCCGCGAACGTCAAAATGTTGGGTTTTGAACATGCCTTTTTTTTTGCACATCCTCGTCTTTTTCACGGGGCCATAACATGGTGTATGGCCCATCACCCGATGCCCAAACTTCAGCGAATCAGACAGCCAAAGAGTGGTGCACATTTGATGCCTTGTACTGCACTTACCTGCTGTTATTCTGTCCTTCGCGTTCGCAGAAACCACGCTTGCTCGCATGTGGCCAGATTTTGATCCCAGCATTGCTTTCCCCTGCCCATGTGTACCGGCTTTTTCCTAGATAGTTGTGCAGTTTCACACCTTCAATAGGACTTCAACATTGATAGTCCACGTAGCAAGTGTGCGTCTGTAATAATACAGGCAGCAAGTGTGCATCTGCAAGGTTTTCGTTTGACGTTGATGACGAGCCCAATTCAATATCGACAACATTTGTTCTGCTACTTGAGTTTAGAAACGCTACAATACATGGATCAAGATCCTTTTTATATCACTCACGACGGCTGCTTCATTCCACCACGTGCGTACCCTTACTAGTAGGGCACTGGTACTGGTAACGGGGCTGCGGCTACAGGGGTGCAATATGATCGGTTTCAAGGGTGTGATATGTTCACACATATGCATTTGTACATCTTGGTGTTGTTAGTCTGGCGGTTGGTGGGACACCGCGGCAGATGGCAAATGATGGTGTCGTTCCTAAATACTTCTGAGTTGTGTGCTATGTGCCACCAGATTATTAAAGGCGTGAAGGTGTTGCATTATTTTGTTCATCAGGGAATTTTGCAACAGCCATCACATCTTTGCGTTTTCATGACAAGCTACTAGAATGTGAAGATCAGGATTTGCCTGATTTGATTTAGATTGCCGGACACAGCCATACTTAGTACGGAACCGGCCACAGACGTTTCCCAAGCAACGTTTACATATGAGTTTACACTGGCTGTTCAGACAAAGTGAGCGAGCTTTCCGAGCGAACGCAGTGATACAAATGCTAAAACCCATTTGGTTTTGCTTGCTTCGATTCTGAAGATATCTTGAACTCGGCGTCTTTCTATGTGATATTGATATGAGATGAACTGGCATAAAGACGCACCGTTAGGTAGTTTTAACTGATAACTGCATTTCATAAGTATTGAATATTGTCATTCTTCACCATCAAGAAAGAACACATCAATATGACCTGAAATCGATTGAAACGTTACACATAAGAACTCCACATTGTATATTGAATATGCGAACGCAGTCCACTCAACTGTCTCAGTCTGATGCATGTTGGTATGGCCGGATCCATGATTATCTACCTGGGAGTGTTTCTGTGTGTCTTGCCCACAAATATTAATATTAATAATACATGAATAGTTCGACATTACGCATGTGTGTTGGTCGGCTCGTATATTATTTGTTGATATTTGAGCAACGGCGCAAATGTGGCTGCGGAACTCTTGCACACGAATAGAAAGGAACGTTTCGAAAGTTGCATTCGCTGTTCTTTTGTCGGACTTTCAATTGAGGCGGACAATTGTATACCCCATAAGTGATAACCTGGTCTTCTAGACGCGTCACTGTATTTTATCTTGATCTTGAGCATCACATCAATTGCAAATTTATCCTATCAACAGACTAAGTTGCCTAAATCTAGCATGCAAACATAATTGAGGACAGGGTCAATTAATACCAGCGTCGGACGGCCTCTCACATAACACACTCGGAGTGTGCGTGTGTGGGGGGGGGGGTGATTCGGCTTTGCCCCTAAGATTCCGGAAACTAGCACACAATTTGGAGGGTAGATTGTGGATGTAGTGATCTCGCTTCAGTACAAGTTTCATGACCCTAGAGGTCTAAAGTCAAATAAGGTGGGCGGCTGTATCACCGCACTGCCGCTCCACCGTTCTTTGTGACCTTGAACGCTCGCCGGCCGCCGCCTGGTTGGCCGATTTGGCACCCCCGCAATTCCTATATTTACTAACGGATTTCGATTTTGTGTGGCATAGGATGCGCTTATCGATTTTTTTAAACAAAGTCACGACATTGCATTACAATATCGCCGCCCGTTTAGGAGGTAATGTAAAAAACAAGTGGGCTGATACCGCCTTCGACCCACTCCTTCGGGCAGCCTCGGCCTGGAACCTACTGCCGCCGGCCACTTCCGCTTCTCGGACACGGGGCGAGTTCGTCGCGATGCTGAACAACGTCTTATAAACTGACTTCCCGTGTTCGGTTTTCCCCTGTATACTGTTGTCTTGCCGCTTTCATTTTTGCTCATGTTTGTGAAATGTATCTGACTGTATTCTGACACAAACCAAATATTAATCCATTTTATGGAATCGGTTTGTTAAATCTCGCAAATCTCGCAAATACTTCGGTGCGCGTGGGAAACAACCACATTTTATACCTACATCAATCCTGTGGCACTTTGCCCCTCAATCATTTTCATAAAACAACACCTATATGTATATATATATATATATATATATATATACATACATATATATATATATATATATATATATATATATATATATATATATATATATATATATATATATATATATATATATATATATATATATATATATATATATATATATATATATATATATATATATATATATATATATATATTATCTTATATATATATATATATATATACATCTATATATATATATATATATATATATATATATATATATATATATATTATATATTATATATATATATGCATCTATATATATATATATCTAAATGTACACATCCGGTTGTGACTTCAGGGCACAGTTCTATTTATTTTGATCCCCCGACGCGAATTTGTGTGGTTCCTAACATGAGATTGTCGCAGAATTTCTTTAGCGGCGGCTTTGTACTTGTAGGGCTCCGACACTAGTTGTCTTTAGGGATCTCTTCTGACTTTTTCCGAGCTCGGGTAGATTTTTCAGGTCCCAGTGTTTTCTTTTTCGGTACACCGTCGCGATTTTTCGGTCCCGGGTGCGAGCTTTCGAAGCCTGGGGACGAACTTTTTGCCCTTGACGCGATTTTTTTGGGGGCCTGTTCTAATATTTTGTCCGGAGTCCGGTTCAATTTTCCAGATCAGTGGCGTAATCCTTGTGGGCTCTGTTCGATCTTCCGAGTCCCCGGAGCGCGACATATTTGTGTCCTGCATGTGATTTTTGGCTCCATGTCAAAACGTTTGGCCCAATATCACCGTACTATTTTAATGCCCTTGCGTGGATTTTCTTTAGTGACATAAAACATGATGTTTGGGGCCCCGAACGTTTTCTTCGGGGCCCGACGCATTTTTGGGGCGTTTGTCGCGATTTTTCGGCCCCTACAATGATGTTCCGAGCCTGAATTGTTCTTTTGCGGGTGGGGGTAGGCTTCATCTCTGTCTGGTGCCGGTGCCATTTTTAGGGCTCCTTGCGATGCTTTGGTGTCCCCAGAGTGATTTTTGTGGCCCGGATGCGACCCTTTGAAGGCCCGCCACCTCTCGGAGGGGAACAATTACCCCCTTTGCCTCCTCCTTCGGTACCCCACTGACGTGAGGAAATGTGTTGCAGCAGTTGTCTGCCATTTGCACGTACCACCTTACCAACAGTGGTCTTTACGTGACTCGTCTCGTCACACTGCTCATATCCGCAGCACCGCGCGATGCTTGCAGTACTCGACAGGAAAATGTCAACGTTGGTCCAATTAAAATATGCTAATTTTAGGGCAAAGCAAGATATATATTCCCAGAGAAGATACTTCAATCTTCCAGATGAATCCAATTTTGTCACATTTTAATAATATATAAGAACAAAAATGCCGTGTGGAAAACATGGAATTTTGGCTGGACTATCTACGGAAGGCCAAATTGGCCCTCCCATGTGACGTCATGGGTTGCGAACGGTGGTAAAGGGCCACGAAATGCCTAATTCACAGTCACCAGAAGCTGTTATTCATACGTAAATATTCTTGCAATTGCGTGATATTTAGGTCGGTGGATAGGGTGGTTGGCTGTGAGTCAGTAGGTGAGCATCGCGGAAGCGTTTTATGATATTAAAAGCTACTTAATACTTTGCCATCTAAACTGTAACATTACCACATACCCCCATATGTCGTATTTGACACATGGATGCCTAGGTAGGTGCCTACCTCCCTGCCTAACCTTTAAATATGTGTTGTTCCTATACGAAGCTGCAGAGGAGCAGCAATAAATACATGGCTTGAGTTTAGTAAGCTACATTCAGCTTTGGTTAAACCTAAAGCATGTAAGTCTTGAATACTGTACTGCAACTCCTTCGTTTGTGTGCAACTTAGTTTAGAGATTAAAGGGGGTACGTAATTACGGTAATCTTTACCTTTCGGCCGACACATACTGCCAAGGTTAGTGATTTGTGAAGAGGTGTACATTGGGGAACAGTGACGTCACAGGAGTCAGGAAGTGACGTCACAGGAGTCGGGTGTTGGTAAAGATTACCACCTAACCTAGACTAAGATAATGTAGCATAATATACAAAATGTACCATAGCATAATATAATCTAATCTAACCTAACCTAACCTAACCTAACCTAACCGGAAAACCAGAATCCTCCGAAGCAAATTTTTCGGCCATGACGTCATGAAATATATGCGACATTGTATTCGACACCTCTTTCCAAATCACTAACCTTGGCAGTATGTGTCGGCCGAAAGGTAAAGATTACCGTAATGACCACATAAGACAGGGTGTAAGGATCTGATCAGGAAGAGGGTTAAAGGAGCCAAACAGGTGAGAAACAATGTTATAAACTCAAATTTAAATGAAACCCTGTGGCCATGCAGCTTTACAACTGCATGACTATCCTGATCATCCATATTCAAGACTTGCATGCTTTAAGTTTAACCAAAGCTGAATGTAGCTTACTAAACTCAAGCCATGTATTTATTGCTGCTCCTCTGCAGCTTCGTATAGGAACAACATACATTTAAAGGTTAGGCAGGGAGGTAGGCACCTACCTAGGCATCCATGTGTCAAATACGACTTATGGTGGTAACTGGCAATGTTACAGTCTGCAAACATTTATGTTATGTATCTCACTGCCATGGAATTCCTAAAAAAACAAATACTGGCAGACCTTGGAACAGTTTGAGCAAATAACCTAGCTGGGAATGACAGTGTTTTCCCAGAAATTATAAACTTGCATTGGTGTCCTGAAAGAAAGCTGAATAATTATGTGAGATGCTGGAGAGCAGCTGGTACACCACAAAGCTAAACTTACATTGATATGCATGGCTGCATGTGGTTTGCCTTGCTTGTCTACTAACCTTACTGCTCAATCAATCAAAAATTAAAAAAATTACATGTGAATAGATAAATCATAGATGAAATAAATTATCCTAACCTAACCTAACCTAGACTAAGATAACAGCATAATATATAAAATATGTCATAGCATAATATAACATAGCCTAACTGGAAATCCAGAATCATCCCAAACAAACTTTTTGCCTCAACATCATCAAATCTTGTGAACATTGCTAGCACTGCCATTAATGTTAACAGCATTGCAAGAAACGTGCAGCCTTGATCAAAGGCTACAGATGCATATGGACACAAATATTTCTTGTCAGGAATGAATATGGAATTCAGCCAGAAACATAAGGTTTTTGGTGTCAAAGAGCATTGAATCAAGTGCATGAAGTGTTGAACTTCTTCTTTATCACATTTGTGACACACCGGGTATGGATAATTATACATGATTGACTATATTTGTAGAGTGGAGATTATGATCATGTATTTCTTTGCCAACTGAAAAGTAATCATGTGCAGAAAAAATGAGTGGTTGCATCATCCTTTTCACTTTAAAATACACGGTATTAAAAAGAAGGATTTCAAAGAATCAAATTTTACCTGGATCTGCAATAATACCAAAAACTCGGTAAGTGTGTAGTTAAAGGACATTTTTGTTTAAAAACAATAATGTGATGTTTATGGATGTGAGTAAGATGGTGTGACCACTTATTTTCTCCACAAGTGCTTAATTTTCATTCAATGGCAGTTAATGGCATAACCATTTGATGGTGTCATAGGCATGGCACAGATGACATGTGCTACAATATTCACAGTATTTTACATGTTAATACTGCAAGCATTTCACATACCTTGATGGGATGGTCCAGACTGCAGTTCATTCATTTCTACCTCCGGTGTTGTTTGGCCCACTAGCACAGCTCTCAGACTGCAGCTTATAAGGTTTCAAGAATGAAGTTGCTCTCTTGAAACCAGCAAACCTTAGAACAATTTGGGCAAATAATTTCACTGGGAACAACACTGTGTTTGTTAAAAAACTGTAAGCTTGTGTGATTATCCCAAAAAGAAGGCTTAATCATTTTGTGAGGCACTGGAGCACAAGCAGAACAGAGGGAAGCATATTTACACTGATATGCATAGGTGGCTCCATTTGACTTCTCTGCTGACATTTCTGCTTTAATTTGAAAAATTGTACATCAATAGGTAAATAATAAATAAATATAATTACCAAACTGAACCTAACCTAGAGTAACATAATGCAGCATAACAAATGTGACAAAATATAGCCTTACCTGACCTAACCAGAACATCTAGAATCACCACAAGCAAACTTATCTGCTATGGTGCTATCAAATCTTAAAATTGCTAGCACTGCCATCAGTGCTGCCAGCATAGCAAAGTACCTGCAGCCTTAATGTGAATTTCTGGCCATGTGTAGTTGCAAGTAGTTGCAAGTGTGGAGAATGAATGTGGAATTGTACCAGAAACTTATGGTTTTTGCCATAAAAGAGTGTTGAATTGATGGCAAGTAGCATGAACTTTTATGAACTTTTTTACCACATTTTTTAACAACATTTTGGACATGCTTACAATGTGACAACCTATTTCTCCTGCAATTGGCTACTTTTCAGTTGGCAAGCAAAATACCACCAAAAAGGGGCTTTGTGTTTGGAAATATAACATAGAAATTAGGTTAAAAATGTAGCATAACCTAGTGTAACCTAGCCTAACTTCTATTTTAAGAAAAACTGTCCAAAATATTCAAAGGTTTCTAACTTCATTCCTTCAAATTTGTCCAACTTCATAAAACCCAATGTAGCATAATCTAGCTAAACATAACCCTCTTGTTTGCTTTATGAAGGTAAAATGTGTGTAAAACTTACCTTGTGAATATCTTAAAACCACAATAGTAATGACATGAAAATAAATAAATGAAAATAAATAACAATAATAATAATAATGCACATAACCTTACCTACTCTTGTTGTATATTGTAACATCATTGCATCACTGAAGGCATTTCCATCACCTGCAGTGCTGATGACAAGTGGGGAAATTTTAAATTGTGAATATCTTGCTGATACATGGTTTGCTAAAGAAATGATAGAGGATGAATGCACTAGGTAAGCTTCAAGAAGTCTAGTGCATACATTTTTCTCATTTGTGCTCAAGTGCTTCTATGTAAATGTCTGCATTTAGAGAACAAAATATTGTAGAAACATATTCATGATCGTGATTCAGACAATGCTTTCATTCATTTTCACAATAAATGCATACTTTTCAGTTCTTGACCAACTATTGTGGCAGTAGCATTGCCTAACCTAACATGACATAAAATAACATATCCTATCCTAACCTGATCTAAAATAACCTATCCTAATATAACCTAAGCTAAAAAAACATCCTAACCTAACTCTTCCTTTTGGTAAACCTAACCTAGCATGTTTCTTCGCAAAAGTTTTTTTTTATCTTCTCAAACAGTTCTTCCAAGTCTGTAATTTATGCTTGCATTACACACGGAAATGAATGGCCCCATCCTTTTAATAACATACAGAAATTGCGTTTGTACCATATTTTTTCTTGAAATTCCATGTCAGGCTGAAAGTAAAAATACCTGCTGATCCCATAGATTAGGTAAAAGTTATGTAAATATATAAAAATAGTGTTTGAGATGAATCTTCATCACCTTCAGGATTTCAGTACTTCAGGCATAATGAGTGTTCAGGACAAGTAACAGGAACTGAAAAGTGTACCTTAAACGTAATTTAAATGCTTATAGTAGTCAATACAGCTGCTAATAAATCTTTTTCACAATATTTAGAATATAGATTCAGCATTATTAAATACAGAGAGGTGGGGACGAGTGGTCTAGGGGTAAGATGCTCGTCTCACAATCGAAAGATTGTGGGTTCGAGTCTCACCTCTCGCTACTCTTCGCCCGCAACCAATCGGCGTGAGAGATTGGCGACGCTATATGACTCAACGATCGACGTGTCGTAAAAACCAATAACCAACCAAATACAGAGAGGTGCATGTAGTCTTCCAATGTTGTTTAATATATATTAATCGTTCAGCATGTGCAAAACAAACCCTAGCGCGCACGCTGGAGGGAGTGCGGTATCCGCCCTCCCTCCTCTTTCCACGATATCTCACAATTGGGCAGGGATATTGTAACGCAATCTGGTGGTTGTGTTGCAAACTGATATGCATGCCCCATAAACATTTTTTTAAAAAAATCAGTTGGTACATATAGGAACTGCGGGGGTCCAAAATCAATCACCGACCGGCCGCCTAGCGTTCAAGGTCACAAAGGGCAGTGACGCGGCGGTGCAGTATACCGACCGATCTCGGCCTCGTTTAATCCTGAAGACATTGACCTAGGGTCATCGAATTTATACTTGCAGAGTTCACTACAGCCGTAATCTCCTCTCCATGTTTTGTGTTTGTAACTTCAGTAGTTACCGAAATCTTAGAGGCCGGAGCGGAATTCGAACCCCCCACCCCCCTCCGGTTCGCATTGTGAGAGGCCTTCTGGTGTGCGTACTGAGGATGCACATTTCTTGTACGAGCCCATATAAGATACTGTTGATAGCATTGGATGCTGATATTAATATGAAATAAAGTAATTGGCTTCCAATAAAAGAGAATTGAACACTATCAACTTGATAACGGCTATATGCCAATATTCTTCTAGATTAGAAGCTTCCTTTCTCTTCATGGAGGTATCTATGGATGATCTTGGTGGTACTTAGTAATCTTTTTAGGCTGAAACGTGACGCTATGTATGCGCAAGTGGGCGTTTGATTGACTACAATTGTGTAAATTTTCACCGTCATAGAGCAATGCAACTGTTCAGACCTCCCCCCCCCCACAAAAAAAAACCTTGTCCGAGCGCACCAGTTAGTGCTGCATTTCAATCTCTGCATTGGATGAGATCGAGTCCGCCCGAGGAGGTAGACAACCGAGGAGGAGGTGGACCTACGCAAATAGCAACTGCTATGGTTGTATCATAAGGACTCGATCAACAGGAACTCATGCGGTCGAATTGTGCAGAATCGCCCGGCCGCTGACTTGTAGCACCGTTTCACGCGACCGTGTCGGACGACGTTGCAGGTGCCCAGCAGCGAGTGGCGGCCATGTCGAGCGGCGCGTGCATCAAGCACGACTGGTACCAGACTGACAACGACGTGGTGGTGGCCGTGATGGCGCGTGGACTGGCCGCCGACGCAGTCTCGGTCAGCATCTCCGAGACGGCGCTGGACGTGACGGCACGGCTGCCCGGCGGCGACGACTACCGGCTCCAGCTGAGCCTGCTGCACCCCGTGCTGCCGGCCGCCTGCTCGTGGCGCGTGCTGGCCAGCAAGATCGAGCTGCGGCTGCGCAAGGCGGAGGCGCACCGGTGGGCGGCGCTGGATGGCGACGGCTCTGCACCGTCGCTGCGCGCGGCCGGCGCGCTGCCGTCGCCCTACAGCGCGCCACCGGCGTGCGGCAACCGCGACTGGAACGCCATCGCCACCGACCTGCGCCGCCAGGAGGAGGCCGAGAAGCCCGAGGGCGAGGAGGCGCTCAACAGCCTCTTCCAGAAGATCTACGCCGATGGCTCGGACGACGTAAGGAAGGCCATGGCCAAGAGCTTCACCGAGTCCGGAGGCACCGTGCTGAGCACAAATTGGCAGGACATTGGCGTCAAGCGCACCGAGGTGAAGCCGCCCGACGGCCAGGAGTTCCGCAAGTGGAGCAGCTGAGCAGTGAGCGGTGTCGTGCCGCGATGGAACAGTACCGACCACGCTCCTCTCACAGTGGTGTGCTCTACCCCACTCGACCTGACGCGACAAGGTGCCCGATGTCGTGGGCAGAATGTGCTCTTGATGCGAAGTGGAGTATCAGTGCTAGTCGGGAGTTACCGATTTAGTTATTTTACGATTTTCATTCGTCTCAGTGATCTGCGTTACTTGCGAATCAGCTTTCTAAAGTGACAACCGTTGTGTTACCTGTCACGAGTGTAAAGTATACTGGAGCGGATACGTGGTTACTACCGGTGAATGACCCAAATGGAACTGCTTGTAAGTTGAAGTTGGTCTATTTTCCTTCCTTTGCGTGTTCGACACAAAAAAATTGGCTTCTTATAGACCACAGACTTCGGTTTAACTCCTGATGCCAGTGGTTGTGAAGAAATACATACATTAATCGATTGCAGCCATGATCGTATTAAAATGTCTGCTAAAGCGTTTGGCCCAGAACCATGGGTCATCAGTGTGGTCACCAGGATTCGGCACTCATATGCAAGTAAGCTTCTTTCATCATGGCATTTGGTTAAGGAGTATGCCGTAATGGAAAGGTTGACTAGAGGGTGCGGGTGCGGTCAAAGCTATGTTCCCTCCTGAATGCCGACACATACGAATTCCAGCCGAACGTTCGTACCCGACACGAAGCTTCAGAATTCGTGAAAACTTAGTACCACAAAGCCCCACTGACAACATAAATGAATTAACTTCCACCACGGATCGTTCACTCGCCCCCGAATTGCATTTGACCAATTATGAGCCCCAGGGATGTGTCTAAAACTAGCCATGATCAGCATCATCTTCCACTGCCAGCTGTTGTGTGCGACAGAAAAAGAACAGACGAAGCGAGGAAACGTCTTCGAAAATTTGTCCGTGGCAGGTTTAAAGTTTATTTTGTTGCACGTGGGTTTGCGTGAGAACGTCCCTGTGAGCGCTGTGCGTGCAACATGTGGAAAAATAGTGGCATTCTTCGTACAGGGCACAGCCTCAGCCTCACAGGGCAAAGCCTCTTCTCATGCACATCTAAAAGAAAGGTTATACGGACAATGGGCCCGATCTCCGTCCTCACCAGCTTTGAGCCTTAGTAACGCTGTTGCACCGTTCCCAAATTTCAGTTTGGTAACTTACAATCGGTCCTTGCCACACTTCATGCTGCATCATCATTCATCTCCACTTGTTCTCAACTGCTCGCATTATTCGTTCGAATATTGTTTTACGGTGGGACTTTGGAGCGCTCCACAAAAGGTGGCGCTGCGGTGCCGGAGGCCAGAGGAGAGCTCGGCACTGGTTTCGTCCAATGTGTGTGATTTTGGCGAAATCATAGACGGAGGGACGGGAGGCAAGCATTGGATTGGGGAAGGAGGAAAAATCGTTGAGCGGGCCAGTCACAGGATCCCATGGACAGCATCAACTTGCATAACGATGGAACCGAGCCAACACTGGGTGAGCCAGGTGGCATCAGATATAACTATATCGATACCCTTGTTGTATCCTCATGAATCATCAACAAGCACCGGGTGGATTCGACCGTACCTTTAGCTGCGATTAACCGTGTGTATGGAAACTGCAGATGTATTGATCTGCACACAATGGAGTACTTGCTTTGAATAATTACATACACTATATGTGGTAAGATGCATCGCAGCTATGCTCTTGGATAGAAAAACGTTCATGTGTTATATTATAAATATACATAGGGTAGAGTGGGGTAAGATGCCCCCTCGGGTAAGACGTCCCATCCCCTCTATAGGCTGATCAAAGAACTAGAGAACATATCTGAAGTTCTTGATTGGAAGCAGAAGCCACGGTTGTTTATTGCGCAAAAAGTTGGTCCGTTGCTGCAAGTGTGTGACGAGCGCTGAGTGTTTCTCTGTTTTTCGGCGTTTTCGATCATGAAAGTTTAACAAAATAGTTGCAAATATCTGTCCAAATAATATACTTGCGTGCTGTAGGACTTTCCATCGCGGAACATGATATATTTTGCCTCTTTAGGGTGTTATTCTCCAGTGCGCCACGATTGCCCTATTTCTGCACGCTACGTGCGACCAAATTTCGGCATTGTAAGACGCCCCACACATCGATGGGGAAAGACGCCCCCGGGGGGCATCTTACACCATAGATGGGGCGTCTTTCCCGCCGGTAGTTTACGAATGACACATTTATGTTTTAATATGTAGCTAATTAGCTTTCATACCTCGAATATGTTTTTATATATTTCTTTTGTCACCCTCGGGGACGTACGAACTATTGAAAGTGTTCGTGAAGGGGGTAACCCACAAGGGATTGGGAAGCTGCGGTCTGAAATTTACCACGTACATTTTTCGTGTCTGGTAACATCTATACATTTTTGGTGTCAGGCCTTTCCAAATTGGGGGCTTGAATGCCATCCCCTCCCTGCTTGTTACGACCTTGGTCATTCGTAGATGACATACTTACCTAAATGTGAAAGTGTCTGTATTAATCGATCTACCCATATCTATAACAGATAATACCCAGATAATAACATGTACCCAGTCAATTAATCGAGATAATAATACTGACTTTACCCGAATACTATAATACAAATTTATATGCACCAAAATTCGCCAGACTGTGTGAAAATATTTGTACCTAGCGAAGAGCATCACCCTTGCACATTATTTCAAGGCTTGCCAAAGTATTTCCAGTTTGTTCCAATATGTGCAGCAAACACCAGCGGCGCGGGAACTGTTTCAAAGTTGGGGGCCAAACAACTATTTTTGGCAGAATATTTCCAGTCAACGCCATAGGGTCAATGTTAAAAATAACTAAAGTTGGTTGGGGGGAGGGGGGGAGGCTCTGCCCTTCCTATTTCCCTCACCACCCCCGGTTCATGCGTCCTTGGCAAACACCATCAGATAATACCTTGCCACAACCCTAATCAGTTTGTATCAATTTCCACCAACAATTTTCTAATTCCGATATCATTTTCAGGGTCACGTAACATGGCACGAACCAGAACCAGGACCTCGGACCGAGGCTCCTATGGCCAAGAGAGTCTCAAGCAAGCACTTTAAGCCATACGTAGTGGATTTCCCTGCATAAGGTCTCCAAAATGTACAAGATATCCAGAAAAACACTGCGTCGCCACCGATACAAGAAGGTGCTGGTCCCGGGAAGTCTGGGAAGGTCTACAGACATTCCAAAGGAAATGGAGGAACAACTCGTACAAAAGATCAAAGAAATGGAGAAACTTCTTTTGGGCTCACAGCACTGGACGTACGGCGTCTAGCCTACGAGTTCGCAGAGAAGATGGACATGAAAGTGCGGTTCGACAAAGAGCACAGGATGGCTGGGAAAGACTGGCTTTACGGATTTTTTGCGTCGCCACCCAAGCCTGTCAATCAGGAGCCCAGAAGCCACAAGCCTATCCTGAGCCGTCGGATTCAACCGACCTTCTTCTTCTTCTTCGAAGTTCTTCGACGCATACGAATCAGTTCTCGACGGAGGCGACTACGGGCCCATGAAAGTATGGAATATGGATGAAACTGAGGTGACCAACGTACAAACTCCAGGGAAGATCGTTGCTTCCAAAGGCGTTAAAAGAGTCGGGAAAATCACAAGCGGAGAGCGCGGCAAGACTGTCACTGTTCTGTGCGCAGTCAACGCGGCTGGATTGTACTTACCTCCAGTCTTCGTCTTCGGCAGGATGAAGATGGTTCAAAGCCTGATGAACGGTGCGCCGCCAGGCTCGGTGGGAACGTGCACTAAGTCTGGATGGACCGATCAGAAGGTTTTCCTCACGTGGTTCCACCATTTCCTGGCGGTGGTGAAGCACTCAATGCAGGACAAACACGTGATCATCCTCGATGGCCATCACAGCCATAAGTCGCTCGAGGTCGTCGACATGGCTCGGGAAAACGGATGCGTGCCCATCCAGGTAGGCGCGTGGCCGAGTACGAGCTGGCTCAGATCTTCAGCACTGCCTACTCGAGATCTGCTACCATGGAGCGGGCGATCAATGGATTTAAAGCCTCAGGAATATGGCCCTGTGACATGATTTTCACCGAGGATGATTTTGCACCCGCACGAATGACTGAGGAGGAGGCTCCCGATTCCCCCGCCGGTCTCGACGGGAGCGCGCTACAGTCGTCTCAAGAACCGGCGCCGGAGACTGCGGGCTCGAGCGCCACAGCTGCCGGTCTCGACGAGAGCGTGCTGCAGTCGTCTCAGGAACCGGCGCCGGAGTCTGCGGGCTCGAGCGCCACAGCTGCCGGTCTCGATGAGAACGTAGTGCAGCCGTCTCAGGAACCGGCACCGGAGTCTGCGGGCTCGAGCGCCACAGCTGCCGGTCTCGACGAGAGCGTGCTGCAGTCATCTCAGGAACCGGCGCCGGAGTCTGCGGGCTCGAGCGCCACAGCTGCCGGTCTCGATGAGAACGTAGTGCAGCCGTCTCAGGAACCGGCGCCGGAGCCTGCGGGCTCGAGCGCCACAGCTGCCGGTCTCGAGGAGAGCGCGCAGCAGTCACCAACCAGCATTCTAGATATGTTATGCACCACTCCGCGAGCGGAAAAGAGAGAGAGATCTCGTCGGGCTGAACAAGCCACAGTAATCACGTCGTCTCCCAACAAGAAAATGCTTGAAGAAAGAAAAATGAAGAAGGGAAAAGAAAAGTAGAGGCAGCTAAAAAGAAGGGGACAAGACAGACAAAGCCAGTATCGCAAAGGAAAAAACAACAAGCTGGCAAATCTGCAACGCCGCAAGAACCAGATGACACCAGGTGCATTATCTCTGGCATGAGATTTATCATGTCGTGTGAAGAGTGGATTCAGTGCGCAGCCTGCCAAGGCTGGGCCTGTGCGCTCTGTACCGACGTACAAGCTAACGGCGATGGTGGCTACACTTGTGACCTGTGCCGCTAATACATTTGATCTGTGCTGTCAGCGTATGTTTTAAGTTGAATTGAAACTTGTGAAAGCATGCTATGCCCTATGGTGATGTGTTGGCACCAGCCTGGTGGAATTCTACCTTAAGAAGAATTCACGGGTGGCTGGTGATTTCGGTACCAAAGCGTTTCTTTTTCGCAAACTCAGAATAAAACATGAACGTTTGGTTGATTTTTTCAGTGCGGGGAAGGAATGCGTCTGCCGGTTGAAGTGCCTACAAAATCATGAACGATAAAGTTTGCATTTTATGGCAATGGGGAAAGATGCCCAGGGCAGGGGCATCTTACCCATACCCATGGGGCATCTTACCCACCCCATGGGGTAAGACGCCCTTTTGCATGCCTCTGGTAAAATCTCAACAATGAGAAAACGAGACAAGTCTCAGTGATCCAGTGCATTCCAGTGGATATAAAAATGATGGGGCTTCGTGTTGACATTCAGAGATCCAGGATTTGGGGGTTAATTTGGTCACAATGCCAATTTCCCTAAACCCTGGGCATCTTACCCCACTCTCCCCTACACCCATCAATCTTCAGTGAGGCTGCACAATAAATGACTAAGGTTTTACATGTCATCTTGACCAAACAGTGAACAGTTTTTTTTCGTATTGCGTAACTTTAACCAAAAAATGTCATTGTGCGGAACATTTTAGTGCAGTTTCATCTTATGGAAAAACAGGTATCATTTCTGGATTCCAAAACATATCGGAATACGTGACAATGAGCTTGCATGTCATGCTGCAGGGTGTAAGGAACAAACACCATGTCATCGCGCGCTTCCATTCCATGCCAGTGACCACTATCCAATTATTCCATCTTTTCTTTCCAGACAGTGACAGGACAGATGGCACAGGGTGGAGCTAAACAAATTGAAGCCAATCAAACCACGACTAGCATTGTGGTCCCTACCAGCCTTCAGCTCGTCTAGTAGGCACCAGGTGCCCTCCTGCCACCGTATAAATGGGCACATACCAGCTGCGCAGATGTGTTTGTATTGTGTGGTAACGAAAGATCAGAATAAGTGAGGTGTGATGCCGCACTGACAGTGCGCCATGTGCTGGTAGTGTGTCCAGAATATGCCGAAGAACGCAGGCATCATGTGGGACAACGCGAACGCACTTAGGCTGATGATGCGTTTGTTAGACTGTTAATGGTGCAACAATATGACTCAAATGGGTTGCCACGAATTAAAAACCCAATAATCATCACCATCCAACGTAATGTACTCACATGGCAATGTTCGGAAACGCATGTCTAAAAATGTCCGAACTAGCCCACTCTACCCGGCTTAGTTGTTTTCAACACTTTTTCATGCATCTTCACCTTTTCATGCATCATCCATAGGCACTAATATTATTATGTTTATAAAAGCTAGGTGGTGCTCAGCCATTGATATGTGGTGCTCCAGCACGACCCGTTAGCATTGAAAGTCCACCAATGCTTTTGAATGATATTCATGCGCAGCAAAACGAACCCAGTATAAATTATAAATTTTGATGTATTACAACATTCCTTAATATTTGGGGCGGGGGTCACCTCTTTCACATGACTGCACCGTATCTATGGCAGAGGGGCAGTCGCCCCCCCCCCCCTGCAGTGAGACTGGGGGGGGGGCGCCGACCCCTGAAATTTGAGGAGGCTCCTATCCGGAAACGCATAGGGAAAAAGGTGATCAAGGAGGCCGACGAGACAGAAGTTCATGCTGTAAAGGAGGCCCAAAGACTGGCAACGAGGCCACCGGGAAATCTAATCAGGTCCCTATAAGATACGTAGGGCAGAGATTCGGAGGAGGGCCCCAGGACGAAAAGGATGCCACCTGAAACGGGCAAGAAGCCACCCAGGTTAGATAAGAAGGCTTCCGATGGGTGGCAGGATATTCTTAATTTGGAAAACGAGGCCCCAAGATGGAAGAGGAGGCCCCTAAAATAGAAAATAAGGAATTATAGGAGATACTTCTCCGGACGCAAGAGGGAGCCCCGAGATGGGTAAGGTCTCCGCAGGAATGAGATTGATTGATTGATTATTTGGGCTTAAGGGCGCTCCGCAGGAATGAGAGAAGTCCACTGAGACCACTAGCGGATCCAGGGAGGGGCCATTCCGGCCATGGCCCCCCCGAAGCGCTTAAGAAGGGGGGGGGGGAATAGTGTTTTTTGCCCCCCCGAAACCAACAGAAGTAAACTGAATTAAAATGCAGTAACATTTGCCGAGGTTAAAAATATCGTCTGGATGAAAGAATCTCCAATTTTAAAGGTATTTTCTTATAATTGTTTGGAAGCCAATATGGTAGCATAGTACATTCTGACACACATCGAGGGTTCTATGCTGCTCAAGTTCTGCTTACAGCAAGAGTTGACAAAATCGGATCTGCCAGTGTGTACACGTGCACGAACGTTGACGTGGTACAAGACGTTGAACGTGAACGTGAACGTTTTGGTACACAAGAACACAAATCATGTAACTTAGAAGCGGTGGAGTTAGGCTGCGGCCCATACACAGGAAATTAGGTTGTCATTAATTATTATTGTAAAAAATGGGGCCCTTTGACAAATAGTGGTAAAATCCGATGCTTTTAACCAAAAATAGTGGGAGAATGGGCACCCTCCAAATCCCTTCGACCCCACCCATGATGCAATTCCTAAGTACGCTACTGGGGGGAGGGGAAGGGAGAGGCTGACGCCGAAAACCAAAAGCCCCCAAAAAAACCGGTAGACTAGATCCGCCAGTGACTCAGACCAGCCAGATGAGGCCCATATTTTGGAAAGAGGAGGACTCTAGAAGATAATATTTGGGACTATGACGCAAAAGCGCCCTGCTAAGAGGATAATGAGGCTCCAAACACAGGCGATGAGGCCTCCAAGACGTGAGAGGAGGCCCCTAATTTGAAAAAGGAGTCACCTATGAAAGGATAGGAAGCCCCAGAAATCAAGAGAGTGTCAACAATTATGTAGTGAAGTCGATCCTCGTTGGCGATGTGATAGAGTCTAGGAGGCTCGCGTAGCGATAACGCCCGTTCAAAGCACGGCGGTACGTTTGGCTTCGTATTTGACGGTTAATGCAAGCAAGGGCCGAAAGGTGACAGGTGTCGACAGCAATTTAGTACCTTCTGTCGACACCACAACAATGATTTACAACAGCAGGAACGATCTGTGCGCGCCGACAGCTCGGTCAGTTCTCCCCGCAATACCCTCCGGCACCCTCCAGCCTGGAGGTGCGGTACCCTCCAGCCGCCGTGATTGGCTGTCGCATTAATGACGGGGCGCCATAGCCCGCCGGCGATTGGCGACACACATTTTGGCACACCTCCGAACAACATAGCCGGCCGCGTTTGACGTCACCTCATACGGAAGTGATGCATTCTGGGGACGTAGCCCGGAATGCATTGTTATAAAAAAAGGATGTCTGGTTGATACCAAAGCGTTTGGGTTTAGCGGTCCAGACACATCATGATAACAGTGGCCGCCACCTATCGGCTGACGCACTCGGCGCATTCCTGTTGGCTGAAGGCCACATAACACAAGTAAAACATGAACAAGGTTACAATTGGCAAGGAGGCCCCCAGGATTGCAAAGGAGGCCCCCAGGATTGCAAAGGAGGCCCCCGGATTGCAAAATAGGCCCCATGATTGCAAAGGAGGCCCCAATACGAGAAGGGAGGCCCCAGAAAATGAGAGGAGGCCCTAAGACGGAAGAGAAAGCCAGTGGATATGACATGGGGTTTCGGAGACGCAAAAGCAGGCCCCAAAATGGGTAAGGTTCCACCAAGATAGAAAAGGATGATCCAGAAACGTGGCAGGAGGCACCTAATTCGGAAGAGGGGACGACACAGGATTGGAAATGAGACCCCATGATGAACAAAGAGGCCCCTAAAACAGGAGAGTAAGACCATTAGATAAGGGGGATGGCTCCCAGGCGAGAAAGAAGGCTCCAAGACGGGTAAGAAGGTTCCCAGGATATGACAAGGCAACTGAGATAGGAAAGGTTGCTTGTAATTTGGAAGATGAGGCACCTGGGGAGAGAAGAGGAGATAAGAGGCCACCCTTAAAATGGGCAAAGATCGAATCAAAACACGGAGCAGGAGGCCCCCAAGACGTGAGAGGAGGCCACTAATTTGAACAAAAGAAGGCATCTAAAAGAGAAAAGGAGGCCCCTGCCGGACTCGAGAGGAGTCCCTAAGACGGAGCAGGCGGTCTCAGGACCGAATGAGGCCCTGAAGACCGGAAGGAGTTCCAGGAAATGAGGGAGGCCTTTACGATGGGAGTTGGTAGCAGGTATGGAAGGTGAGGTTTCAAAATTGAAGATCCCCTCAAGACGGGTAAGGCTTTGCCAGGGCAAAGGAGGCCCACGAGGCGTGGCAGGGGCCCCTAATTTGGCAGATAATGCCCTGGAGCATGAGAGGAAGCCCCATGCCATGCTGAAGGGGCCCCGGGATGTAGGAGGAGGCCCTCCAAGACGGGAGAGGAGGCCATTGAATATGGAGGAGGGTAGGACACAAGAGGAGACACCCAAAACCGGTAAAGAGGCCCAGGAAATGAGACGAGACCCCTTAGACGCGAGAGGAGGCCTATAATTTTGAAGACGCCCTTAAGAAATGGTAGGAGTCGTGCCGGGGTACTTGAAAATCACGGCATGGGCCCAAAAAGATCCGGCCGGGGGCCTGAAATCACGCTGAGCCTGGGTACCAAAAATTCACGCCCGGACCATGAAAATCACGCTAGGGGCACGACAGGTCGTACCGTTCCCCAACAGTTTCATTGGGACACAAATGAAGCCGGACGGACACAAACGAAAAACAATCCGGACGTGGATAATCACTATGGGACCCCAACAATTGCGCCAAAAGCCTCCAAAACGTATTGGACCCCCAAAAGTGTCTAGGTCGCTAAAACTAGCGCTAGGGATCCAAGCAAATGACGTCGGGATACAAAAGATTACATTGGACTGAAAAAGTCGCGTCGCAGCCCTTCAAAATCACACTGGGGGCCCAAAAGATCGTGCCGGGACCCTAAAAGTTGCAGCTTCCCAAAAAAAATCAATTATGAACCGGAATGTCACTCTGCGGCCTCAAATATCGGGTCAAAGTCCCCAAAAAAGCCCGTAAAAACGTGTGGCACCGGAAAAAATCGTGCCTTGCCCCCAAAAGTCGCGCTGGGGCCACCAAAATTCGCGTCGGTCCACCAGAATTCGCGCAGGGGGCTCCAAATAAATACGGCGGGCCCCAGAAAACTCGCTCCGAGGCCCGAAAATCTGCAACAGGAACCGCCAAGATCGCGTTGGGGCCACAGCTAAGCACAACGCGCCCCGCAAACTCGAACCGGTCCCCCAAATATCGCGCTCGGGACCCACAATACCCATCGGTAGTCCCAACAAATTTGGTCTGGTCATCAAAAATTCACGTCGGGGCTCACAAAAATTGGCGTCTAGGGCTCCACATAAGCACAGTGCGAACACAAAAATCGCATCGGTATCCGAAAAAAAAATCAAGCCGGAGCCCTCCAAAATATGGAGGGATTCCAAAAAATAAATGTCCGGGTCAGGAAAATGGCTCTGGAGCAACGAACATATCATCAGATGCCTTCATAAATCGCGTACGGCCCCGAAAAACATATCGGAGCTCGAAAAAATCGAGGTGAGATACAAAAACATGGCGTCAGGGGCTCGAAAAATCGGGCCGGGATTCGGACTTTAAAGAAAATTCAGAAGAGATCCACAAAAACCGCTTTGAGCCCAGAAAACTGGCGTTGTGTCCCCGGAACCACGCGCCTGGGCGCGATAAGTCGCGCTGGGACCCAGAGAAATCGCACCGAAGCACCAAAATCGTACTGGGCCCCCACAAACGTGCGTCAGAAGCCCCAAATAAACACAGCGGAATCCTAAGAGCACAACGGGGTCGAAAATGCAACTGGCCCTCCAGAGTCCCGCAAAAAGCGACATGGCCTTAAAACATGCGTTGCAGCCCTAAATAAACATGCCGGGAGCTCTAAAGGAAATACACCGGGAGTTCTCGAGGCATACAGGTGCCTTGCGACCGCACAAGGGCCTGAAAAAGAGGCTGGGGACGCAAAAAGCAACATGGTCCCAAAACGAACAAAAAGACCGGGCACTAAATAAACACATCGGGATCTTTGAAAACGACCAGACACCTAAAAAAATCCTCGGTGCACAAAAAACTCTAAAATGAGCATGGTTTTCGAAGATGTGTTGGGCCCCTAACAAAAATGGATTGGAGCCCTAAGACACATCCGTAGACGAAGAAAGACAAAACGGGTCCAAAAAAGAACACTGAGGCAGGGCCTTGGTTCGGTAGCCAATCTGGGAGCATATTTAATAAAAGATATGAGGTGCATCGAAGCTCAGCGGGTATCCTCATTTTAACCACCATAAAATGTGGGAAGAAGGGAACTAATGATCGAAATTAATTAATCGAATTTTCGCAGCGAACGCCCATACGAAGCATTCCATCACGTCAGACATGGCGCAAGTCTATCATGTGGCGCAATTAGCAAAACGTAGGAGGCCTAGCAGAAACCGTAGCATCGTACGAAGTGTGGCGAATGTGCCGAATGCGCAAGATGGGTGTGAACGTGCACGAACGTTGGCGTCGTGGCGACCGGGCGCTATGAACTGGAATGTCTGAAATTGGGAAATTTTACATTTTAAAATGATTTGCGTAGGTGCAATTTCAGCAGTGTGAGGTGGCTTATCAAGGGATACCAAAAGAAAACCTTAGGGCAGGGTGGAGGAGTTAAGGTTGAAATCCGACGAATCAGAAACAATACTGGTAGATTATGCCCCTCCACAGGGCAATTCAGTTGGTCACTAATTATTTTATTTAAAAAGGTCCCCGTTGATAAAATAGTGGTCCAAATCCGAGGACTTTTAATGGAGTAGACGGACCCCCTCCAAATCTGTTTGCCCCTCCCCCTTGACGCAAATATAGGTGCGTCACTGGACCCCCAATAATTTTCAGAAGCATACGCCCATGGGGCAAAGCCAACATTGAGGGGGCAAATTCCCCCTCACAAGCACACAGAACAACACCGACACCCGATATCAAATGGGAGGAATGATGTTTTAAATGTATTTTCTTCCTACAAACTTGTTTTCTGTGATTACAGCTTGCATGATTAGAGCTTCCTAGCTTCAATACCTTCTCAACGACGTCATGTACAAAACTGTACAGCACAACGAAAACCATAGGCGTGGCGGCGTGGAATTTGAAGGTTTTGCGTTATTTATGCATTGCCATTGTTACATTGTTGCATTGTCATTTATGCATTGTTGTTTGATGCTTGTTTTTGCCGTAAATTTAAGATGGCTATCTAAGATGGCGATCAGAAAACCAACTCAATCAACTTCTCGTTATCACCTTCGCGAAATTGTCGTCCTAGGACTGAGAAATGATCGTTTAAGCTTGCCTATGACATCAAGCTGATGGGAATGACTGATGAACAGTAATGATGAATCTAATTAAATTCAGTTAGACTTGATGGACATAGAAGTGGGTTGATCAATGGGAGATATCCTTAAGATATGCTCAGCACCAGCCCCGCCAGATCGCTGCAATCTAGAGGCTAGCGGGAAGATTATTCTGGTCGAGAAAGCATTAAGACATTGGTTTGTCTTGGCACTTAGGTATTTATCCACATATTGCTTATTTATACCCTGGTATGGCTCAGTTTTCAGCGAAAAAAAAAGATTATTGCTATTTCGTATTGCGTAAATGATGCACCATGCCAAGAGCAAACAAGACATCAACATGAAATCATGTTTCCCATTCTGGAACCATACTAAGAGCCTAAAAAACAATAGCAGGCCCTAACACGGTGGAGGCCCCCTTTCAAAATTGCCCCCTGGAAGTATTTCGTGGCGACGCCACTGTATACATACACACACACACACACACTCACATATATTATATATATATATATATATATATATATATATATATATATATATATATATATATATATATATATATTAATATATATACAGGTAGACAGGGAGGCAGGGGCATAGGAAAGCCCAGTAAAGGAAAACAGAAATGCATAAGAACCTGTTGTCAGTTTCCCACTACATGAAGTGGACCACTACACAGAGAACTGCTTCTCTACTCATAGACACGGGGGCTAGCAGGACACAACTTGGTGAGATGTATGAGAGACCGCGTCTGTCAACGCGAGCGGGTCTGGTCGTCTGTCAACGCGAGCGGGTCTGATAGTCTGTCAACATAAGCGGGTCTGGTCGTCTGTCAAAACAAGCGGGTCTGGTCGTCTGTCAACATAAGCGGGTCTGGTCGTCTGTCAAAACAAGCGGGTCTGGTCGTCTGTCAACACAAGCGGGTCTGGTCGTTTGTCGGCACGAGGAGGTCTGGTCGTGCTGTCTGTCTCTGGAAGTCCCAAAGAGGTCTTGGCGCACAGCACAGTGGCGCGCCACGAAGAGCGGAGTATCACGAGCTGAAGGGATGAGAGAGACACTGGACGAGTGGATTATGTCGCGTGGGAGACAGATTCCTGGTAAAACCATATCATCTGGCGACAAGGAGCTAAGTGATGTATGCTTCGCAGGTGCAGCGGCTGGACGGAGCGACTGCGCTGCCGTTCTGAGAAGTCCCTAATACAAACTCTATCAGCATCCGGCATAATATGAAACTGGTCACAGATGTGGTCAGATCGCATGTTCACCCAGCGGGATCAAAGCCATTCTGAAAACAGCCAACTGTCACCGAATGACCCCGCAAACCAGCCACCCATCACTGAATGGCCCTGCAAAACAGCCACCCATTACCGAATGACTCCACAAAACTGGGCCCCTGCCATGGCTGCAAGCTACTTTCGCCCTGTTAAACAGGTGACACGAACTCGGAGGGGTGAACAGCTAAGACGCTTACGATATACTTAGCTGGGGGCAAGTACGCGGTGGGAAGGCCGATCGCCAGCGCACTAGCAGACACAAAACGTGTCACTCCAGCATGTGACTTTAACACGCGCCCTGGAGGGCCTCTGAAAATTACGCGCACTGGAGGGGGGGGGCGGATTCCGCCCCCCCCTAAGATCTCGGCTCCTATTAAAGCTGGATGAACGAAATTTGCAGGGTGGATGGGTACGGTAATGAACTCTATGGTGTGCAAATTGCATGACCTTAGGTCAATATGTTCAAGGTCAAATAAGGTCACATTTGCCAAAATTGTCTTGTTTTGCGTGGTTTGGCTTGTCATTGTTATGGATCGCTGTGATTGTGTTTAAATGCTCCAAAATGGGCATCAATGATGTTTTGGACATTACTAATGATGCAATACAGATGCTAGACCCGACATTTGACCTCAGGTCACCTATATAGCAGCACTTTATCAGGTCAGTTACCTGTTCCAGTTACCGGAACCGGGCCGCCCGCCCGACTGCTCTGTTGGGCAGCTCGGCGCAATCGGCTTCGCGAAGAAAGGAGTGAAGTACATGAATAAAGTATGGAAACGCAATGACAAACAGTACAAATGACATTTATGACAACATTTCAGTTGATCAAGTTTGGTTACATTAACCTGTCATGAACTTGACCTGTTTTGACCTCGGTGACCTAACATGACCTTGAAACTATATAGTATATCAATATACATCAAACAAGTCGCTAGTGTTGCCAAGAAGACTTCCCTTTTGCGAATATACGGGAAGCGCATCAGCGTCGATTTTTGTGGTCTGGTGTTAATCAATTTTTTTTACCTTATCGGCCCCTAACTTGAAAATGTTTCGGCTGATTTCCATTTTTCTTGCTTTAAGCGACGCGCCGGTCATTTCTAAGTAGGTACGCAGAGAATCGCGTATATCGACCGGTAAAATCTGCAGTTATGTACGAAAAACCGGATGGGTGGGCGGATTTCGTCCCCCCCTCCAGTGCGCGTGTTAAGTGTTCGTGTACTCCCATCATCTCCATGAACTACTTCCTTGCCATGTAAATCGAGCCTATCCTCATAATGGGGGTGAGTAGACGAGGTGGAGATGTATCATAACCTCCACAGCTCATAACCTCTACAGCTCATAACCTCCACAGCTCATAACCTCCACAAATTCAACACACCCGAAGCGCTCGTAACCTCCACAGGTCATAATCTTCACAGCTCACAGCCTCCACAACTGCGAAGCGCTCATAACCTCCACAGCTCACAACCTCCACAAATCCGAAGCACTCATGACCTCCACAGATCATTACCTCCACAACTTCGAAGCGCTCATGAACCTCCACAGCTCATAACCTCCACAACTGCGAAGCGCTCATAACCTCTACAGCTCACAACCTCCACAGATTCAAGAACTCCATAATTTTCTAGAAGCATCATTTCAGATAGCTATCGCTAGGTAGAAGCACGGTCTAGGTATTATAGCAACGCATATTGATGAATGTCATGCGATTGAACGTTGAAGTATAGATCACAATATTTATCACTAGATGGCAGGATGTGTCATTGCATACGCGTTTGTTGTGTGCGCGCATTGTTAGCTTTCCAGACCTCGGAAACCGGCTGTCGTCCCGTGGGAAGCTGATATGCGACGCCGTGGCGGATGCAGAGCACGAACACACTGCTCAGACCTGTTTGTATCAGATTTCATGGCTAGCTTAAAATGACTATTCCATTGTGATTCTCGCGCAATACTTGCATTTTTCTGCCCGGAATATGCCGGCTAGTCATACCCTGGTGACGCCATTGATCAGCTGTCTGGGGAAGGGACGGAGAAAGCGCAGCGTCTGTGGCGCGAAAGTGGACGGTTCGCGTCGCGAAACCGTGACGTTGCCGCTGATGAAAATGTGCATTAACTTGCGAGAACTAGTTACCCATAGTTCAATTATACCTGCCTCTTGTCCACCAGAGTTGCACACCAGAGTGCAGTTCGCATGTATTACGAGTTGGCTCTCTTTTACTTGCACGGTGTCGGGATATTTTATCTCGCGATAGCGCTTGCTGGACGCTTTTTATAGGTGAGCTTAACTGCTTTTATAGGTGAGCGACCACCAGGCTAGACCACCTTTCCGAACCCTCAATGAAAGAATTACTCATGCGCGTAGCCCTCCAGTAGAGATTGGCATCCCGGGGAAGAGCGTCAGGACCCTCCCTAGGTTCGTTGAACCCTCATTGAACCATCCGTGGAAAATTTTGCTCTACAAGAAGAATCAACCTAAATTCAACGTGCAAAAGGAGGGGCTGAGTCAACGCCCGAACCGATGTCTTTTTCATTCTAAGTTGGATTTGTTGCCTGTGGGAGGGCAATAGTTGCTGCTGCCCGCCCCCCCCCCCCTCCTGGAATCTCGAGAGCTCTCCACCTATTTCCTCCAGTGTTACATTTTATGCTTAAATGTATTCTTATATAGATGTCTTAAATGAGCTCGCTATGATCCAGGTAATTTGCACGTTCGTCCTGCGTCATCTTTACAACTGAAATTATATATAATCGAACTCTTGACGTGCGCGCCACGTAACATCGATTTAGAAAACGACACGTAGCTATTCAAAACACTCGTTACTATTTCGTGCCGTTTTTATTGGAGCTTTCACGACGCACAAACCCATTCCAGGTTATAAGGGCAATTGCTCACCTGGATGTTTAGCGGCAGCGAGAAGTGAGAGAACGACACACAGCCTTTCGGTTGAAAGACCAGCGCTCTACCCACGGGTTATCTTGTCTCCTTTTCGATTCATATTCACTCGTATATTTCCAACACAGTCATAGCACAGCCTTGGTGAACGCACACGACAGGCCATATTCATCATGCACGTCCGCCCCGCTTCGCGATGGTGCCTGCTTGGTGCAGCCATGGTGCCTGCTCGGTGCAGCCGTGGTGCCCGCTCGGTGCAGCCGTGGTGCCCGCTTGGCACGGACCCGGGATCGGCTGGGCACACGTTTCTGTGACACCGTATAACCTAATCTATGCTCACCCGGGCTTCTATCAGTGTAACATCACTGAGTAGCTCGTCTTAGGTTATGCTAAGCTTTACATCTCTAGCTTTAGTCATTGTAATCGTGGGAAGCCTAACTCGCAGTTCCGGAGAGAGTGGAGGGTCATTCGCGGGTTAACATGTATGTGCACTGGAATAAGGAGAGGGAAGGGTCATTCGCCCCCCTCACCAGTTATTAAAAAATATTCGAAAGTCGCGAATCATTTGGATGTCATTCATAGTTGACCTTTACAAAATGGACCTAGCGCAACGTAAAAAAATCGATTACAAATATTGTTAGATATTGACGTACAAAGCGAAACGCGTCGGACGAAATTGTGTGTGAAAAGTGACGATAAGGCATGCTTGGCGAATTTCCAAGAAATACCTATATAACTCATGCTTATAAACTATATCAACTATGTTGGCAATTTCTAGGTGTGGTATACTCCCCATCGAACGTGCACATCAGTTATACAAATGACTCCAAAATGCACGAAAATTAGTTTTTCTTAAACAGTTCGCTTCATGTAACCTATAGCGAATTGAAGAAGTGTTATAAATTATTAAACAACAGTACTTCTAAAACCCTCAGCCACCCTTCAAGATTAGTGTTCCTATCTTTGTAAGTTTATTGTACGACCATATTGTTAGTACTTCTTCGCTTTCTATGTCAAGTGCTCACCTTCTTCAACATTTTACGAACATGTCCTAATCCGATGTTGCATTTAGCTTGCGCATTGCCTGACTAGCACCTCTCAGAAGTCCTCTGTTAGTCTAGAAGTTCGTCGTATTAACGCTTTCGCTTGCCAGCTAATTCCTTCTGTGTTTTCTAGCTCTTCCAAACAGCTACTGATCCGTTAAGAAGCAGAATGGAAAATTCCAACTCACACAAAATTAGTCAATGTGCATTATATTGTAAGGTGTGTGCAAGTTTTGTAGCAGCTGACATACGTTCGCAGACTTTATTTCGTTTCGACCGACCCATGGCGATTGCATTCCCGTTCAGGAAATACCGTCACACCGTCCGATGCGCGGTCAATTATGCGAAAAAATGCAGACTTCCTAAATCTGTTCCTTCGAATTTGTGTCCGTCAATTCCCACGACTTCCGAATGGCCATAGAATACTCCTCAAGGTAATGATAAGAAAATACATATACACTAAATGATTAAAAAATCCCCCCAATATGACGGTATGCACACTCGTGATATGCCATACCATTGGTTAACATGACCTCCCAGCATGCTATGAAACAGGTCTGTCTAGGCCCAATGCGCTCTCATGTATTATCCATCCCCGGCGTTTGACATATAAACTGTCCACTAAGCTGTATATGGAGATATCTTGCAAACTCAAGGGCCATCTTTAGAACCGGGCCCACTGGATTATCCAATCGAATTAATAACTCCATAGTTTGCAACACTGCATGGCCAGATTCTCATTTTGGAAAGCTGTATGTTTTCAGCTTCATGTTTTCTCACCCAGAAACAGAGATCACGGACCCAGCAGACAGCATTGATTTCCAACCTCCCCACCCACTCCTGGGGTCTCCTGGGGTCTCTTTTATTTTGTTAACTGTAAAGAACATACCTGGGATCATCCCTCTTCTCCCCGAACAACTTTGGACTTCCCAATCACAGACAGGCCTAGGAAAAGGAAAGGGTGAGACATGCGCCCCCCCCCCGCAGGTTGTGAGGGCCAATGAGGCGTAATATTATGACGGCGTCAGGCCGATATCATGCTGTACGTCGCAGGGATGATTGTCTGGCCCCGTGTTGGTCGGGATTTGTCGCCTCTCCCCTACTGAGTGTTTGTTTTTGTTGTTCCAACACTCATGTTCCCAAGCACCGGGTGTCGTACGTGCACTACGAGTCACCCGATGATCCCGGAAGGTGCGCCCGTGCGAATCAGTTTGTGTGAATGTGTTGCATTTCATTGGCTTCGCGTAGTTTGACGTTTTGTTTCCCGTGAACCTGTGAGAGGAAGAAATGTAGTCTCCGCAAATAATTTACCCTGCGGACTCTTCCTCAAACGTGTGAGCTTGGTTGCATTTGGCTAGCTGAGTCATGCCCAACTCACGAAAATCGTAGACGCATCTATGTAAATTTGGTATGCAAGGTTCTTAGAGGAACAGGAATGGTTATGAGTTTCATTTAAGTTTTATTTAATTAAAGTCAATTTAAGCTCAGCACCACAGCCCTGGGTAAGAACATGGTGACACCACTGCCATAAACTAGCAAGTCATAAGTCGTGGCATATGACACCACAAATTAAGGATAGAGGGGGCGTTAAATCAGCTATCTCTCCTTCTGGTGACATCGCCAATGCCTCGGGAAGCGTCATTACTTCGATGTGATGGCAGGTATAGTTTGAAAAGGCTACATTCCATCACGCACAGCAAGCCATTTCTTGGCTGCAGTACCCAGCCAGTCTGACCAGGAGTTATCACGCACAGACAGTGGCGTCGCCACGAAATACTTCCGGGGGGGGGGCGAATGTTGAAAGGGGGCCTCTTGCTCCCCGAAAGGGAGCCTCCACTGTGTTAGGGCCTCCTATTGTTTGTTTAGGCTCTTAGTATGGTTTCAGAATGGGAAACATGATTTCATATGGATGTCTTGTTTGCTCTTGGCATGGTGCATCATTTACGCAAAACGCAATCGCAATAATCTTTTTTTTATCGCTGAGAACTGAGCCATACCAGGGTATAAATAAGTAATATGTGGGTAAATACTTCAGTGCCAAAACAAATCAATGTCTTAATGCTTTCTCGACCAGAAGAATCTTCCCGTTGGCCTCTAGATTGCAGCGAGCTGGCGGGGCTGGTGCTGAGCATATCTTAAAGATATCTCCCATTGATCAACCCACTTCTATGTCCACCAAGTCTAACTGAATATAGTTAGATTCATCACTACTGTTCATCGGTCATTCCCGCCAGCTTGATGTGATAAGCAAGCTTAAACAATAATTTCTCAGTCCTAGGACGACAATTTCTGGAAGGTGACAACGAGAAGCGGATTGAGTTGATTTTCTGGTCGCCATCTTAGGGATTTATTTATTTGTATAACATTTGGTGCTGGCCGCAAGGCATCTGGCACACAAGCTAAAATAATAAATCCTCAGCGAATAGATTCACGGCAAGAACAAGCATTGAACAACAATGCATGAATGACAATGCAACAAAGTAGCAATGGCAATGCATAAATAACGCAGAACCTTCAAATTCCACTCCACCACGCCCATGGTTTTCGCTGTGCTGTACTGTTTTGTACATGACGTCGTTGAGAAGGTATTGAAGCTGGGAAGCTCTAATCATGCAGGCTGTAATCACAGAAGACAAGTTTGTAGGAAGAAAATGCATTTAAAAACAGCATTTCTCCCATTTTATATGGGGTATCGGTGTTGTTTTGTGTGCTGTGAGGTGGAATTTTCCCCCTCAATATTGGCTTTGCCCCATGGGCGCATGCTTCTGAAAATTATTGGGGGACCAGTGGCGTACCTATATTTGCGTCAAGGGGAGGGGGTCCACCTACCCCATTAAAAAGTCCTCGGATTTCGACCACTATTTTTCAACGGGGACGTTTTAAAAACAATAATTAGTGACCAACTGAATTGTCCTGTGGAGGGCCGGTAAAACCGGTAAAATCTGCAGTTATGTACGAAAAACCGGATGGGTGGGCGGATTTCGCCCCCCCTCCAGTGCGCGTGTTAAAGACGTTTTGTGCTATATAATTGAAACTAGGGCACACCACATAGCCATTCGTGAGGTTGTAATGAGCTTGCACCCACCCCCACACAAACGCACATAGCGGAAGTTGAATAAATTTTGTTTGAACAGTAATACTAATGGTTTCACTCTTCACCAGGAAGATAAACCTAGCATTACGAAAGAATCCATCATTCGTGAAAACAGTTCCAAGTCCAGCGAGAAGTGTGACTTTGGAAGTACTTATGCTATGATGATAGTTCTTTTTCAGTATCGCATGTCGTTGTTAGCCATAGGCGCGCCCAGGGGCCTGTCCCATCCCTTTAGCGGTCCCCATCTTAGCGGTAAAAGTTGTGTTCACTATTCAAATTATCGGGTTATCTATTCAAAAGTGCTCCACCATGGTACTTTGCGAAATTACTGGGTGCGTCCCTGCTGTTGACCTGGCCCATCCACTTTTTGAGACGTTCCTACGCCTATGGTGACGAGGGCATGAAAAGGCATATTGCAGGCGGATAACATGCAAATGTTATGTGATCATCCGCCACTGCGTGTCGCATTATTTCCCACGCGTCAATGCATTGCAGGCGAAAATCGTGTAAATGTTATACGATCATCCGCCACTGCGCAACGCATTACTTTCCCACGCCTCGATCCGCGGGCTACCGAGCTCTCGAACAATAGAAAATCTGCACGCAAAGAGCATGTACTCACTAGTATCATCCTGCCATCTGGGATAAATATTGTGACCTATGATTCAGCATTCAATCTCATTATTGTAATACATAGACCGTGCTGCTACCTAGCGATAGCCATCTTAAGTGATGCTTCTATAAAATTATGGAGTTCTTGAATCTGTGGAGGTTGAGCGCTTGGGAATCGTGGAGGTTATGAGCGCTTCGGACTTGTGGAGGTTGTGAGCTGTGGAGGTTATGAGCGCTTCGCAGTTGTGGAGGCTATGATACGCTGTCGTCGAGGTAGATGTTCGTCTACTAACCGAAAGGTTGTGGGTTCGAATCCCACCTGCCACAGCTTTTCGCCCGCGCCCAATCGTGGTGAGAGATCAGCTACGCTACATATGACCAAAGTAGTCGATGGCATACAGACAAATAACCAACCAATCAGCATTTCCCCATATCAATAGCTTTGGGCTCTGAAAGGCGCAGAACACAACGGAAGAACAGCGACAGTAGAATGTATTTGGAAAACATTGTTGGCTCGCGACAGGTAATCCGATGCACCTACATTCGGCACCGACTGTCAAGATAATCAACTTTTGTTTCACCTAGTCACTGCAAGCATAGTGACATGCAGGGAATTATTGTCCGAAAAGTGCATGCAATGGATCACACAAGAACGAAATGCTGCTGTGGTCACAACATATCAATGTATAAACCGAATAAATGGTTGCAAAAATAGCATCCGAAAGTTACGCCGAACATACCACTATAATACGTGAACAAGTAGCACGAAATGAGAATTATCTACATATACTAATGATAATCCAGAACAACTACCAGGGATGGCGGAAGTATATAAAAAGCAAGTTGCATTCGATAATAGAACTCCGAATGAAGCAAAGTAGTCCTCGGAATGAATGCAAGATCTTGATTATAGAATGGAAGATCCTGCATTGCCAAGGACTATCTCAATAAAGGCACAACTGATACTGTTTGAAGTATGGCACGGAAGCTGACGGTTGTCACAGAGAGCAGAGGCAAAGCCTGTTTGTTTATTGGGGTTTAGGGGCACATCGCCTGCAGTGGTCATGCAGCCAAGGCAAAGCCTAAAAATAGACGTAACAAGTCGGTGTTACAAAGTTGTTCTAAACATGAAAATAGACCAATCCAGAAACACATTACCCAGGTATATTCCATAGTACTAGAACCTACGGATTAATGAGAAACGCATCCCGGAATCCCAGTGACCAGGAGATGGACCACGATTAGCTAAAGCCCTGCTAGGCACCATGCAAGAAATATCAACAGCACTTTACAATGAGGAAACAGGTTTACAAAAAGTAGGGAGCAGTGCTCGCGGAATGCACCTTTTTGCCACATATCAGACAAGACAAGTAGCTAGGTACGCAGACACGCGCTGCAATCTGCCCCTTAATCTCATCAGAATCGACAGAATCTCAGACCATCGTGGGCCCAGCCAGAGCAGCCCCAGCTGGCAGCGAGCCTCATTTATCAGCCAACAGATGGCGGCACGGTATCGACTGCCGTCCAACATCAGGTGGCAGCGACACCGGCTCGCCTAGAAGGCTGGCTGCGACTCGCGGAACGCATCCAGCGCCTCGGCCAGCTGCTGCTGCGAGCCGACGTCTTCGAGCATCGAGTTGAAGCAGGCCTGCTGGTGGAACAGGCCACTGTTGGCCGGACAGTGGTGCTCGAAGTGCAACAGCCGGAAGCTGGGGTCGACGGCGCGGTGCACGTGCAGATCCGAGTGACGCACAAACGCGCCGTACAGGTCGTACGGCTGCTGGTTACGTAGGTCGGCGGACGGATTGCTCTGCTCCATGTACGGGATCTCGGCCATGGTCCTGTTGCGCACTGTCCACACAAGTGGGCGTTACGCCAGTGCCGTTATGGCGGCACTGTCCACGCAACTGGCCGATACGCAGTGCCATTGTGGCGCATGGGTGCCATGGGAATGGTGTGGCAAGGGAATGGGAGTGTCGTTGTAGCCGAGTCCGGTCGTGGTGGATGGTTGGTTGGTTATTGGTTTTACGACACGTCGACCGTTGAGTCATATAGCGTCGCCAATCTCTCACGCCGATTGGTCGCGGGCGAAGAGTAGCGACAGGTGAGATTCGAACCCACAACCTTTCGATTGTGAGACGAGTGGTGGATGGTTGTCGTGATCACGTGACGAGGGGACGGGTTGCTGCTGTGACGACCAACTATCGCGAGAGCACGGCCGTAACGGGCGAGGCGGTCCCGCGGATGTCGTGGCCAGCACTGATCACATGGCACATCCGGGTGAGTAGTAGCACATTGGTTATCGGTGTCAAGTATCACAACCGCAGTGCAATCCGAACACAGTCACCACCTTGCAAATGGATAGAAACAACTTCGCTGCCACCTCTGATCAAAGAGCCGCTCATATATCGGGATAATCACCAGGCGTTCGCCAGACTGCTTAGCACTCACTGTTGACATAATCGTTGATGTAGAACGACAGGATGCCGTAAAAGTCGCCGTCAAAGCGTCCGTAGTTTTTATGGATCTCGAGCTTGTCGCCGCGCACGCCGCCATTGTAGATGATGTCCGGGTGGTACTCCACCCAGGGGATCGGGCAGAACACCTCCCAGCCGCGGATCGTCTGCATGCGCGCCTGCAGGAGCCAACACCACGCCTAGTGAGACCCAACCACATGCTGCTCACGGTACTCAGTAGCGCGTCGGCATGGTATTCAGTTGCGCGTCGACATGGTATTCAATAGCGAAATGGCAGCGTCCGGTGGGAGAACGGAACTCTCGGACGGAGCCGGCAAGCCGAAATAGGCCAACCGAGCTGTCAACGTCCATAACGTACCAGCCGACAGAATATTTCCAAGGACGGACTAGTGCCAAGTAGGTATACTTGGTATATAGGTATACAGGGTTAATTCTTGCTCTAAAAAGGTAGACCTACACATACAAAGATCACTTTGCTCTCCATATCACCCGATCCTACACCTAGTTATGAATGGCAGTTTTGAGCCGTTTGCCGGAGCCGGTGCTACCCACCCGGTTGAACAGCTCCGAGTCGTACTCTATGCCCGGCTGGCTGAGCAACAGGATGAGTTGTTTGCCCTGGACCTTCTTGACGACGGCGTCCATGATGAAGAACTGGGAGGGCGTCGTGTTGCCCATGAGCGTGAGCCAGCCCATGCGCCGACCTGCCGCAGCTGGCCGCTTGTTGGCCGCCTGCGGCATGCGACGGTCACGTGACAACGATGTCGGGCCACAGCGAGTCGGCAGCAGGTCAACAACGGGGCGCAACAGCAAGCTGGATACTACTCATGGAAAGCAACAGCGAACTGGACACTACCCGTGGCAAACAACAGCAAACTGGATACCACCCGTGGAAAACAACAGCAAACTGGATACTACCCGTGACAAACTACAGACAACTGGACACTACCCGTGGAAAACAACAGCAAACTGGACACTACCCGTGGCAAACAACAGCAAACTGGACCAGTGGCAAACAGCACCCTGGATACTACCCGTACTAGACACTATCCATGGCAAACAACAGCAAACTGGTTACTACCCGTGACAAACAACAACACCCTGGATACCACCCATGGTAAACAATAGCAAACTGGACACTACCAATGACAAACAACAGCAAACTAGACACCACCCGTGGCAAACAACAGCAAACTGGATACTACCCGTGGCAAACAACACTACCATGGATACTATCCGTGGTAAACAATAGCAATCTGGACACTACCCATGGCAAACAACAGCAAACTGGACACTACCTATGGCAAACAGCAAACTGGCTACTACCCGTGGAAAACAACATCGCACTAGATACCAACCGTGGCAAACAACAGCAAACTGGACACTACCCTTGGCAAACAACAGCAAACTGGACACTAACCGTGGCAAACAACAGCAAACTGGATACTAACCGTGGCAAACAACAGCAAACTGGACACTACCCGTGGCAAACAACAGCAAACTGGATACTAAACGTGGTAAACAACAGCAAACTGGACAATACCCAGGGCAAACAACAGCACTCTGGATACTACCCGTGGTAAACAATAGCAAACTGGACACTACCAATGGCAAACAACAGCAAACTGGACACTACCCATGGCAAACAACAGCACCATGGATACTACCCGTGGTTATTACCCATGGTAAACAATAGCAAACTGGACACTACCCATGGCAGACAACAGCACACTGAACACTACCCGTGGCAAACACCAAATCTGACACTACTCGTGGCAAACAACAGCAAACTGGATACTACCTATGGCAAACACCAAATTTAACCCTACCCGCAGTAAACAACAGCAAACTGGACACTACCCGTGGCAAACAACAGCAAACTGGACAATACCTGTGGCAAACAACAGCAAACTGGACACTACCCATGGCAAACAGCAGCAAACTGGATACCACCCGTGGTAAACAATAGCAAAATGGACACTACCCATGGCAAACAACACTAAATTGGACAATGCCCATGGCAAACAACACTAAATTGGGCAATGCCCATGGCAAACAACAGCAAACTGGACACTATCCATGGCAGACAACAGCACACTGAACACTACCCATTGTTAGTTAGTTATTTGGGTTTTAGGGCGCCCCGACTACTGTGGTCATTTTGCGCCCATACACTACCCATGGCAAACACCAAACCTGACACTACCCATGGCAAACGACAGCAAACTTAACACTACCCATGACAAGAACCAAATTTGACACTACCCATGGCAAACAACATGGCACTCAATACTACCCGTGGCAAGCAATAGCAAACTGGACACTACCCAGGGCAACTAACAGAAAACTGGTCAGTACCCGTGGTAAACAACAGCAAACTGGACATTATTCCTGCCGATAGCATTTGCAGAATAGTCAGATGCATAACACTAACTGGAATAAGATCGTCACATATCAGTGAGCATGATAAAATAATGTGGAAGAAGAAACATGCCGCATATGGAGTGCTGACACATTATTCGTTTCATTTGTTATTTGGGCTGAAGGGCGCTACGACCACTCGAATGGTCAGTCTTGATCATTGGAGCCCAGAACACTAAAATATATAATTAAACAAAATATGTCACCGCATGATAGAAATCGATAGGCAAAAGACCACAATCACTGTCAGTTCTGCGTATACTATGGTCGAGAAATAAACGACCAAGGATTACGGCACCACCAAGAGTTGGACTATTTTTTGGCTCGGGTGTTGGACGGCTGTAGCAAAAACACCAATACCAATCTTGAAGTCATCAGCAATACAACCTTTATGGTATGTAGGCGCTCATGCCTGAGCCAAAGACATACGTACGAACTTTAATGAAAAACTCAATACGATTACAGTGTGTACCTGAACTATCTGCACGATAACAGCGTGTACCTGAACCATCTGCACGGTAACAGCGTGTACCTGAACCATCTGCACAATAACAGCGTGCACCTGAACCATCTGCACGGTAACAGCGTGTACCTGAACCATCTACACGGTAACAGCGTGTACCTGAACCATCTGCACGGTAACAGCGTGTACCTGAACCATCTACACGGTAACAGCGTGTACCTGAACCATCTGCACGGTAACAGTGTGTACCTGAACCATCTGCACGGTAACAGAGTGTACCTGAACCATCTGCACGGTAACAGCGTGTACCTTAACCATCTGCACGGTAACAGCGTGTACCTGAACCATCTGCACGATAACAGCGTGTGCCTGAACCATCTGCGCGATAACAGCGTGTACCTGAATCATCTGCACGGTAACAGCGTGTACCTGAACCATCTGCACGGTAACAGCGTGTACCTGAACCATCTACACGGTAACAGCGTGTACCTGAACCATCTGCACGAGAGGCCGGAACACCTCGACGCTGGAGTCGCCTGCCATTAGGTAAAGCACCAAGCTGAGGTTCTCGTTGCTGCTGATGACGTTTTGCACGAACTGTTCCGCCTGCTGAACCTGAGCAAAGTCGCGCGTCACAGCCATGGCAGACCGGGGTTAAAATAATGGCTATTTGTTAGGTGTAGGATGTCGAAGCAAGCACAGTAGGATGTGACAATTATCCATGAAAATGATATCGTTCAAGACATTCGAAGTTATTGAAGCTTTTTTTACTTTTTACTATGCACTTTTTGCATTTTTGTACCTACCTAACTTAGGGATACCTATATTACGAATAGAGATAAAATACGCATAACATAAACCGGTATGGTATAGCAGATCATATCATAGGTAATTCCTGTACCTGGGATTGTGCAACAAGATGTCCGTGTGGTACAATCCATAATTGTCAACACAAGCATGCTACTTGTAAACGAGATACTGTTAAAAATTAGGCATGACGGCTTCATAAACACACATCAAGAAGCACGATGTCCATACTTCTTTGGAAAGGATGTCGATTGAGTGTTCAGGAAGTGGTATGCTCCACCCCATTTCACAAAGGGTTAAACGACCCAGGATTTTACGAAGAAATAAACGGCCAAGGATTACGGCACCACCAAGAGTTGGAATACTTTTTGCCTCGGGTGTTGGATGGCTGTAGCAAAAACACCAATACGCCCTATTTTCCAGTCATCACTAATACAACCTTTATGGCATGTGGGCGCTCATGCCTGAGCCAAACCTGGTAGACGCTTTATGTAATTTGTAGTGGTTGCTGCCTTCAAGTTACATTGTGCAGCCACTTTCCACAGATTCATTATGGGACTCTGGAGCTTGAGCCCCTCTCCCCTAATGTTTGAAAGGGCCCAAGCAAATACAGATACTTCCTTTTCCGTTGACGCGCCACACATTCTAATGGAGGAAACTAGCAAGTCATAACTGAAGTACTTGCTCGGTCGTCATATGCAAGACGTCGACATCATGAATGGGTGACGGCCGTCAGGGCTTCGTCACAGAGGGTGGTGTCACTGGCGTCAGGAATGGATCACGACAGCCAGGGCAGAGTCCAGGGTTGGATCACGGGCGTCCGTTAGTTAGTTAGTTAGTTATTTGGGCTACGGGCGTCGGGGCAGGGTTACCGGCGTCCAGGTATGGTGGCGGGAGGTGCAGACCTCCGTGCCAGGGCCTCACCTGGTCGGCAGTCACGGGCAGCACCACCGTCACAGTAGGTGGGGTGGCGGGAGGTGCAGACCTCCGTGTCAGAGCCTCACCTGGTCGGCAGTCACGGGCAGCACCACCGTCACAGTAGGTGGGGTGGCGGGAGGTGCAGACCTCCGTGTCAGGGCCTCACCTGGTCGGCAGTCACAGGCAGCACCACAGTCACAGTAGGTGGGGTGGCGGGAGGTGCAGACCTCCGTGTCAGGGCCTCACCTGGTCGGCAGTCACAGGCAGCACCACAGTCACAGTAGGTGGGGTGGCGGGAGGTGCAGACCTCCGTGTCAGAGCCTCACCTGGTCGGCAGTCACGGGCAGCACCACAGTCACAGTAGGTGGGGTGGCGGGAGGTGCAGACCTCCGTGTCAGAGCCTCACCTGGTCGGCAGTCACGGGCAGCACCACAGTCACAGTAGGTGGGGTGGCGGGAGGTGCAGACCTCCGTGTCAGAGCCTCACCTGGTCGGCAGTCACGGGCAGCACCACCGTCACAGTAGGTTGGGTGGCGGGAGGTGCAGACCTCCGTGTCAGGGCCTCACCTGGTCGGCAGTCACGGGCAGCACCACCGTCACAGTAGGTGGGGTGGCGGGAGGTGCAGACCTCAGTGTCAGGGCCTCACCTGGTCGGCAGTCACGGGCAACACCACCGTCACAGTAGGTGGGGTGGCGGGAGGTGCAGACCTCCGTGTCAGGGCCTCACCTGGTCGGCAGTCACGGGCAACACCACCGTCACAGTAGGCTTCTCCGTGACGAATGGCATAGGTACCAGCTCCGCCTTCAGCAGGGGTCGGTGCACCTCCACCCTGAGGCAAGGCGTACTGGACGTCACGACACATGCCACGGGATGCGTTACGTTCAGCGCACTTCTGTTCTGAGGTTGAGGAGCCAGGGGTGTCCTGGGGCGCGTCATACACATGGCGAAGGACTACAGACCTCAATACAACACAAGTCGTACAGTGATGTTGCACATAAGCTCAAATAAAGCCTAGGCGGGTAAGGTATTCCTTTAGAAGTGAAAGCAATCCAAGCGATAATCGCCATTCATCTCTCACGCAGAATCACTGCAGGTACAGTATTTCCCAATAATGATGTTTATTGGGGTTTTAGGGTGCGTCAACCTATGTGGGTTATATTGCACCGTATTTCCCAATAATTGAGTGTCAGAACCCAAACACAACCCGGGCCACAGGCGTCCATTTTGCAAACAAGCTAGGTACTAAGCGCAGGCACAAAGCGTGCAGACAGCAATGGGTAGCACATCAGTGAGCACTCAGCAGTCGACAGTGTCACTCCTCTTTCATTGACTTACGCTGTGTTTGTGGCCACTCACTCAGTTTCGGCTTAATCGTCTTTAGCTTGTGCATGGGCTTCGACATCCAAATGGTTTGCCGTTTGGAATAAGTTAGCAAAGAAGCAATCGCGTATTTATCATTCGCCGGAAGAGGGAAAGCGGTCGTGCGCTTTGTGCGATCCGTGCTTAGTCGCGGCACCGGTCCAGTGGGTCCCCCCATTCACAGCATGGCTAGGAATCCACAATGTCACAGTTTTGCCGGCGGCCTTAAATTCAGTCAGACGGATAAGAATATCCTGCGGGTGGCATTGATAGAACTTGGTTATGAGACTGCTAAGAGAATGCTAAAAGACTGCTAAGAGAATCTGTGAATATAACAAACGATAGTTCATCAGATATTTCAACAAAACACTGAACCTCAATAATCACAGTTAGCTCGCATGTGCATATAGAAGCTTGGGTCGGTAAGCGGAAAATGCAAACATCATTAATACACACGAATGCACAGCCGCTGCCGCCGTATTGCTTTTCGATCTGTCGGTAAAGACGAGGCTGCTTCTTTGGTTTGAAGATATGTGATGCAGGGACTCCGAGCGAGATATCTGAACGAGGGCATTGAGTTTCAGTATTGCCGATATAGTAACATCAATTTTTGGTGGTACCAATTGTTAAGGGGGATTAGTAGTTGTTGGTGTCGCATGATTCTGTCAACTCTTATCTGGCTCCCGTCAGTTAAGATTCTATAACCAATCCGAACACAGAACATACCGGCTTCTCTCCTCCCCGGAAAAAATGTTCGCGTGCGCCGGAAAAAAAAGCAGCATGATGTGCCGGCTTCACCGAAAACTGGTGCGGCTGAAGAGCGCAGCTCAGCCTTCGGTGTTCTCGTCTCAAGGCCAGTGGAGGCCCATAAGCCTCGGCGAAGAGACTAGTAGCTGGTGCACCAGTGACAAGACGCACGGCTGTATGGTGTACCGCATCGAGCGTACGCTTTTACATACTCTATCACCTATAAAACATGCATAGCCTATCTTCTAACTGATCAGCGAGCGATACAGAAGCAGAAACATCTTCCCATGGAGGTTGATGAAACACATTTTAAAAGCTGGTTCTGAAACACTTGCTCCTAAGAATCCTAAATTGCATTTATAATCCAGACGACAGCTAAAATCTACTCCTATGAATTTGACGAATGGCTGCGTAGGCTTATCAAGTCTTAAAAATAGTTCGCCACCAGGTCGGCTTCGACCTGAAAAAGGCAGTCGGCCGAGAAATCCAGCAACAAGCAATCGGCTCCGGCCTCAAGAATTCTGTTGGGAGTGTAAACGCCGTAATGAATACGTTACCAACAGCAGAGCTGAGAAACTACCAGGCTCAATGACAACCAATATCCCACATCCCATGGATGGGGGACGAGGGATATCGTCAGCTCTTCTGAGCCAGGCTGGGTCTCACGGCCATACGAGGCGACAGCTGGTTGGTTATTGGTTTTACGACTCGTCGACCGTTGAGTCATATAGCGTCGCCAATCTCTCACGCCGATTGGTCGCGGGCGAAGAGTAGCGACAGGTGAGACTCGAACCCACAACCTTTCGATTGTGAGACGAGCATCTTACCCCTAGACCACTCGTCCCCACGAGGCGACAGCGTCCACAGGCATCAGTTAGGCGTGGCCACGTCTCCAGCGCACTAACCTGCGGACCTCCATGTCGCCGCCGCCCTCCGGCTCCACCTCCAGCTCCAGGATGTAGTCCATGCCGCGCCCGCCGTCGAAGCGCCGGTATCCGGCGCGTAACCGGAGCAGCTTGTATGCGCCGCTCTTCTGCACCTCGACCATGGCCAGCCCGACCACCTCCTGCCGCCGGGTGGACTCGTGACAACGTCGTGCCGGCTGGTGAGGACCACGTCCAGCCACACCACAGCGCCACATCATCAGCAGACAGGACGGGCAGACCGCGGCTGTGGCATGACCCACGCAGGGACACCAACCACACGTGGTGCAGCTCCTCACAACGACACACACTTGCTGCGACACACTCAACTGCGCATGGCATGCGGCATCGCCTTTCACGCAGATTGGTAGCCGAGAAGCAGACATTCCAAGCAGCAAACAACAGTTGCATCAGATGGGTCCTGGTTTACAGAAGCAGCCACCATGTCTACCTGCCCACCGGCGACCGCCTCAGTGTCGTCCTAGATCCATCAGACCGCGGCTCTGCGGCACCACCACGCCCAGCAGAGCTGCAGCCACCATGTCGGGCTCGTGAGAGGCCGCCGAGAATACACGACCGACCGACCGACCTGACCTGATCTGACAGCCGTCTTACCTGCACGTCGAGGTTGTCGGTGGGACTGAGTGGGTCCTTGACACTGTTTGGCGTGCGCAGGTAGAGGTGGGTCTGCGAGAAGTGTTGCCACGTGTTGATGTGGTTTCGGCTGGTGGTCCTGACCGGAGCCGCCGAGCCGGCCGGCCACGGCAGCTCCTCCGGCCCGGCGTCCACTGTCGTGTCACCCAGGCCCACTGAGCGGAGCGGGTCACGGGTCAGAGAGCTCGCTCGGGGTTAAGTGGAATCAAGACCCACTACAAGCTACTAGTCACTCGTCTTACGTGGCAAAGGACTGATGAGGTGACGAGACAGACGGATCAGGAGCCGACTGGCCATTACGTCACACAAGTCAGACGCTCCACCCGCGTGGTGCGACGAGACAATTCCGTGCCACATGCACTGCGCCATGTTTAACCATGCCACCCATCTCTACCTTCGTCTCATCCCAACATTAGGAAGCAGCAACCATGCTATTGGGCTCACATATAGCTAATAGCTTGCGCCCGGTTATAACGCGTAGCACACGACTGATGGGGGGGGGGGGACACCACCATCACACACCCGGATGAAATTACATCCGCTGTTCCTCGCCCACGCACTACTCAACAGCTGCATCGTCTCGAAAGTATTGCATCATTCTTGCCCGACCACCACACTCAGGCAATACCCGGCCAAGGTCACCCGCCACCAATCCCCTTCCTGCCGCCACACTATGGGCACCATGGCGCTCAATGTCGACGTGCACGAGCCTCCAGCCAAAGAACTCATCGAAACATCTGGGCGACCAGATGTTTCGGCGGGTACGCCACGTACCAGCCTTGGCGCGACTGAGCGCGTGCAGGTTCTGCTGGTTATCGCGCAGCGCCTGCCGCAGCTGGCCGATGCTCGCGTCGATCTGGTGGATCTCGAGCCGCGAGAAGGCGGCGTGCAGCCGGTTGGCATCGGCCGCCTCGTGCACGTCTCGCACGGTGATGAGACCGGCCACGTCGCCGCTGAAGGCCGGGTCGTAGTCGGCTGACGGCCGTGACGCGTACACCTTGCCCTGGGGACACGGCGTGGTGGTGGTGTCACTCCAACCGCAACCATGGAGCACGGACACACGGACCACTGCCGACCGCGGGGACCAGTCGCATGGGAGTGGATACACGATCCACTTGCCCTGGGGACACGGCGTGGTGGTGGTGTCACTCCAACCGCAACCATGGAGCACGGACACACGGACCACTGCCGACCAGGGGTGGTGGTGGTGTCACTCCAACCGCAACCATTGAGCACGGAAACACGGACCACTGCCGACCACGGGGTGGTGGTGGTGTCACTCCAACCGCAACCATGGAGCACGGACACACGGACCACTGCCGACCACGTGGTGGTGGTGGTGTCACTCCAACCGCAACCATGGAGCACGGAAACACGGACCACTGCCGACCACGGGGTGGTGGTGGTGTCACTCCAACCGCAACCATGGAGCACGGAAACACGGACCACTGCCGAGCACGTGGTGGTGGTGGTGTCACTCCAACCGCAACCATGGAGCACGGACACACGGACCACTGCCGACCACGGGGGTGGTGGTGGTGTCACTCCAACCGCAACCATTGAGCACGGAAACACGGACCACTGCCGACCACGGGGTGGTGGTGGTGTCACTCCAACCGCAACCATGGAGCACGGAAACACGGACCACTGCCGAGCACGTGGTGGTGGTGGTGTCACTCCAACCGCAACCATGGAGCACGGACACACGGACCACTGCCGACCACGGGGTGGTGGTGGTGTCACTCCAACCGCAACCATTGAGCACGGAAACACGGACCACTGCCGACCACGGGGTGGTGGTGGTGTCACTCCAACCGCAACCATGGAGCACGGAAACACGGACCACTGCCGACCACGTGGTGGTGGTGGTGTCACTCCAACCGCAACCATGGAGCACGGACACACGGACCACTGCCGACCACGGCGTGGTGGTGGTGTCACTCCAACCGCAACCATGGAGCACGGACACACGGACCACTGCCGACAGCAGGGGACCAGTCGCATGGGAGTGGATACACGATCCACTCAACTGCCGACTACGAGGACCAGTCGCATGGGAGTGGATACACGATCCACTCATATACCGACCACGAGGACCAGTCGCATGGGAGTGGATACACGATCCACTCAACTGCCGACCACGAGGACCAGTCGCATAGGAGTGGATACACGATCCACTCAACTGCCGACCACGAGGACCAGTCGCATAGGAGTGGATACACGATCCACTCATATACCGACCACGAGGACCAGTCGCATAGGAGTGGATACACGAACCACTCAACTACCAAGTCACAGGGAGAGCCTGTCGCAAAGCAATGCATCTAATGGGCATTGTATGGCCTCAGGCCATGTATTCACAGTCCAGGCAACCAAGCAACATTGGAAATATTTTGTTTTTAGTTTCGGCCATCCAAAAATTACACACTTAAAAAAAAAATCAACTCCTTACATTGCCAGAGTTCAGACGAAGAGCCACGCTAAACGAACAATCCAAGCTAGATATAAACATCCAATGGTGATAACTGACGAAGAAGAGGGAGCAGCATGCTCTGAGGGCCAAGGCCTCCTGTAACATATTAACTAGGTGGGATTCGTCCCACCTAGTGCCGTGAAATCCCACCTAGTGGAGTAAAAAACTCCACCTAGTCAAAGGGAGCGTCAATGAAGAATGCAACCAAGACCAAATTTTAGTATAGTTCTGGTGGCGGAAGATCTTTCCCTGGAACGGTGCATTTTTATAACGAATAAAAAATGGTATATATTTTTACCATGGCACCTATACTGAGGTCAAAGCGACGACGAAGGCTCAAATGTGACATGTTTCTGTGAAAATTAAGGCTACAAAACCAGCAATTGGGTCCATTAATGGTGGTATCACAAAAACATGACCTAGACATTTACGCACAACTCAGAGGAACGAGGCGACGAGAGCCAGAGCGCATGACACGAGTAACGAGAGCTAGATTCAAATGCGGTCGTTTCTTCGATGTTGCTAAAATGAAGAGACTAGATGCATTTGTAAAAAAAAAGCAAGGTGTGCAACGTGGTGGAATGTTGATCTTTTTTCTCTCACAGGCGACACTGCCCCCCCCCCGGGCAAACGCTGCAGTTCCCCCACTGGGAGGCTGTGAGACCCCCAAGAATCGCACAGAGGTTCGGAACAAAATTGCGCCGGACCCCATAAAAATCCCACCTGGCCCAAAATATTCGCACCGTGGCCCCTGAAAATCACATTGATGAATCACTAAATCATTCGGGCCCCTGAAGACGTCACCGGGGGCACCAAAATCGCATTGAGACCTCTGAAAATTGCATTGTGGGCCCCCAAAATCGCTCAATGCCCAGTAAGAAGGACGCTGGGCTGCAAGATGTGGGACCGGGGCCCACAAAAGTCGCGCCGGGGCCCTTGAAAATCAAGCTGGGGGCCTCAAAAGGTGAGCCGGCACCCCGAAAATAGCGCTCAGGACCCAAATATTATGACAGGGGCCCATGGAGATCATGTCGGGTGTCGAGACGAGGCCGCTAAAACTCGCGCTAGGGATCACAACAAATAACGCCTGGGGAACAAATCGCACTGGGACCTCAACAAAGTCGCGTCGCAGCCCTTGAGAATCACACTGGTAGCCAAAAAAGTCGCGTCGGTGCCCAAACAAAATTGAAGGTTCCTCCCACAAATCAATTTTTACCCGGAATGTCACTCTGAGACCTCACAAATCGCGTCACTTACCCAAAAAAAACTTTTGATCATGCGGGGTGGATAGTTGTTTGCCAGAAACAAAGTTTCGATGTGTTGCATGCCTCGGTTTCGGGCATCAGCATTAGATCCGAGACGCTTGGCTCTCAATATCTGTGCATACAAAACTGCTCTTTTTGTCTGGATGGGGTGTGTCGATAAAAATGGAAGGATTATGGGCGCCGCCATCGGTTTTATGTATAGCTTGGTCGTGTAAGAATTGTCCTTGTTGATGGTCAGAAGTGTATCCAGGAAAGGTACTTGTTGTTTACTGGAATGGTCACTGCGCTCCATGGATAATTTTATGGAAGGATGGAAGTTGTTGAGGAAATTAAAATAATCGTCGAGTGCTTTTGATCCGTGTGTCCAAATACCCAGGACATCATCAATGTAGCGCATATATGTTATGGGCTGGTGTTGACTGGATGTCAGGAGTGTCTCAACTGCGTTCATGAGTATGATGGCCAGTGGTGGAGCTATCTCCATCCGTGATGATATATCCGTGATGATATGATATATCCGTGATATGTTTTGCAATCCATTCTTGCCATGGTCTATTGCTCATAAATGCTGGATTGGAGACTAATCATTTTCCATGAAGGATATTTATAATTTGGAAGTTCCTGAGGTGAAATGCCTGATTCTTGTGCATCATCATTTTTTTCATAACAGCAATATACCTACCTGAGGTTGAAATATAGTAATTTAGTTATTTGGGTTTTAGGCCGCCTCGACCAAAAAATGCGATCAATTAGCGCCTAATTTTGAAATATAGTTAAAATTGCATAGAAAATAAATCACGATCAAATCCATCCCCATGGTAATATTGACAGTTTGCTTATCATTGATCCAGGACCACAAGGCACAGGTAACTGCGAACTGTGTGTGAAGCTTGCATTTCCAGTGAATGTTTTAATTGTGATTCACATCAGTAGGTATATCTAGGCTTAGTGTGATCAAATATCTGCAATGTATGCTTCTTGAATGTAAATACAAGACGTTTCACTCTTTAATGTTGGTAAAATGGATGCACCTGGCTGTAGTGTATAATGGATGCACATTATACACTCCAGCATTGCACGAACTGAAGGATTATACACTCCGAATACAAGACCAGACCTGTTTACCCCATCAAAGTATTTGGAGGACTTCAACCAGCAAAAAAAAGTGTAATCTCAGACCAAAAAGTGCAATTTGTGGACAATCTTCCATCATCATTCAGCGCACAAAGCCTCATCAACACAATGGAGAAAGGCAAATTCAGTAGATGGGGTGTACTTTATTTGTGGAAATCAATCTTAAAGGTTGACAATATCCAGCTCACAGAGCCTCGAAGACGCAAGTAAAACGTGGAAACATGAGTAAAAAACAAAGCCATATGAAGAATGTCAAATTCACGAGATGCAACTGTGTGTGTGAGACACCATTAATTTGCACAAAACAAAGTCACAAGCCACAAAAAGTGTCAAAATGAGTCGATGGGGGACTTGATTTGTTGGGTTACAGTTGAGTTGCCTGCAGGTTCTTCTTCTTCTTTGGCCAACCACCGAGCGCCAGCTCCGGCGCTTCATCGGCATGGTAGCTTATTACCACCGCTTCGTGCCCGACGCGGCTGCCATGCTCAGCCCGCTCAACAGCTTGCTGGCCAAGAAGGCATCCAAGCGCACTCGCGACATCACTTGGTCCGAAGAAACCGAGCCGGCGTTTCTACACGTCAAGGCGAAGCTCGCACAGGCCACACACCTCGCGCATCTGACACCGGCACACCCCTCAGTCTCCAAGTCCACGCCTCGGACACTGGTGTCGGCGCCGTCCTCCAGCAGTTCGTTTATTAGGGTGGTTGTTTATCAGGGTTTTTGGGTGCGTCAACCACAATTTGGTTATTTTGCTCCAGCAGTTCGTGGCCGGCCGCTGGGAACCTCTCTCGTTCTTTCCCAAGAACCTGAAGCCCGCCGAAACCCGGTACAGCACCTTCGGTGGGGAACTCCTCGCCGTCTACCTGGCGATCCGTCACTTTCGCCAGTGTGGACGGCCGGGACTTCACAGTCTTCATAGATCACCGGCCCTTGGTGTCGGTTAGTTAGTTATTTGGGCTTTAGGGCGCGTCGACAACTATGGTCATATTGCGCCCATAACTAAGATATTCATATAAATATAATTAGAGAAAGTGTCAAGCCTCTCACTGTGAGCCCCGCCTAAGTGGTGCTACTGTGCTATAGATTTTACATACAATGCATATCAGTGTGGAGTATATATTACCGAGAACGATACATCAGAAAGGAAGTCGATCAGTTGTCCTGGTTGAACATTGCTAAAGTTGTCAGACAGAATATCATTAAGTGAGTCTACCTGTGCTGATCCAAAGTGACGTCTACGCTCTTCAGCATAAAATGGGCACGAGATCAAAACATGGCGAACTGTCAGTGGTGTACGACATCTTGTGCACCGAGGCTTCTCGCCACCGCACAACAGATAACCGTGAGTGGCATAAGTATGCCCAATGCGGAGGCGGCACAATGTAACCTCTTCTTGTCTATGTTTAAGACAGGACGAGCTCCATGGTCTCAGACGTTGTTTAATGGCTCTCAGTTTGTTCGCCTGTGTCGCGTCCCACATTGCCTGCCACTTGTCTAAGAGGAAGGTGGAAACCTCTCGGTAATGGTCCGTGACAGGAAGTGGTAGCGAACGAGTGCACGGCGCGCGCGCTGCTCGCTTCGCCGCAGCATCCGCCAACTCATTACCGGAAATACCCACATGGCTAGGAATCCAACACAAGAGCACCCGGCGTTTCCTGTTGTGCATATTCGTCAGACCGCTTAAAATATCACGCAAAAGGGGGTTAGACGGATAAAATGTGTTCAGGGCCAAAAGGCTGCTTAAAGAATCGGTGAAAATAACATGTCGATCTCCCTCCGACACTTCGATGTAGCATAAAGCTTTCAAAATAGCGATAAGTTCCACTGAGTACACAGATGCGTAAGTTGGGAGGGTAAAAGTTCGAATAACAGAGCCACAAACAAAAGCACTGCCCACACCGTCCTCGGTTCGAGATCCATCCGTATAGGTTGTCGCCCAGCCCTGAAATGATTCAATATGTTCCAGAGCCAGTGCGCGAAACTCTTCCGGGGAAACATCTGTTTTCCTCGTTTTCGCAAGGGATGTATCCACTTCTGGTGCGATAAGCTCCCATGGGGGAGTCCGCATACCCTCATCTCTCCGAATTCCTCGGAGGCTGAGCTGACTTTCCTGGAAAAGCTTACGAATCCGCACGCCAAAAGGCCAAAATAAAACCGCTTCGACATCCTGGGAAATGAGCTTTGATTTCCTGAATTAATCCATCTAACGTAGTAGCATTGAACAACAATAACAGATACCAGTGTCACTGTACTTGACATGTGGTGCAATGCCATCTTTTGGGGAGAACAGGTGCAAGTTTCCAAATATGTGTTGCAGTAAAAGCATTGCTAGCATATTACCTATTTTCCCACGTGATTGCAGGATCTCACACCATTTCTCACATCCTCCACTCAGCGAAAAATTTAGTTCAGGATACTGGTCTTCTGGATGTCTGTTGGCGGTCTCTTCTGCGCGCAAAGCAAAACAAGGATCATCTGAACATTACTGAAATATAGAGAAGCGTTCAAATGAAACATCGCCGCACCGAAGCGCACCTCCATATTCTCTTACTGCTAACAGAGTCACTTTTTTGTGAGAATGTCTACTCTTTCGAGATGCCCCAGGATGATGCCGGCTCAGTCAATACCACCCAACGAAGGTGTCAATTAAATTCCACTTGCAGATAACTGGAGGCGCAGGGAAATTGAAGCGAATTTCATTTCCGTCACGTTCCTCACACTTCCCATACATTGCCAAACACAGTCGGCGCTCAGATGCGCCCACCCGCCGCTCAACAGCATCTGAGAGTGGGATTGATTCGATTTGATTATTTGGGCTAAGGGGCGCATCAACTGCTACTGGTTATGTAGCGCCCATATCTCTCTTTTCACAGCATTCCACCTTACACCGGATAAAGTTGACCTATTTGGACGACCTCCGAATTGTCACCTAAAACATCGTAGTACAATTTATCGAAATTGGAACCGAAGTGACTCCTTCGTTCCACCGTGAAGTTGGGGCAAGAAAACAGTATGTGTTGAACCGCCATAGGTGAACCACATCGGGAACAGTGTGGCTTCGCCTCCCTTCTCAAAAGGTAACCGTGCGTTGCATATGTATGCCCTATGCGCAGGCGCGTCAGAATCACCTCTTCTCGCCTACATTTTTTTCAGCGACGACGTCCATGGTGCCAGAACTGGTTTTATGGATCGAAGTTTGTTTAAAACCCGACATCTGATGGTTGGTTATTGGTTTTACGACACGTCGACCGTTGAGTCATATAGCGTCGCCAATCTTCCACGCCGATTGGTCGCGGGCGAAGAGTAGCGAGACAGGTGGGCCTCGAACCCACAATCTTTCGATTGTGAGACGAGCACCTCACCCCTAGACAAACCTGACATCTGAGAGTGGGAGCGAGTGGTGGCGCACGCCACCGGCCCAGCGCTGAAGGCCACGTGGTGAAAGCCACGGCCGCTCGGCACCTGACCACCGGACCTGCACCAGCACAGGACAGAACGCCGAATATGGAATGGCCGTGGCATAAGCTTCTACGTCGTGCAGGCTTGAGCACGTCACACGTGCATTTACGCCCCTGCACACCGGGTCAACTTGAAAAGTAACGTGTGGAATTCCTCTATAACCCCAGGCATGCCAACATGTAAACCGCTGCTTCGACAAACCACACGGATTATCTTCTCCAGGAAGCAAGCCTGCAGCTAACATATGCCATTTAACCTGCTTATTATTACTTTTTTGTCTGCAGGATTAAAAGACATCAGTGGTGGACTGGAAGTGCGCAGCAATACCCTCCAGGTGGCCGCCTGCCGTTGCCAACATTTCGTGATTAGCCACGTCTGCTAAACCACGCATTCTAAAAGAACAGCTAAGTTGTGAAGAGTAGTTCCACTTCAACTTCAACCAATCAATCGGTAGGTATCGGTGTGCAACCGTGCAAAACACTTTCCAATGGCCAGTACCTGCACCATATGCCGCACAGAACGAAGTAACGGTGGCAGATAGTTTATACAACTTGGGAAAATAACGTGAAGAAGACTTATCGCAGCATGTAAGCAGACAGAAGGCACCGCATTCTGTTTTTGCTGGTGAAAACAGGCACCTTCCATTTCCTGTGGACGGGCAAGGTATACCCAACCTATACCTCTATATTTCAGCCAATGATGCATATAAATGGGGCAAATGATAAACAATACTTCGGGATGCGATGATCATAATTTTTGTAAAACTTTAAAATGATACTTTTCATCCGAGGTGAACAGGTAAACGAAGTTCAGAATCGGGCCGATTTGGTGAAATCCGGTCGAAACATGAAAACCATATAGGAAACTTGGCAGGTGTAGATTGATTGATTGGTTCGGGCGCATCAACTGCTACTGGTTATGTAGCGCCCATTGGCAGGTGTAGATACATTTGAAGATAATGTACTGGCCGAATACATCGGAACGTTATTGAAAACCGTGAAACTCACCAACTGTGATAACAATGTGCGCTGACATCCTTTGTCATAGTGGCAACATGCATATCACAGCTTGGGCATAATGTCATTAAAGGTGACTTCTAAATAGCATGCTCACAAGTATTTTTCGAGTCACTGATCACTTCACAATATCATGCCTATACCTACAACGAACAGTGATACGAAATGCTTCATTCAAGTTCATGCGGCGTGTATCATTTCGTCGCACGTGATACTGGGTTTGTATGTAAAACGATACTTCAAAACTATTCCCCGGTGGAATCTTCGAAATTTACAGCTTGGTTTCAAGCTTCAAGCCAAAAATGTACTCGAAGGCCATTGTTACCCGTCTTGCATGACACGTTCATATCACGCAGCACCAGGTGCTTTAACAAATCATCAATGCTATATTAGGCTGAAATTAAGTCGACATCGTGCGAATGTGCCATCATGTCGAGGCACACTGCTGTCACAAGTACAAAGATAATCCGAAAGCAATCACGATGCACCATACGGTTTACTTTTTGTCGTATCAGGCGTTGAGTCTTTCCACACCAGCATAGTACTTGTCATTAATCGCATCATATCAATTCACAATTCAAGGATCCTCCGGGCAGAACTGTCCAATGCAAGGTAACCGTAATCAATAGACGACCTCGGCGTTAAGTTGTTCATACTTTAATTATGGTACTCAAACTCACCCATTACCAGCAATAGTGCTCAACCTCAGTCTTGTAAGAAGTCATAACACCTTTCAAAGAATCTACGTGCACAAGATCTACGTGAATAAGATCTACGTTCAGAAAGCTTACATTCATAAGATCTATGTTCATAAGATCTACGTGCAGAATATTTATAGGAAAAACGGGGTGTGTAAGAAATCTACAGAAACACTGGAATGACCATAACATCTACGTTCCTAAGATCTGCGTGCATAAGATCTACAAAAACAGGTGGGTGTGCAGAAGATCTATAAAAAGCAGGGATGTGCATGAGATATACGTTCATAAGCTCTACGTGCAGAAGATCTACAACACAGTGGGAAGTGCAGAAGATCTACAAAACCTGGAGTGTGCAGGAAATCTACACAAACACTATAATGTGCATATGATCTACGTTCATGAAACTTTGTGCAGACGGTATCGGTATTCCGTGTGCAGACGGAACAGAACTTTGCTCATAAGATCTATGTGCAGAAGATACACAAAAACGGAGTATGCAGGAGATCCGCAGAAACACTGGGATGTGCATAAGATCTACGTACAACAGATATCTACACAACAAGGGGTGTACAGTGCATAAGATCTACACAAACACTGGGATGTGCATAAGATCTCAGTTTCAAAGGTGTGTGAGGTACGTTGTCGGCACATCATCTGGCAACAAATGTAAATTGATGACGCCAGTACCGTTAAGCTCATACCTGGACCGTTCTCTTTTTTAAAATATACTTTTTGTTCAATGCAATTTCTTCGCGTGTGTAAAACTATATTAGATATTGTAGAGAGCAGCAGTGGCGGATCCCGGAGTCATGAGGTCTTGAACCACCTGGGCCCTTGACCGACCTGGGTGTGTTCAACATAGCCCCTGGCGAAGCATACACTACATTGGTCGCCACAGGGCGCATTCGGATGACCGGAGAGAGGACCAGTGCCGACAATTGAAGAGCACCTGAGCCGACGTCGGGGGCCCCTAGATCCACGTAAAGGGCCCCTGGGACGACGAAAGATGGCAGATGGAAAGACGGGCTAGTGGAGATGGAATGGAAATTTCCTCGCGTGTGTAAAACTATATTAGATATTGTAGAGAGCAGCAGTGGCGGATCCTGGAGCCTGGGCCCTTGACCGACCTGGGTGTGTTCAACATAGCCCCTGGCGAAGCATACACTACATTGGTCGCCACAGGACGCATTCGGATGACCGGAGAGAGGACCAGTGCCGACAATTGAAGAGCACCTGAGCCGACGTCGGGGGCCCCTAGATCCACGTAAAGGGCCCCTGGGACGACGAAAGATGGCAGATGGAAAGACGGGCTTGTGGAGATGGTCCCGGGCCGATGAAGAGGGGCCCTGGGTTGACGGAGACTTATCACGGGCAGACGCCGAGGGCCCCGGTCCGGGCCAACGTAAATGGTCTCTTGCCCGACGGAGGGGGCCCGGGTCGTTGAAAGGGCCCCGAGCTGACGGCCAGGATCCGAGCAGTAAAGACGGCCCCTGAGCCAACGAAGAGGGTCCTTTAGCCGACGGAGATAGTCACTGAGCGAACGGAGAGGGTTCCCTAACGGCCGGAGGGCCCTGATATTTGACAGCCATGTGTAAGATTACCATAATAAACGACACTTTCTGGAACCTATGACTTGATTTTGACATCGACTAGCTCGGCAACCTCAGGTCACTCAACAAAACTTTTGCCACCATGCCGTTCTCTATTCGACTCTTTGTTGTTATTGTTGTTTGTTATTTGGGCTTTCGGGCGCCTCGACTGCTATGGTCATATTGCGCCCATAACTCAAATGCGATTATGCTATGCTATGCTATGCTATGCTATATTATGCTATGCGCCCATAACTCAAATGCGACAGTCAAATGCGATTAGATACAGAACCAAGGTTCACGTCTTGGCTACCGTCTATATCGCGCTAGTTTGCTGAGTTTTGTTTGCGATGCATATTAGTGAGGAGTATATATGGTTGAAAATGACACTTCAGACAAGAAATCGATCAGTCGTCCCGCTTGGACAATGCACGATTTGTTCGACAGGATATCACTCAGGGACGCCATCTGGGCAGACCCAAAATGACGTCTACGTGTGTGATAATAAAATGGGCACGACAGCAGAACATGGCGAACTGTCAGAAGTGCACGACATCTCGGGCACTGCGGTTTGTTGTCACCGCACAGAAGATAACCGTGAGTCGCGTAAGTGTGCCCTATGCGGAGGCGGCACAGAGTAACTTCCTCTTTTCTAGACTTACGGCAGGATGAGCCCCATGGACCCAGACGCTGCTTGATGACCTTCAGCTTGTTTGTAGGTGTCGCGTCCCACACTGCCTGCCACTTGTCTTGGAGGAAAATAGAGATTTCTCGGAAATGGTCAGTGGCAGGTAGTGGTAATGACCCGGTGAACGGGGTACACGCTGCCCGCTTCGCCGCAACATCCGCCAACTCATTTCCAGAAATTCATACATGGCTAGGGAGCCAACACAGGACCACCCGTCGTCCCAAGCGGTGAATAGCAGTACGACGGTTCATAATATGACGTAAAAGGGGGTTGGATGGGTAAAATGTGTTCAGAGCCAACACTGTATGATCAACGCAGTCGATGCGCCCCTAAGCCTAAATAACCTTCAGAGCCAACAGGCTGCTTCAGAGTCTGTGAATATAACGTGTCGATCACCTTCTGACACCTCTATATAGCACAGAGCTTTTAGAATGGCGACAAGTTCTGATGAGTACACGGATGAGTACGTCGGGTGGGAAAACGATCGGATGGCGGATCCACAAACAAAAGCACTGCCCACTCCATCATCCGTTCGAGACCCATCCGTATAGCTTGCCACCCATTCCTGGAACGATGCGATGTGTTCGAGGGGCAGCGCCCGAAACTCTCCTGGAGCCACATCAGCTTTTCTTGTTTTCGCGAGGGACACCTCCACCTCAGGTACTATCAACTCCCATGGGGGTGTCTCCATGTCCTGGGCCCTCAAGATTCCTTTGAGCTTTACTCGGCTTTCTTGGAGGAGCTTTCGAATGCGTACACAAAACGGGGCGACATTCAAATGACGTTCCCCTGGAAAAAATGTTCTGTAGTTGTCGTGAAAAACATACCAGTAAGTGGGGTGGTCAGGGAACTGCCGAAGCTTGCTGGTGCATCGCATTCCGAGTCTTTCTCTGCGCAGACATAGCGGTGGCTCATGTGCTTCTGCTAAAAGGCTCATGGTGGGTGAGGTGCGAAATGCTCCAGTTGCAATGCGGATGGAGGTGTGATGGATAGTGTCGAGTTTACGTTTGTTTGTTGTAGCGGTACCGTCATAGATAAAACAGGCGTAGTCGAGTTTTGAGCGTACCAGCGAACGGTACAGTAGCAGAAGCGTTTCCCGATCTGCACCATAGGTGGTACGAGCTACAACATTTCCGGATGTTCAGTGCGCTAAAACACTTTTCCCGTAAAATTGTGAGGTGGTGTCTGTATGTAAGGCGTCGGCTAAATTATATTCCCAAGAACTGCGCCACCGGTTGAACCGGTACATTCCATCCATATAGTTTGAGTTCCATATCCTGATAAGATCGAGGACTAAAATGAATGGCGAGTCTTTGTTGTTGAAAACGAAAACCCGTTGTTATTTGCCCACTTTTCCAGGCACGAGATTGCTAATTGTAACTGCCTTTGCAATAGTGGCGTTCGCGATCCATCGTACCAAATGGCAGTCATCCACGAATAGCGTACGTCCCATATTGCAAGGGATGACGTCACCAACATCGTCTATCGTGATGCCGAAAATGGGTACACTGAGAACGCTTCACTGGGGGACGCCGTTCTCCTGGACAAACCTTTGGGAGAAGTGGTTGCCAATTCGTATGCGAAATCGTCGTTCTTTCAGAAAATTCTGCAAAAATGCACCCATATGTCCGCAAATTCCTTTCTTTAAAAGTTTCAGTAGAATTCCGTAGCGTCAAGTTGTGTCGTATGCCTTTTCAATGTCAAAGAAAACAGCACCTTTGGTGGTGCTTTTTCCGGAAAGCCATTCTCACCTGTGTCCAGGGACACTATGTGGTCAATGGTGCTACGATTTTTACGAAAGCCGCATTGATAATTTGCAAGGTGATCATGTGTTTCCAAAAACCATAAAAGACATTTACCATCTTCTAAAGTAATTTGCATAAGGCAGACGTCAAGGAGATCGGGCGATAGCTCAAAAGGTTAGTGCCACTATTTTCAGGTTTAAGTAGGGGGATAACCGTAGCTTCCCTCCACGATGGAGGGAATAGCTTAAGCTCCCATAAATGGTTAAATGTACGCAAAAGCACTGTGGTCACCTCCGACGGCAGATTTCTCAGAAAGTCGTTATGTACCTCATCTGGGCCCTCAGCGACGCTCCGAAATGATGAAATGGCAGATATTAGTTCTGATTGAGCAAACGGTCGGTTGTATGAATGATATTGCGGCGTAGAGAAGTCAACCAAGGTCATTTCACAGAGGGCTTTGTAACGAGCGAAGCTTGGATCCGTGGTTCCGATTTGGCTTCTCTGAGAAAGTGCTGTTCCGATTTCGTTGGCCACATCCATTGGGTGAGACCTCCCGACCGCCAATGACTTGCACAGGTAGAGGTGTCGTGTTGAACTGACCTGCTATTCTCTTAATTCTGGATCATAACAGAGAGCGAGGTGTGCAACGATCCAACGAATTGACATATTCGCGCCAGGAGACTCGTTTTGCCGCTTGAATCGTGCGGCGCACGAAAGCCCGAGCACGTTTGAACTTAATTAAGTTGCAGGTGGTGCTGTTGCGATTAAATGCTTTAAAAGCGCGTCGTCTAGCTCGAATAGCATCTCGGCACTCTTGTGTCCACCATGGGACTGGGGTACGTCGAGGAGAACCGGAAGTCTTTGGGATACACTCAGTTGCACATTCTAGGAGAAGCGATGTAAATGTTTCTATTGAAACTGGTTGTCTATCGTAATGAACACAGAAGGCTAGCTGTAGTCGCTCTTAAAATCTCCTCAAGTTAGCCTTCTTTAAATTCCATCGCTGTGGGCGCGGTCCCACAGTAGGACTGCCCTGATGATGTAACCAAATGGGGAAGTGGTAACTTCCTAATGAATATTGGTCCACCGACAATTCAAAACTGCTAATCAGCTGTGGGCTGACAAGACTAAGGTCCAAAGCTGAACTAAGACCTGATGGGTGGCTAAAATGTGTACGTGCGCCCGTGTTAAAAATGCAGAGGGGTCTGTAGAATAAAATCCACTAAAAGGCGACCGCGGGAATTTACCTCATCACAACCCCGGACAGTGTGATGGGTGTTAAAATCCCTAAGAGAAGTGGGGGTGGAAGCTGGATCATGAGTTGCCTGAGTTCGATGGTTGGAAGCACTACACCAGGAGGCAAGTATGGACAACACACAGTGAGAGCACGACGTTAAAAAAGTACACGCGCAGCCACCACTTGCAGATTCGTTCTCAGCACAATCTCTTTTCCTGGAATATATGGTGCATGGCAAGAAGTACCTCACCATGGGCAATGGTATCAGCCGAGACATCCTTGCGAAAAACAGAGTAACATTTAATGTTTATATTGCAATGCGTTCTAAGCTTAGTTTCCTGTAAACACACTACTGCTGGGAAATGCCGGTTCAGAATCTTCTGGAGGTCTTGGGCGCACGTTCTAAAACTTCTACAGTTCCATTGTAAGATGGCCCCACCCACAAAAATGCTTAAACGTAAACCAGATCAGAGGGTATATCAGGGTCAGGGTTCGCTTTGAGTCTGACCTCAGACCCTAGTGAAGCAATTCGCGGACGGATCCTCGGACTGTTGTGCTCTAACGGAGACGTTTCCCATGGAGGGGGTCGTTTCTTGGCATGAGCTGCTGCAGGTAAAGGTGGAGGTGGGCGGCTTCCTAGCCTGGGTGGAGGTGCTGGGAGTGGTGCAGGCGGTCACATTGCTGCGTGGGCTGCGTGGGCTGAGGGGCTAGAAGATGGAGCTGATATTTTCTTCCAGGGCGACGGATGGGGAATCCCAGACAGTCCAGCCTTGTCTTCTTCCGGTGCTCGATTAGAGAGCTTGGCACGCTCCTGCTCGGTCAGACGCGCGCGTCGCCCTTCGCGTGCGCGCCATTCCACTTCCTGTCGAGCAAGCTCGCTCTGAATGGGTGGTTTTCGTGTTGGGTTGGATTTGGCAGGATTGGGGGTTGGGGATGAGGGGTACGGCTGATGCGACGCTGAGGAAGGGGGTACTGAGGCGCTGGATTGTGTGGATGATTGTTTTGCGGGCTTCTTGGTCCGCTGAGCCGTAGACCATTCAGTCTCCGGGTTTTTCTCTGGGGTCCTAGTTTCAGCAGCATCTTCTGAGGAATCATCAGCTACCGTGTCTTTTTCCTGTTGTTCAGCTGTATGCTCACTGGCTTCTCTGTTGGGGGGAGATGTACATCGCTCCACTAACGGGGTGCATTCAATACCGAATGAGCGCATCAGGGCGCTCAGCTGAGTGATAAGGTCAGAAGCCTTCGTGTGTGTACTCGTTAGTTATTGTGGTTTAGGGGCGCATCGACTGCATAGGTCATTTCGCTCGTGTGTGTACTAAATTTAATTTCCTTTGAGCCTGTGTGTACCGATGGCCTGGTCCGCCGGGTCATTGGGGCACACAATCCCCCACCACGGAAAGGTGGTGCCTCGTCGGGGGGGGGGGCTATTCGACTGTGAGAAGCTCAACCAAGCTGGGGCGAAATGCCGGGAAGGGTTCGGGATATATCGCATACAAACCTCTCAGCCAGCAATTTTTCCACCCTCTATGATTAACACTTTCTTTGAAAACCAATCGGCTCCAAATCATTGACACAATGTTTCCTTTGTTGCCAGACGCAGTGCCTTGTGTTAAGCGTCCATATGGCTGGAGGAGACCCTATGCACACCCCCCCACCCTTTTAGATCTGCTGCACATCCTATGTTTCATGTAGATCTCCTGCACATCTTCCAATTTTTGTAGATTTTCTGCACGTAGATGTTATACAGGCAGATCTCTTGAACGTAAATCTCGCAAAAGTATAGCTGACGCACACTCCAGTGTTTTTGTAGATCTCCTTTTGTAGAATGTAGATCGCATGAGCGTAGATATTATGCACATCGAAGTGTCTTTTTGTTCTTGTATATCTTCTGGAAACAGTTAGTTATATGCGCCCTAAAGCCCAAACAACTAACTAACTAACCTCCAGTTTTTTTGTAGATCTTATCCACATAGTCCTTATTAAAGCAGATCATGAAGCTAGATCTCGTGTATGTAGATGTAATGCACACTCGTGTTTTGTATGTCTTCTGCACGTAGATCTTATGAACTTATATTTTATGCACATTCCAGGGGTTCTGTAGATCCCTTGTACACTCTAGTGTGTAGATCTTCTCCACTTAGATATTATGAACGTAGACCTCACGAACTTAGATTTTACGTACACCCCAGCGCTTTTTGTATATATCTTGCACACCTTGTTTTTGTTGACCTTCTGCACACCCGACTGTTTTTGTAGATTTCCTGCACGTAGACCTTATGAACGTATTTTATGAACGTCGAGCTTAGGACCCAATCTCGTGCCTGTCTGTCGGTGCACTAATGGCACGGTGAGCTCAGTCAAAATTACACCGTTCAGCTGTAATTCACGCATCGGGTGATGGGATCAGGGTTCACGCAACAAGCCCTGCTTAGCAATAGGATCCTGAACGATAAAGCCACCCCAACAAGAACTTGGACTCAACTTCATAAAAAAGGAAGAAAAACAACCACGGGTGGATTTCCACAAGCGGTAAAACACAGACAGCATCACGGCACGTTCAGTCGGCCACCTAACTATACCGCCAGGCTCGGGGCCAACCTACACACGCGTGTGTAGCTCCGGCATCCGACCGTCTACCGTACAGCGCCGCCCAGCCACCACAGACCGGCCGCCGGCTACTGGCCGCATGAAGGTCAGCGGAGCCGGTCCGTTGCTCCAGGTGACCACATCAGGTAATTTATGATCGGGGTCACTGCGGCGGCGGCAGTGGTACCGGCACCAGCACCGGCCGACACCACGCAAGTGCCGAGGCCGTGTAGACCGGCAACTGACGCTAAATCAGTGAGTTAGATTGATGACAAGGCCGACTTTCACATAGCATCCAGGATAGCGTGCGGATGACTGGCAGCGCTTTCGTTTTGGCGAGCCACTGTTGGCAAGCCAACTAGGACGGCACCCTGGCCCTCTTTATGACGCAGGGGCAGACGATCTGATTTAAGGGACGGAAAAAGACTGTATTTGAAGTTTCGGTGCAACCAATGTAGGGTTGATGCTATCGCCATGTAGGGGAGCGCGCAGCGCCCGAGCCGTTCCAATTTCACCACCACTGACTCGCATCATCGGCGGAAGGACAAAGCTAGTATTACTTTTGGATTCATCCGGACCAAGCCATTGGTGAAATGCTGTTAGCTGTCTGGCGCGTAGGCATGCGAGTGGTTTGTGGGTAAACGTGTGCGCTCTTCCCTGTACATATTCAGAGGTTATTCACACTGGTGCCGCAGCAGTTTACCGGAGTTGGTGATAGTAATGAGGACCGATATGAAGCGTTTATGGCATCACTATGCAGTCACGGTGGGCTGAGCTCGTCGAGGCCAATCAGATTCCGACCGCCTAGCGTGATAAGCCCGCCACTGAGCTGGCATTTTATCAGCAGAAATAAGAAGGCCGAATAGCAGCCCACTTGCATTTCGCACTGGAACCGATTCATTTCGTTTTCGTGGCGGAAACAAATATCTCACCTGCCATGCTTCTGATAAACATGTTTGCTGGGGTGAGCGTCCTACCGTGAATCTGTTCGTACGGGGCTAGATTGCCGTCAGATTGTACGGCCATCGTTCAGCCGTCAGCGCAGGCTCGCAGGAAACAGCTGCAAGTTTAGGTTCCCGCAGGAAACTGTCGCAAGTTTGGCTCTGCGTGCTTCATGGCTACGAGTGTGATCGATTGGTTATTGGGGTCTTAGGGTGCGTCATCCCAAGTGGGTCATATTGCACCCATGACTACGAGTGTGGGACCCCGGGGAAGCGGCATACCATAATGCGTTCGTAGAAAGCGGGCGATAATCCATGCCGAGACGATGGCTCGCTACCTGCTGGACGGTTAGTCCAATTTTACGATGCTTCCGTGTCGGATTGTTACTTCGTCATTCATGCCCACGGGTGCACGTTCGCAGTGCGAGGTATGCACTACCGAAAGGCTTGCAACTCCGGTTGGCACCTGGTAGGTTGTCGGAAAAGCTCGCCACAGTTTTCACTCTACAAACCCGATGTCAGCGATATTCCTGACCTAGCCGGTGCGCTCCTGTGCACAGACGAACGGATGCGATTGGTGCCGGAAGTTGCGTGGTGATCCCACGTGGCGGAGCGACAGCGCGCCAGGCTCGTGTACACCGGTGTGCGGTCACTGACCTGCGCGTGGTCGGAGCAGCGCAGTCCGGTCAGCTGCTCCAGACAGGTGACCAGAGACCGGTCCTGTCCGGCCGACCAGTCACGCTCCTCACACTGGCTGCGCCGGCCCGCCACCGACATCAGCACCTGGCGGCTCATCAGCAGTCCGCCGGCTGCCGACACCAGAGGTCACACAGAGGTCACAGGCCACACATCAGTACCTGCCGGCTCATCAATAGTCCGCCGGCTGTCGACACCACGGGTCACAAGTCGCACACAAGGTCACGAATCACACATCAGCACCTAATTAGTGGACCACACTGGAGCATATGGGTCGCAAAGGTCAGTGACAACATCCGAGCCGGGAGTTGCAGAAACGCCACAGTACAGATCACTTTGACTGAGGTCGTCGAAAGAGGTAAAAGCGACCTCTTAGCTCTTGATAGCTGAGCGCTTACAAGAAAACGTGGCTAATTTAATTTGGAAATACTAGTATGATTCTAAGAGACAAAAGAAGAGAAGGACATCACAAACTGACAACTCAATTCGTCCAACGTGCAAAGTGAATCGAATGCAGTGTCCCTCTGAAGTGCTGAGATTATTTCAAGCTAATAAAACGGTAGTGAATAAATTTGACGTGTCGCACTGTAATGCAACGAAAATGAAAACATGATCAAAGGTGTGAACCTACCTATAAGATAGTGACTACAGATAGCATAATCTTTCACAGTGCGGTTTGAATGTCAATGATTTTACTCTGCTATGACCAATATAACGTGAGTTAGAAATATGGCGAATAAGAAATTGGGCGCGACCCGTCCGTCAAAGAAAGGAAGCTACCACAAGCCTATCACACTCCGCTTCCGTTTTCATAAACAAGAGGCCATTATCTTTTCATATCTGATATGCGTGAGCAAACATATGCACGCGAACCTCTGAATATTCTTCGCCAAGCACATTTTCGCTGCACCACAAAAAGGGCATTGGTACCCTACTCCGGTAACACCTAAATTCAAAGGAAATATTCGACGGCTCAACCGCGATGAATTAACTTCAGTTTAAATTATCTCGCCAAATCATGGCTGATGGGTGCCACGTGGCTTATGCAAGGGCCTTTGAAGTCTTCCCATGTTCTTCCATCAGCAGACTCCGGCAAAAATTACGCAACGGCACCACCCAAGGTCTCTTTTCCCAGTAGGGATTTGTTGTGTGGTCGGCAGCCGGCTGAGCCGGTTCGGCCGGCCCGGCCGTGAGGCTATCAGACGGCCGACAGACAGACAGACAGGCGGCTGAGCCGGTTCGGCCGGCCCGGCCGTGAGGCTATCAGACGGCCGACAGACAGACAGACAGGCGGCTGAGCCGGTTCGGCCGGCCCGGCCGTGAGGCTATCAGACGGCAGACAGACAGACAGGCGGCTGAGCCGGTTCGGCGGCCCGGCCGTGAGGCTATCAGACGGCCGACAGACGGACAGGCGGCTGAGCCGGTTCGGCCGGCCCGGCCGTGAGGCTATCAGACGGCAGACAGACAGACAGGCGGCTGAGCCGGTTCGGCCGGCCCGGCCGTGAGGCTATCAGACGGCAGACAGACAGACAGGCGGCTGAGCCGGTTCGGCCGGCCCGGCCGTGAGGCTATCAGACGGCCGACAGACAGACAGACAGGCGGCTGAGCCGGTTCGGCCGGCCCGGCCGTGAGGCTATCAGACGGCAGACAGACAGACAGGCGGCTGAGCCGGTTGGCCGGCCCGGCCGTGAGGCTATCAGACGGCCGACAGACAGCAGGCGGCTGAGCCGGTTCGGCCGGCCCGGCCGTGAGGCTATCAGACGGCAGACAGACAGACAGGCGGCTGAGCCGGTTCGGCCGGCCCGGCCGTGAGGCTATCAGACGGCCGACAGACAGACAGGCGGCTGAGCCGGTTCGGCCGGCCCGGCCGTGAGGCTATCAGACGGCAGACAGACAGACAGGCGGCTGAGCCGGTTCGGCCGGCCCGGCCGTGAGGCTATCAGACGGCCGACAGACAGACAGGCGACTGCCAAGAGCCGGTCAACTCAGCACGTCACAGCCGGCGCCGCCAAGCCGACCGGCCATCATTCCCCATGACTGCACGGCACGGTCGCGACGGCCATAAAACAGGAACCGGATCCCGGCCGCGATTCAACAAATAATACCGACAAAACACTCCGCGGCGTTCTGCTGACCGGCACCGAGCACGTAGGCTGGCCTTGTAGCCAAGCTGATCGCTACACGTTTTTCTACGGAACACTGACCATAATGTGATAATCTGAGCTAGACGGCATTACTCTGGTCTGGTCTGGTCGCAGAGGCCCCATCGTCTCACTAGCCAGGCAGAAACAGCCATTCCACTCCCACGCCACGACGTGGCCTTGTGCCTGGCTAAGATGGCCGTTCTCGGATCTCGCACGAAGCTCTGATAATGATTATATAATCTGGGCTGTAATACACAGCGACCGCACACCCATAAAGTTGCCCCGCCTCCCCACATACCGACCTGCCACTGCCTGCCCCTCCCACACACCAATCAAAAACACTCCCACACACTCAGTCGCCGTCACCGCTCCCACTCCATCCCTCCAACACAAGAACTGACAGCACACATCCCCTAAACCCTCCCACACAGTCAGTCGCCGTCACCGTTCCCACTCCATCCCTCTAACACAGAGCTGACAGCACACATCCCCTAAACTCTCCCACACAGTCAGTCGCCGTCACCGTTCCCACTCCATCCCTCTAACACAGAGCTGACAGCACACATCCCCTAAACTCTCCCACACAGTCAGTCGCCGTCACCGCTCCCACTCCATCCCTCTTACCGAACTGACAGAACACATCCCCTAAACACACCACTGGAAAGCGCACACAATACGTAGACACCCTCTCACCCACACAAAAAGGCCCACCTTTCACATAGCGAGCCATTCCCTCGCATATCGCACCATTCACGCACACATTAAGCCACCTCTCACATACCAAACTCAAACTGCTCGCCGCCTCCCACATGTCAATCGAAGCCCTGTCAACACCCATCACGCAAGCCGTTGCCGCTCGCACACTCCCGCACCCACAAGAGCTCCACATTCCGAGGCGCCCCCACTCCAGCGCAGTGATAAATTATTCTTCAAATTGGGTGGAAAATACCACTTTCTGTGCACTGAGGAAACCTCCTTTCTAAGGAAGTATCGACATCGTGTTTGTCGATGTGTGCTCATGAAGTCTCCATAACTCGTTTCTAAGAGTATTTCGCATATAAGTACCATGCTTATCCTCACCATCAAGGATTAATTACTCACGCATCCCGTAGCAAAATTCCAGATGCAGAGATTATCTATGACGTGGTATGTCAAACAATGCCATGTGCTGATACCATGACATTTCAATCATTATCGTCAACAGAGGTATCCATATGTTAGGTGTCTCCCAAATTGAATGGAAGACATGCACTTACGGGTACGCTATTGGCTCAAAATTGAGCTTGAACGACAATAACGATATTTTAATTGACATACTTCCATGTCAAATGTCTACATCCTACCGTACTCGTTTCGACATCCCACATCTAACGAAAAACCATTATTTTAACACTGCTCCAGCGCAACGAGTGTCTAGATAGCCGTCCTGCACATACCGAGTCGGCACTGCGAGTCGGCGTCGCCGAGCAGCACGTCGCCGCTGACGCTCAGGTCCTCGACCAGCTCCTGCAGCCGGTAGCCCCGCACATACGCAGAGTCGCGCACCACGAAGAAGTAGTCGTACAAGTCACCGTGGTGGTCAGCCAGATACTCGGCAGCCTTCAGAGCCAGGCTGCTCTGATCCTGCAGATCGAGCCGACATGGTTAGTGCCGGCGTCCCAGCATACCTACGTTAGTCATAACAATGACACTATATTATATATATATATATATATATATATATATATATATATATATATATATATATATATATATATATAATATATCTATATCAGAAAATAGAAAACTGCATCAAGATACGATTATAAGAAAGTAATAGTAAGCATGCTATAAGAGTAATGGGTAGTTTTCGATGACTTAGGACGCACAAACTGCTGTGGTCATGTTAAGCTCTCTACAGGACATGACAGGGTGAACTCACTCTGAAACTAATAAAGTAGCTGAGTTTGATAATAGGTAACTATTTTATTCTTCACAACATAAAAGGAAAAGATATGACTAAGGAAGGTGTCCATCTAGCATGTCTGGGTGTCGCTTCCCTACCAGTCTTCAATGGTAGATGACCGGGCCTTGATGTGGGTGTGTGAGGGGCTGTCACTATTACTTACCCATTGACATTCATTGGTGCTGGCAATTTCACTTGGCGTAAGCCTCTGAACAAGCAGCGGTTACGATAAGAAGCGTTCTCATGGAAAAATTATTGGGCTCCAAAAGTGATCGAGATAGGCATCGTCTGTTCAGTGATGGTCCGACGATGGCCCAGTGAGAGAACACAACGGGACCATGCCCATGCTATGAACGTGTGAAACTATGCGATTACGGACAACACCTCACTGATAACACCTATTTATGATCCATGCCCATCTTGTTCCCGTCGAATTGAAGGTTCGGCTTGAGGATCGCAAGATATGACGTAAAATGGCGTCGAACATTGCCTGGCTGTAATCTGTTACACTTCGTCCCTTACATACCGACTCACTATTTTGTGCATAGTGCATGGTATTTAAAACACGGTACTGCGATAGCTCAGTGAAATCGAGTGGCATGCAATTACATCGGTTACATTTCCTCCGTCACCGCCGTGACAATGACACTTGCATAAGGTAGCCGTCATAATCAACACCTCATATAGGCGCATCAATTGAAGAGCAAGTCCAACAGCTGACATGCCCAACGAACCCGCCACTCCTCCGCCCGCGTGTACCTCCGTGGAGAAGACGACGACGTTGTGCAGGTTCTTAGGCAGCGGCATGTTTGTGTCGCCGGCCATGTAGAAGCCGATGTTGCGCGTCACGTGCGCCAGCGTGTGGTTGATGCTCTTGGCCTCCTTGTGCACCGTATCCGGTGACGTCAGCACGGCCACGTAGAGCTTGCGGCGCGTACCCAGCTCGGTCGAGTAGAAGCGGGGCCGAGAGAACTTCTCGTCTGGCGACAGGGTGTGGCGACCGTTACGGGTCGGGCGGCCAGGTCGGCCAGCTGCCGTGTGTGGATGTGTCATTGGCGGGTCACCGGCAGCACGGCCGGCCACAGCCGGATATGTGTGCCGGTTAACGGTGCGTCGGCCACGTGCCGGGTGATCACGACTGAGGGATGGCGTCATCCACAGAGCACCAGCCCAAGTGATACGTTAGGATCACGCGACCTCACTGCCCGGCCACCATCTGCCCGAGTAGCGTGGCGAGATGTTCAGGCCTTGGTGACAACATTGAGAGCAAGCCAATGCCCGCTAAACATCGAAGAAAAATAAACGGCTGTTCGTCGTCGTGCTCCCTGTGAAATTATATAAATGACAAAAAATGTGTTTTCAATTCGGATAGTAAATAAAACTGAATCCTTGCTGTTCGCTTTGTAAAATGTGATACGATACATGTATTTTTACTCCAACACTACATATTATATTGTGACTATTAGCGCGTTTGATAGACCTGTACAGCCAACAAATGTGGTCACTTGCCCACTTAGAGGATGAATTAATGGAATTATAAATAACGTAAAGAGCACCAAGCATCTTGTGGTCTATTTTTGTGACTCGAGAATTCTCTCACAAGATAGATCTCACATTTCCAATTTGTACTCGACCGGCTTTGATTTGATTATGCACTTGATAAAGACAGGTACATGAGGGAACCTTGCTCTACTTCTTTGACGAAGACTCGTATGTGCTCAAGCCCTGTCTCCAATTTCAACTTATTATATTTAAAAACAAAAACACTTCATGCCCAGATGCGCACTCACACAAAGGAAATAATAGCAGATGTACTGATGTAGCTATCGCACTGCTACACGTAAGTATATAAGCACAAGTGCACCCAGGATATGAGGCAGGGGGCGGATACAGGTGGGGAGTGACTGGAGGCATGTGCCCTCCCTTCCATATAGAAAGGTGGCGACCCTCTGGCTAGGACAGTTGCCACTTCAGGAAGGTCCGAGTGCTCCCCTCGTTCAATGGATTTCCCAGCAAAACCGCCCCTTTCACAGGAAAAGGCGCCCCTTTGAGACGAAGACAGTATGCTTTAGTATGCTTCACTGCACCTACCTTCCCGCTCAAATAATTTTTCAGCCGAAGGCACCCATCCGAGGAAGTATGCCCACTCGATGAGAACTCTTCGATCCGCCCGTTATATGCGACGACACAATTCCATGGCGAAAAAAAAATAGTAGCAACAATTTGAGATTAAAAAAACAAAATCATCATTGTCCAGCAAGAAGACACCCGTAACCCTGGCCCGTATGCGGCATTTTGCCACCGCCAGCGGAGGGGAAGGGGGTGGGGATGCGACTCGCCCCTAGCGTTTCCAAACACAACGTGCTAGAAAGACGTAACAAAAGAACGGGCGGGTGGGGTGCAGGGTGGGAATTAAGGCACTTCTTAAGAGATTTGATCTCTGAAAACATTTTTGCGCTCCGGGTTCATACTGGATAGGATGGGCTTCACATGTACTCAGACACAAATGTGGGAACAAAGATATCAATAAAAACAAACACAGAACGACACCCAAAAAAAACACGCTGGTTATTCCACTTACGATCACCACTAAAACTAATCACTTTTTGTAGCAGTCAGCATCCGGACCACAGCTTCACACACTCCATCAATCTCAACCACCGGAATTGCCGACAACGCGCCAACAGCAACTTGCAAGATGATGCGCATGCGCACTGAGAACACTGTTCTCCGGCTCTGGAGCGGCGTCTCGGAATACCTGTGTTCCTGCCACCCTATAGTGGGAAACTTTTGACAGTTTTAAGAGACGTCTCCGGAGTCCCGGAGGCCACCGCTCAGAATTTGCTGCATTAGCATTTTCTGTTCTGAAATCTGTCTGTCAACCAATCAATGCAAGGTATTTTGTATATGACGTCATAACCATTGGTTGGTTATTGGTTTTACGACACGTCGACTGTTGAGTCATATAGCGTCGCCAATCTCTCACGCCGATTGGTCGCGCGCGAAGAGTAGCGACAGGTGAGACTCGAACCCACAATCTTTCGATTGTGAGACGAGCACAATCTTTCGATTGTGAGACCCCTAGACCACTCGTCCCCACGTCATAACCATTAGCAACTTTGAACACATGGTTAACAGTGTCCACACAAGTTAACAGTAAACACAAGACCTTGACTGATCCTTTGCTTTGATCACATCCATCTGTGGCGTGTGCGGTAGCGGAGTTGCGTTCGTATTACGTGTGAAATTGGCTGCGTAGGTAGGTATGCGCTCTGAGCTGAGGGTGAAGTGTGAAGTATTTTTGTTTGTTTTTCATATGGCTAGCCTTGTACTGAGACCAACAGTGAAAGGAAAACGCATTTCTCCTGTGAGTTATAAGAAACGAAACAGTGCTGATTATTACGGGTATTAATAATAATTATTATTATTATATCAATCACTGCCGGGCGGTGCCATCCATTGTTCACTTCTTTGTTCGTATGTTTTGGCATTTTATTTGACCAAAAATGAGAATGATATTACTTATGCATATTATGTAGGCACTGATTTAGGTTTCCCCGGTCGGTTACTGGTAAACAGATTCCATGCATAAAAAAATAATGTCCATGAAAATGTACTCCGGAAGAAATCGGTATGCACTCCGACTCCCAACCCGGAAAGTAAGTTTCCCACTCTGGTGGGGTGGGACGAGATCTCGTGATTGAAATACGAATGTTGTACCTGGAGGCGATAGGTGACGCTCCAAGTCCGGTCAAAGGTCAAATTTTCGCAGCAATCAAGACTTTTTACAAGTTCATCACAAACGCTCCCTGAACTGCAACACATATGCACTGTTATTTATCATCAGGGTGTTCGTCGATGCTTTGCAGATACAATGTCATTGCTCAAGCTGCATTTAAATCATAGGTCACGGCCCAGGCCACGGTTTGACCCCGGCTTGAAAACTTCATAGAATCTTGGTTAAATCACTGCATCCACCCAAACAGGGTAAATGGACGGAATGGAATGTAAATGTAATGGAATGGACGGCAAGATCGGATTCAGGACTTAAAATAACACCAGATGTCCTATCAAGCTAAAAACGTCATAGGTCAACAATGAACATAAGTCAATAACCTTAATGACCTTGTAATGGTGCAGTGGCAATGTCCGAATATCAGTTCCGTCAGCTATTGTCCTGACATGTACGAAATGGGTCACTTCAGGTCACAATGCCATGTCCAGATGCAACAGTCCGCGATCTCGTTACAAAATGTTGTTCCACTTGATATCATAGCTACGTGACCTGACATGACCCAACAAATAAATGTTTTACCAAAAGTTCCAAAGGACGACGCCCCCCCCCCCCAGTATTTTGCATCAATTTTCAACTGGACTCCACTGAGCGGTTCGGACGTTACCCACGATAAAAACCTTATGAGACAATCAACTCTTGTGAGAGCCGACCTCAGCTGGCATATCCGGCGAATGTATCACGTGACTCTGTCAGCACCACGCGACACGCTGGAGCCGACCTCAGCTGGCATATGCGGGGAATGTATCACGTGACACCACATCAGCTAACGATCGATTCGCATTACATCATTTACGGGCGGCGGATGTGTCCAGACATCTGCTCGAGGTTGGTCGGTCACCTGTGACGGGTCAGACAAAGCATCGCTGCATTGCTCACGCTAATGACGCCCAAATAAGATCTCTATTCATCAGGTGATGACTCAGACAGGATTCAGCAGTATTGGTCCAGAGTGAAGGGCGGATTGTGTGAGTCATTCGACGATAATGCCTTTGGTTTCATTCTCGGAACAGCCAACAAACCGGAACATTCTCTAAAACGACTGAGCCGGGGCTGCAAAGTGGAGGGAGTGTGGACGACACGACCGCAAGTGCTGCTCGTTCGGCTGGCGTCCCGTATATGGGGCGGCGGCTCCTGTTACGTGTGATCACTGTAACCGCTGCCCTCAATCACGATGGGCTGTAGGCAGTGTTGGAAATATGGTCTTTTTTTGAACTTTTGTCATCCAAAAAATTATACACTCCCAAAAAAAAATCCACTCCTTACATTACATGATATATCGTGAAGAGCCTTGCTTAAACAGCAATCTCAACCAGCTGTCGTAATCCAATAGTATTATTGGATTGTGATGAAGCAGAGGATGCAGCATGCTCCAAGGGCCTATAACATATGGTAATAAGTGGCTGACAATGAAAAACCCTTCTAGTTTTGGTGCTCTTCATCTTGTCTAGCCATGTTATGTCCTTGCCACAGCAACTTGGCAACATCATTGAAGATAATGCACATTTGTTATTTCAGGTGACCATGAGAGCTGCAGCAACATTCCAAGAGGATGCAGAAGTGGAACAGAAAATTAGATGCAAGCAAGACTAGATGAGTGCCAGCTTGCTAGCATGTGCAACAGATGACAGCAGATGCTTAAGGATCACTCTGCAATCTGTATACAACATTAATACCAATGTATTTGTTCCATGAAATGGTGCAGGTGGTATGCAATTGTCTGAAACATGTGAATTAATAAACAGCCATTCCTTCATGTGTACATTGTTCATTTGTGAAAATGCTGGAATCAGTTGTGTTCAGAATAATGCAAGGCTAGACAGAACTAGAGAACTAGAGAAGTCCCTACACAACTTGCAAATCACAAAAGCAATCACATCCTCAAAATATTTGTGGACATATATTATGATTTGTCATGGCATAGGAATGTTCAGGAAGCTGCAGGGACAAAAAAGCCAAATAATGGAGTTTATTGGGGTATGAGGTGGGGTGCACTTCACAATTTCCTGAAACATTTAGTTAGAGCACAACAATGCTTGTGAGTTACTGTATCCGTGCACTGAAGGGGACCAATCCCTTATTCCTGAAAATATATTGTCTTACAAAAATGAAAGCTTTATTTCCAAAACAAAACAAAGCAAGCTGAAAGGTTCTTCTATCCAAATCCAACACATTAAGAACACACTTATGAAAATACTCTTTCCAGGTTATGGATGTTCATTTATGAAAATTATTGGGGGGGGAATACCTGAAAGGCAATGGGCAGGGTGAAATAGATTGGGGGCACACTCCATAGAGTCCCATGTTAAAAGTTGAAGTCATTTGAGAAGCAAAGCAAACATTGAGGGTCCCCTGTCCTAGGTTGTGCCACTGCATGCATGGGCACCAACAGAGGGATACAGATGTGCACCACTGCAAAATATAAGGAATCACAATTTTGCTAGGGCTACCCATACTTCTCAACATTAAGCTGGTTATGCATACATCATTCTAGCTAGGTAGGTATATTTCTGATTTTATACTGAAGTTTACACCAACAAGAATAATTAAATTTCAAGAAACCTCAATTGGGCCTCCGTTCCTACGTCGGCCGATACTACACGAGATCAACTAGTAGTCTCACTACCTGGTCCCTGAATTATCGGACTATATCCCATCATACAACTCACGAGGCTTATCCCAGCCAATAATTTCAATGGCGAAGATATTGATAATAGATACGTAGGTCGTTCCTACCAAGGTTGGCGATGCCTACAACGAGCCTCTTTCGTCTCTTTCCATCCAGTGGGCAACTCGGTGCATACAAGAAAAATTCCTCGCCAAGTGAAAGAAACCTCTATTCTCGGCTCGCCTAATGAAGGGAAACCACCATTCCCAGACTGGCCAGACCCGAACGGCGCTTCTTGGATTCGATGGATTCGCGGCTCTCCAGCTCCCACTCCGGTCGGAGCTTTTTAAACTACGGCCAAGAAAGGCCATAAATAATGCATTCCTTTCTGTTTCCTTGAAGATTGAGATGTTCTACATAACTTGACATTAACAAAACTGATCGTTTTGCATCCTGGACCAGTCCAGAGCAATAAAACAAAAAAGATATCCGATGGATTTTACGCAAGAAAATGACCTAAATGGTACCAAAACGTTCTTCAAATCTGGTTATATTTTACAGTCAAATGGACCACGATATAACCAGAAATTTCAGTGTCCTTCCATTTCATGACCTACATTGTTTAAATACACCACAAACTGGTGGCAATAATAGTGTTTATGCCACTCCGACAACTAATTTCTCCCACTCCGGGAAAATGGAAATTTAGCCGTCATGTTCTTATACGCTGCTAAATGCGGGGTGGTTACGAGCCGCTTACTGGTCTTTCGTCAACTCCGGCTGACTGTACGGAGGCTGCTGATTGGCTTAATGGTTTGAACTCAGCCAATGGGATGAAATCTTTGTTGACAAAGGTAAAAGAGCAGCTTGTCTCGATTGCATTATTTTTGTGACAATGTAACACAAGTCGCAGCCAGCCCTGATGAAGGTTAAGGCCAGCCGGCCTTGGACCAGCCCAAGGCCTATCGAGTCAGCCAAGGCAACAGCCAAGGTACGAAGCCCGGGAGGAGGCTATTGTTATTTTTTATGTTTTCGTTCTCCTCAGGTGTGCGCCTCGGGGAAAAGAGTAGGTGCTGTGGGAATAGTAACTGGTAGGTGCTGCTTTATTATCTTCTGTGACTCCTATTGTCTGGCATACCCCTTGTAGGAATTCTGTTTTTTTTCTGCCGATTCTATTGCGGCGAATATGGCTAATTGCTATTAATGCTGGCTTTCGATGGGTAACAGTTGGAGCATGCTAATCACATGTGTAAATTTGTACACTTTTGTTGTTGCCAATGCGACATAATGATTTCCAAATTTAACATAATGCCTATGGTGGTGCATGGAATGAATGGATTCAAATTTCCTATAGGAAACATTTTTTTGCAGTCCTGATACATTATGTTTTTAAATCCAACCATGCCATGGGCATTCTTCATCAGCACAGGGTTCAGGACCAATCATTTTCCATAAGGGATATTGAGGTTTTGTGGTTCCTGATGTGAAAGGCATAATTCTTGTTCATCATCACTTTGTTTCTATTTGTAAATTTGCAGTTTAGGGTAATTTTGGGTTATTTAAATTCCTTTTTCCAATGCCATGTTTAAAAATGTGGTTTACATGGTGTGACTACTCACTTCCACTGTAAATACATACTTTCCAGTTGGCAGGCAAAACAACACCAATAAATGGGCTTGGAGTTGGATAATATAGTGTAAAAATTAATTTGGGAAATAAAAAATGTGGCATAATCTACCCTAACCTAGCCTAACCTTCAATGCAAAAAGAACAATTCTCTTGAAAAAGGAAAAATTTCAATCAGTATTTTTCTTTTAAAAAATGCAAATTAAAGAACATAACCTGACATAACCTAACCTTGCCTGGTTCATTGTTGAAAAACAAATTCTTGAAATATAAACAAGCATTGGATATGAAAACTTGTCCAACTTAAGAGTAGAGCCCAACTTATCATAACCTAACGAAGCCTAACCAATTTGTTTGCTTCATGGAGGTAAACTGTGTAAGACGTGTCTTGTGGATACCCAAAGCTTGAATAATATATTTCTTCATAGTAATATACCTACATACCTGAAGTTGAAATATATTCAAACTCGCATGGAAAATCAATCACGATTAAATGCATCACTTCTTGCCAATGACAGTATATTTAACACTTTTCCGGCACCACAACACATATGACTGCTATGTGAAGTTTGTATTCTCAGTGAATACTATTTTTATATGATCCAGCATCAGGCGGCATACTCAGGCTGTGTGGGATGAAACACCTGTAATGTATGCTTCTTGAATGGAAAAACAAGACTTTATTTCTTTGTCTCAGTAATTTGTATTCACCCCATGGTTACCAGGCATTATGCACTCCGTAATTGCATGAACTCAAAGATTATACACTCCGAATCCAAGAACGAGAAGTGAAAATCCAACACTGGCTGTAGGGGTATCTGACCGACTGGATGGTTTGAAGGATTATTTGGGTTCAAGGGCGCGTCGCCTACAGGTCATTTGGTGCCCATGACCGACTAGATGGACGATTGGATTGGAGGTACGAACGATCGGTGGTTCGAAGTGCCGCTGCTTGTTTCTATCTGCCTGCATTAGCTCCGGCAGTCGCCCAGCAGCCCATCTGTGCAGCATCTGTGCTCCAATATCCCGATCTCAGCTAAGGCGCCAATCGGCGTCTGTGGAGACGGTGGTGTTGTGACCGTGTGTCAAGCTATTACTTTTCTCACGTAAGCTTCGGCTGCAATGTCGACATTGCGTTGCCTTTGGAAACCTGTGAAACTCTGAAGCACTGCATAGTGCACATGCCTGCTTGATACGTCAGCTTCTTGTGGTAAACAGCTGAGTTGCTCCGTTTTAATTTCATTTTCTTTTACGACTCAGGTCACTCGCATAGTGCAGTGCACAATAATTCTTATAGATAGCATCACGTTCTTGAAAACCACCTATGAATGCAGTCTAGCCTGGAGAACGAGGGGTGCAGAACACCCAGCGTCCACAGCAGAGCCGGTATCGCGGCGGCGGCCGTGAGCCGAGTGGGTGCGATGCCGGCGCACAGCGCTTACCTGTCACCACCACACTGGGCGGGTCTTTGACGAGATGAGGCTCGAACGTGTCCATGTCATCGACCGCCTCTGGCGCCGCCTGCGGTCTGATCGTCAGCGGCGACATGGTCTGCTGGGGTATGACGGTGCGCCGCTGCGGCGGCGCCGCCGCTAGTCCGCCGGCCGACGCCGACACGCGGAACTCGTCCGAGTCACTGTTGATCTTGTTCAGCTGTAGCGATATGCCAGACAGCGAGAATCCGCCGAGTATACCGATCAGGAACATGGCAAAGCAGCCGCAGTAGCCCGGTCGCCGCGTGACAGGGCAGCCCATCTTCACAGCCTCTGCAATGGGCAGTGGCATCACAACACAACTAGGTCATCAGTCACTGAAGGAATGGCTTACAGATCTGCCTGTAAACCAGGAGTTGGATGCCATTGTATCACATAACATATCAGGATCTGGCAGAAGCGCCTTGTGACTATTCTACGCGATGTAAGCAGCTGCATGCACGAGGTAGTTTTGTCATCCTGTTATGCCGAATAGGGTGCAGGTTGGTTGGTTATTGGTTTTTACGACACGTCGACCGTTGAGTCATGTAGCGTCGCCAATCTCTCACGCCGATTGGTCGCGGGCGAAGAGTAGCGACAGGTGAGACTCGAACCCACAACCTTTCGATTGTGAGACGAGCATCTTACCCATAGACCACTCGTCCCCGCCGAATAGGGTGCACCGTCAGAATATCTTGTTCTCCAAATTTAACCGGTAGGTTGGTTATTGGAGCTTAGGGACGCATAAACTGCAGTGACCATGCAGCGACCATAAAATCGTCAGTCATAGGGAAGTATCCAAGTGGGAACTGATCGAGACTATTGAACATGGCACATTATCGAACCCGTACGTTCGAGACGTACAGCATAGCCAGCCTGATTTTACCATATACCCAACATCGTAGTAACGGGGCGCAGATACAGCAGAAAACTTGAGTTGTGAAAAGAAGCGGAAGAGCTGTCTCGGTTGAAGAAAGGCGACTCATCCCCTATTCCTAATACTTTCCGTAGCGAGACTGAAGCACGTGCAAATTGACGTCTTCGCTCATGGGCAAGTCACCATTATGTGTTGAGCTGATAGGGGAGCATGGCACCTTTGGCATCACCGCTCGGGAGGTGATGACGATGGTCACTCACGAAGACGGTGGTTAATTCTCCTCAACTTAATATCCGCCATGAACGCCAAGCTGGCCTGCCATTTCTTAACAACAATACTCCTAATGTCCGGGAAGAAGGTTCTCGCAGGGAGAGGAAGGCATCGAGTGCGTGGACCTTCAGCAGTGCGCTTCGCTGCAGTATCACCAGACTCGTTCCCGCCAATTCCCACGTGGTTTGGGAGCCAACATAATACTACCTTTTTACCTATCGTGGTGAGCATCGTGAGTCTAGATAAAACGTCTTGCCTCGCTGGATTTGATGGACCAATATCAGAATATATAATCCTCATAGCTTCTAATGATTCAGAACATCTAGGAATCAAAAGGTCCAAACGTTCAAATAATCTAAATTCGGAAATCTGATTTCGTATAGGGAATACCTGGAGTTCAAACCCATCAAAACCCTCGAAGCATTTAAAGTCAAAACCTCTAAAAAGTTAAAATCCCATAATGTTCAGAAACCATAATGCTCAGAATCCCTAAGCGTTCAAAACATCTAAACCTCGAGAAGTAATGAGCGTTCAAGTCATCAAAATCAATAATTATGGAAAATCGGACTACGCGTGAAGCGCTCGGTGCCGTCGTCGGGCAGGTGAACGCTACTCCGGTTGAGTTGCGTCTGGGGAAGGGGTGGTGGTTATTGGTTTTTACGACACGTCGACCGTTGAGTCATATAGCGTCGCCAATCTCTCACGCCGATTGGTCGCGGGCGAAGAGTAGCGACAGGTGAGATTCGAACCCACAATCTTTCGATTGTGAGACGAGCATCTTACCCCCAGACCACTTGTCCCCCTCTGGGGAAGGGGAAGGGGAAGGGTGTGAAGTCAGTATGCAAAACTTTGGAAGAAAATGTTTGCTTGGCTTTTGATTCCATTGTAGCTAATCACGCCTCGAGATCATGCACCCGTTTGTGGGTGCCTACCTACCTATCTAGGTCAAGGTAGGTTTTGTCTACCTCGACCTGTCCCGCATTGGCAGACGTGAATTGTCTGTCAAGGTTGATATGCACTTCATGCAGCGAATTATTCACAATATTCTACATCTGAAATGACGTAACAGGTCGAAAGTAAAAAAAGCTGATCAAATACATGTCACCATTATGTGCAATGAATCCTAGATAGGATTACTAAGTGACTAGGTTGGTTGGTTATTGGGGTTTAGGGGCGCATCGACTGCAGAGGTCATGCAGCGCCCATAACATCTTCAATCATATCAAGTTTTTTTAAAGGCGAAACTGATTAAAGCTTCTAAATACGACACATTATCAAATATATTGTCATGACGTACATCATAACCATCCTGGTCTTACCACATACATGTCATCGTATTAATGGGGCGTATATACCACGGAAAACGTAACCTCTGCAAGGAAGCGGAATAGCTGTCCGTATAATCATTCCCCTAATACTTCCCGTAGCGAGAGTGCAGTGCGCCCGAAGTGACGTCTCCGCGCATGTGCAAGCCTGGGGCACGCAATGTGTTATACTGATAGGAGAGCATGGCACCTTTGACACAACGGCTTTCCGTCACCGCCCAGAAGGTAACGGTGGGTGCCGAATGTGTGGCCTATTCGTAAGCGGCATAATACCACCTCGTTGCGTCTAATGCTATGTGATGATGATGGCCACTCACCGAGACGATGCATAACTCCCTTCAACTTATTATCAGTCATGCACTCCCAGCAGGCCTCTCATTTCTTTAAAACAGCACTCCTAATGTCTTGGAAAAAGTCCCTCACAGGGAAAGGAAGACGACGAGTGCTTGGACCTTGAGCGGTGCGCTTCGCTGCAGCATCCGCAGCCTCATTTCCGCCGATTCCCACGTGGCTTGGGAGCCAACAGAATACTACTTTTTTTGCCTATCGTGTTGAGCAACGAAAGTCTAGATAAAACGTCTTGTACTACTGGGTTTTGTGGGTAAAACCCTCTCAGCGCCAATAGGCTGCTGAGTGAGTCGCTGTATATCACATGCAGTGTATCATGTCCAACCTCAATAAAACACAGAGCTTTGTTGATTGCAACCAGCTCCGATGTGTAAACCAATGCATTTGCCGGAAGCGAAAACGTTCGAGTTGCAGTGTCTGTCACAAAGGCACTGCCAACACCGGTGCCCGATTTTGAACAATCCGTATAGGTCGACGTGTAGTCCTCGTGTGACTAAATCAATTTCAGTGCTCTGAGCAGGAACCACATGACCTTTTCTCATGCATGCCAGCGATAGGTCAATGTCTGGAGAGAGCAGCCTTCAGGGAGGAGATTTTAAAGAATTCACACGCATCACTCCACTCATCCGTATGCCACTGTTTTCCAAAAGGGCGCGGATCCTCACACAGAAAGGAACAGATGTCTTCCGTCGTCTCCCTCTGAACAGAACAAGGATACGTGGGAAAACACTGACCGATGTGTGGGGTGTGCAGGGAACTGGCGCAGCTTGCATGCATAGCGCATGCCAAGTAGTTCGCGACGCATAGCAAGGCTTGGCTTGGCTTGGCTTGTTGACTTCCACTAAAAGACTCACTGCCGGTGACGTGCGAAATGCACCGGTAGCAATACGTAGCGAAGTGAGGTGAATGGTGTCCAACGTTCGCTTCGCTGTTGCACATGCACCGTCATACACAATGCACGTATAAAGTTTAGAACGGATTAAAGATCGATATAAGAGCAGCAATGTGTGTCTGTCGCAGTGATAAATTATTCGCGAAATAGGGTGGAATATACCACCTACTGAACAGTTAATTGACATCCTTCCCAAAGGAGTATCGACATCGTGTTTTTGGTGGGTGTTGTGGAGTCTTCATTCCTCGTTTTCAACTATATCCCGTTTACAAGTATCATGCTTATGCTCACCATAACGGATCCGGGATGGTTGTAATGCACATCTCGAAACGCAATTCCAGGTGAAGGGATTGCCTATGATGTGCTTTGTTATACAATACCAGTTTATAGCATAGGCGTTTGCATCGTTATCGTTGGTATCGGTGCCACCAAATTAGGTACCTCTCAAAGCACACAAAGCGTGAACAGTGACATGTACTCGATTATCTCGAAACCACTGGGTTTGTAGGACTTAACATATTTTAATAATATTACTTCCATGGTGATTTCGACATCCTGCTTTACCAGTTTCGACATCTCACACCTAACGAGAAATCATTATTTTAACACTGGTCTGTGGGCACCGCATGATGTACGTGAACCACCTTAAGAATATTCAGTTTTAAAACACTCGTCCCGAAGCATTTAAAAATGGTCGCGATATGTTAGGCGAGAGTCAAGGAGAACCACCAGTCTCGTAGCAATTTGTGACTTATACAGCCTGATTTTCATGTTTCGACAGCCTTGACGCCGACAGAAATGCGTGGCTACCGTCTTCTCTGTTGAAAAGCAGAAACCACTCACGTTTGCCCATCGCTCCAGGCGGGAGACAGCAAGTTGTAACTGCCTTTGTAGTGCGGGTGCTGAGGTGCTCGACGTCCATATAGCGAAGTCGTCGGCAAAAAGCGAGCTGCAGACAGATGGTGGCAACGTACTGCCGATGCCATTGATAAGGAGGGCAAACAAAGGCACGCCAAGCACGCCGCCCTGCGGCACCCTATTCAACTGCCGGAACCATTCGGAAAAATGGTTGCCAATGCGGACTCGGAACACACGATCTTTTAAATAGTTTTGAAGGAAGAGAGCAAGCGGGCCATGGAGGCCTAGGTAGGTAAGTGCCTAGGTAGGTAGGTACCAACCTAAAAATAAAATAGGATGGCTTCTTAATCTTGAAGGGCAAAAGTAGGTCGTTTCAGTTTGTTGACAAACTTCCTCAAAACTCTTCTATGAATATTAGCTCTGAAGTCCCTACTAGGGACAACTTCAGGATAAACTAGCTTGATTGGTTGGTTAGTTATTGGTTTTACGACACGCCGACCGTTGAGTCATATAGCGTCGCCAATCTCTCACGCCGATTGGTCGCGGGCGAAGAGTAGCGACAGGTGAGACTCGAACTCACAATCTTTCGATTGTGAGACGAGCATCTTACCCCTAGACCACTCGTCCCCGATAAACTAGCTTGAACACTTCCCTGAATACTTTATGGATTCCTGGTTTCGGAAACCACACTAAACTAGACGGAATTTAGACGACCCAGCCCCATACGAAATGATAAAAAATATCACTCACGTGACACGCTTCGGAGCAATCTCGTACTTATTCAAGACCAAAAAGTTCTCCATTGGTGGGTTTTAAGGGTTTATATGAGAACATCTAATGATTATAATCTCTAACTATTCAAAACATCTAAGAATCAAAATGACTAAGCATTCAAATTATCTAAATTCGGAGATTTGATACAGTACGGAGGAAATTCAGACCTTCTAATGTTCAAAACATCCAAGTGTGTTTTCGTACAGGGCTAAGTCGTCTAAATCACGTCTAGTTCAGTAGGCGGTTTTTCAGCAGAAAATTGCTCTTGCTTGGTATATCTGGTAAAATAATTGTATGAATGGTATAGTTGGGCCTGGGCCACATTTAATACCAAATTTTAATACTCTTCCACACTAAATGTACAATATTTTGAATAAGTTGTTGCATCAAGTGCACATCAACCTTGACATACAATTCACGTCAGCTAATACGGGGACGGATTGAGGTAGACAAGACCTAACCTGACCTACGTAGGTAGGTAGGCACCCACCGAGTGCAGGATCTTGAGGCCATGATTACCTACAATGGAATAAAAACCTAGCAACCATTTTCTTCCAAAGTTTTCACATACTAACCTCACACGCTTCCCCTCCCACAGACGCAATTCAACCGGAATAATGTCTACCTGCTGGATGACGGCACCGAGGGCTGAAGCCCAGTCACGGGTTTTGCCATAATTCTTGATTTAGATGATTTAAACATGCATTACTTCTCAAGGTTTAGAGGTTTTGAATGCTTAGAGATTCTGAACATTATGGTTTCTGAACCATATTGATTTTGAACATTTTAGAGGTCTTGAACGTTAGATGCTTTGAGCACTTCGAGGATTTGATCTCTAGGCATTTTGATACACTAGTAACTTTGAACCTTTAGGTTTAATGAACAGGTAGTTGATGTGGACATTCGGAGATTTGACCGTTGAGGTTTTGAACTGTTAGCTGCTTTGATATGTTAGAAGTTGTGAACATCCCCACATAAGGAAGTTTCTGCCGATTAGAGGTTTTGAACCATTAGAGGAATTGAACTTTGGAGGATTTGATATGTTTTGAACTATTTGATGTTCTGAATCCTTAGCAGTTCTGATACACCCCCGTTTTAACACTTTAGAAGTTTCGATCGCTAGAGGTTCTGAACTCGTTTGATATTAGATGGTATGAACTTTTGCTGTTTGTGTCGATTCAATGTTTTGATACCTTCAGGTGTTGAACACCTAGTGAATATTCACAACACAACTCACAAGTAGGACATCTGTGTGCCTACTGATTTGCATGTGGAGATATGGGTTTTGGAACATAAAATGGTTTATTAAAAATATACTAGACACACTAGGTGGTTTTACAGTGGCTTTTTGCTCCAAGGTCACGTGGGCTCAGGAACGAGATAGAGCAAGGAGACCTGACATAATAATCCACATAAATTAGAAGTGATCATTAATTCAAATTACCACAGTAGTTTCAATAATAAAATAGTTTTTACTATCAACACTGCTGAAATAAGTAGAATTAAACTTGCTATCACTAGGAAATAACAAGATGCTTTCTGATTTTTGTCGATACTGCACTCAGCTCTACAGTATCTGGCAGTTGACGTATGACTGCCAGATAACAAATTGGCACTATGTCTAAATTACAGAAGGCTATGGTAATAAGTCAACTTTCTGAGCAACAGTAGATGAAATGACACTCTGTCTGACACTGATTTCTTTCCACCAACAAACAATAATTGCCTTTCATGAAAAAAGGTGCAAAATTGTTTGAAACCAATTCTTCCTAACATTAAATGTTGTATACTATCATTTTTTGTGCATATCTAGAATTTTTAGTTGAAGCCAAAAATTGTTTGGTAGGATCTAAAACAACTAGACTTGAGAGCAAATTCCCGCTGGAAAACCACCTTCTGTCGGTATTATTCCAGATCTAGGTAAAATGCGATTTTTTGGATTTTTTTTTAATACAGGGTATTTTAATGTAAAAATCATGATGCGACCAGTCATTTTCTCTGCAAATAATTATTTTTCAGTTGGCAAACAAATACACGACCATAATCTTCACTCTGCAAACATAGCACATCGCGTATAATTATCCATACCTGGTTTGTCACAGACGTGATAAAGAAGACATTCAACACTTCATGCACTTGATTTAATACTCTTTGTCATCGAAAACCTTATGTTTCTGCCTTAATTAGACATTATCTCCGAGAATGAATACTCGCAACACGTCGCGCCAGCAACCGTCGATAAGGGCCGGAAATTTCTTGCGATGCTGTATTATTTTATTTTCAATATATTTGATGACGTCATGGCTGAAAAATTTGTTTCGGACGACTGGTTTTCTGGTTAGGTTAGGTTAGATTATATTATGATATACTATATTTTATATATTATGCTACGTTACCTTAGTCTAGGTTAGGTTAGGTTAGGTTTTTTTTTTCTTCCCCCAACCTAATGCATATGACGTCATCATGACCGGAATTATGACGTCATCAACCGTCGCTGACTTAAAAGTAATCAGAAAGCAGAGAAAATGAGTGGTCGCATCATGATTTTTATGTTAAAAAATTGTCACTGAATAAGGTGCAAAAATTGATTGAAATAAATTCTTCTTAATATTAAATGTTGTATGCCAAAACTTTTTAATGCATATTGAGTATGTTTTAGGATGAAGCCAAAAATAACTTAGAAGGATCTAAAGCAACTAGACGGGAGAGCAAATTGGCACTGTATGACCTCTTACTGTCTCACCAACTGTTGGCCAAATATAGGAGCATTAGTTAGTTAGTTATTTGGGCTTTAGGGCGCTTCGACCAATTTTGATCATTTGCGCCCATAAATATAGGAGCGTAGGTACCTCCCTTAATATCAAAATAAGGAAACCCAGGCTGATGTGGTAGGTTCATGACTTGGTTGGTTTTTTGAGTTTAAGGGCATATCATCTGTGTCGGTCATTCAGCGCCCAAAGTTCAATAACACAGAAATGGCATAGTCGGTAAGCCCGAGCAATTCGAACGGAGGCAACGCCCGCACAAAAGTCACACACGTGGAACACTTGAGTATAACAAAGCCCACCCATGCGACTACACACCACTCAACATAACCAATGCATTTCAAGCTAACTTACAGCAATTCACCTGTCTAAACGTGACCTTTGTTTCCTCTAGTTATCATGGTCTGTTGCTGACAGTGATCCCTATCGAACCTGGTGCATCGTAATACATTTCTATATATTGTTTAATTTTGATTTATGTGTAGAAGCGGCCAAGTTCATTTAACTCCATTTTACCGGTAAATGTCAAAGTATCAAAGGTGTAGAAAATATATCATCAAATACCTGACAAATTCTGTATTTTGCGTCTTTTTCGTCTCTTTGTGAAGCGAGCCTAATTACCCTGCGGCATTTGTTGCCACATCACGCCGGCCCATGCCCCCAACAGGCCAACACATCCTTGAGACAGTTTAGTAAGTATATTTACGAAAAGGGGAAGTGAGTTTAGTAGGAATATTTACTAATGTTTCAGAAGTTTAGTAGGCTTTTTTACTAAACTTGTCTATGGAGATATATGCAGTTTGATCGGAAAGGAGAACGAGAAAGATGTGGATTTTTTTAGCGTTAGTATTTCGATAGCCATGGCTTTTCTTGCATAGGTATAGGTGGCGGGCCGCGGGCGCTAGCTGTCCTGTTTTTTAACCCGCAGTATTGTGGTTGTGCCAGTCGGGATCGGTGAGGGCAGGTGTGTGTGGAGTGGCTGAACGCACACACCACACTGTCTCGATGGCATGTTGCCAGAAACTTGTGTGTGTCGAATATTGCTTGTATTTGCAGAGATGAGAGAGATTCCAAGTGAGAACAATTGTTTGGAGGCAGTAGCCTATATAGTGTCACATACAAACGCATTAGTATTGCGGCCGCGTCGGCGTCACACTTCCCAACAGCTGTGTTAGTTTTCTCCTGCGCATGCGTCAACTCGCCGCTAGCTACGGCGAGGGGGCGGTGAGTAATGACGCGTTGCGTGTCACCCAGACGGGGCGAATGTGGAGCGGCGTTTGGGCCATGACGGCAAATGTGGCGCAGCGTTTGGGCCATGACTGTAAACGTGGCGCACTGCTTTCGCCATCACTCTTAGCTCGCCGAAACCCGTCATGGAGATAAGTGGAGCTAGGTCGAAGTAGATAGTGATAGACATAGATGAATATATGTATATAGATACATAGGCATATACATACACACATACATATACATATGCATATGCATAAACATACAAGATTGTGGGTTCGAACCTCACAGCCGACGGCATTTACCGAGTCCACCCGCGACCAATCGGCGTGAGAGGTTGGCGACGCTACATCACCTAGCGGTTGAATACGTCGTAAAAGAACTCAAGGTCAAAGGTCGTTACTTTGCGTTACATCTTCGGAGCAAAACAGTAAAACAATTGTGATACAAACACACAGAGTTACACATCATTCATACAATGACTGAAAACACACGGATGCAAGACGAAGCACGATCAGTATGCGCAAGCTCTCGCACCATTGCACCATTGAGGAAGATATTCAGGTGGAGATCAGGCCGGAGGCGGTGACCCAGGTCCGCCGCATCACTTCCTTTAAAGACGGCCAGAAGCGTGACGAAAGCCTCCTTGTCCTTACCTTTAATTATACCACTCTTCCCAAAGCCCTCCTCGCCGGATACCTACGCTACCAAGTTCGCGTCTTCATTCCAAATCCTCTCCGCTGTTTTAACTGTCAGCGCTTCGGCCATGGCAGTAAAACATGCCGCCAACCAGCCCGCTGCCCGAAGTGCGGCGAACCATCTCATCCTGACTCCACCTGCTCCAAACCAGCCCACTGCCTCAACTGCAACACATCCGACCACCGGACCACATCACCAGTTTGTCCAGTTTGGCGCAAGGAGAAGGAGGTCTGCGCTGTCAAGGCCACGGCCGGAGTTTCGTACTCCCAGGCCCGTGAATTGGACAACATTTCAGGAACTTTCACATACATAATACAACCCCCACGCCCGACGGTCTGTCGAGGCCACCTCCCCGTCTACCAAAGCTCACGCCCAGGCGGCCACCATTGCTCCCCCACCCCTCGCGTCAACACCACTTCTACTTCTATTCAAACTGAAATGATTCCCGGCTTAGCTCCACTAAAAAAACTCACGCCACTGACCACACAGACACAAAACACCCTGGCTTCCAACACACTGACCACTCCGGCTCCACATACTCAGGCAAATTCCACAAGGAATGCCAGACCCCGTAGCGATTCGGCTGCAGGGGAGATGCATACCACTTCGGTGGGACGCCGACCAAGCCAAAATTTCTGCTGAAAAACCGCCTACTGAACTAGACGGGATTTAGACGACTCAGCCCTGTACGAAAACATAAAAATTCGCTCACGTGACACCTTTCAGAGTAATCTCCCACTTCTTCAAGGCAAAATGTTTTTATTAGTGGTATTAAACACGTTAGAGGTTTCGATTGCTAGAGCTTCTGAACCCGTTTGGTTTTAGATGGTACAAACTCTTGCTGTTTGTGTGGACTCGAGGTTTTGATACATTCGAGGTTTTGATGCATTCGAAGTTTTTGACAGCTAGGGCTTTTGATCGCGTGTGCTTTTCAGTCCTTATATACTTTGATCTCCAAGCTAATTTGAACACTTGGATGTTTTGAACATTAGAAGGTCTGAATTTCCTCCGTACTGTATCAAATCTCCGAATTTAGATAATTTGAATGCTTAGTCATTTTGATTCTTAGATGTTTTGAACAGCTAGAGACTATGATCATTAGATGTTCTCATACAAACCCTTAAAAACCACCAATGGAGAACTTTTTGGTCTTGAATAATTACGAGATTGCTCCGAACGTGTCACGTGAGTGATATTTTTTATCATTTCGTATGGGGCTGGGTCGTCTAAATTCCGTCTAGTTTAGTGTGGTTTCCGAAACCAGGAATCCATAAAGTATTCAGGGAAGTGTTCAAGCTAGTTTATCCTGAAGTTGTCCTTAGTAGGGCCTTCAGACCTAATATTCATAGAAGAGTTTTGAGGAAGTTTGTCAACAAACTGAAACGACCTACTTTTGCCCTTCAAGATTAAGAAGCCATCCTATTTTATTTTTATGTTGGTACCTAGCTACCTACCTACTTACCTAGCCCGGCACGTCCAACGCCGGCCGGCGCCCACGTGACCCGACCGACTCAACCCGGCCGGCCGGCGTCCCCCACGACAGTGGCCGGCCGCCGTGACCTTTCCAAGGTCACTGGTCGGCCAGACGACTCGGGCGGGTCAACCGCCGCCGTCCGCACCAAACCCACATGCCCGCCTGAGCTGCAATCGTGGCGGCGCCATGCACCAAAAGGTGCAGACAAATATTAACTTTCTTTTCACAAATTTCCATATTTCTGCAATGGAACTGCCGTATCTCCAAATGGGCAGAAATGAAGGCTTTCTTTAGTTTACTGACTCCGATTCTTATCGCACTACAGGAAACCCGATTCTTACCCACCGATACATACAATTTCAATCTTTTCAATTACTCGCTGTACCGTCACGACGAGGCCCGTGGTCCTCGTCGCAGTAGCGGTACAGCACTTTACATCAACAATTATTTTACACATACACAAATTACACATAATTCACCTTTGCAAGCAGTAGCTTGTACTCTGCGTTTGCATGGTAGGAATATAGATGTATCTTCCATTTATATTCCACCACACACCGACAACACACATTTTTTGACACAATTAGAAAACCTTATAGCACATTTCAAGAACCCTTTCATATTACTCGGAGACTTTAATGCACAACCAACTTGGGATAAAGCACGTACACATGGAGACACTCGCGGCCACATCATTGAACAAAATTTAAACCGGCATAATCTAGTACTACTTAACACCGGAGAACCAACATTTTTCATCTTGGACATAATACAGAAACAGCTATTGATTTGTCAATATGCTCTCCGACTCTGGCCAATAATTTTGACTGGACCAATGACACCGACATTCATGACCGCGACGACTACCCCATCAAATTAACACCCACATTTTCAACTGTGACCGATACCACACCCAGTTTTATCCCCCGCCGGGAAATTTCGAAAGCAGATTGGACAACATTTCAGGAACTTTCACATACACAATACAACCCCAACATTTCTCCCGTCGAAAACATCAACTCACTTACAAATACACTTTTCGAGGCAGCTTCCACGACTATTCCACTTACCAAACCATTCACAAAAAGAAAACCAGTACTTTGATGGTGTCAAGAAATTTCAAAGGCCATTGCGGTAAGAAAAAGAGCATTTAGAAATTATTTACGACATCCAGATCAAGAAAATTTAATCATCCGTAACCGTGAACGTGCGAGGACCCGCCGCATCATTCGCGATGCTAAGCGCCATTCATGGACCTTATATATACAGCAGCTCACTTTTCGAACACCATTAAGTAAAATATGGCAATTAATCCGACGGTTGTCCGGACGCTCCCCATTTAAATCTCTGCTGGCCCTCAAAATCCACCATATCACCATTACAGACCCACAAACCATCGTGAATACCATAGCTGATAACATAGCCCATAGCGCCGATGAGAACCACCGACCTAATTTCCTACCAAATGTGGGTTTGGGGGGGGGGGGTCCCGTGGGTTGAAGGGGGGGGGGTTGTGGGGGGGGGGGGCGGGGGGGGTGGGTGGGGGGGGGGGGGGGGGGGGGGGTGGGGGAAAGGAGAAAAAAAAAAAAAAAAAAAAAAAAAAATTTTTAAAAAAAAAAGAAAAAAAAAATTTTTTTTTTAAAAAAAAAAAAAAAAAAAATATTTTTAAAAAAAATAAAAAAAAAAAAAAAAAAAAAAAAAAAAAAAAAAAAAAAAAAAAAAAAAAAAAATTACACAACACACTGTTCACACCAATCTCGGACTCTTTCAATCCGACAATACGGAGGACTACAATGTTTCTTTTCAACTTTCCGAAATGCAGAATGCCATTTCCTTCGTCGGTAACACTTCAGTAGGGCCTGACAAATTGCATTATTCCTTCTTTCGACATTTATCTGACCACACCAAACAATGCATCTAAGACACATTTAATTCATTATGGACAAATCACATCTTTCCTGACACATGGCAAAAACTCACCATTTCCCATTCCAAAACCCGGCAAAGATCACAGTGACCCAATCATTTTCGGCCAATTGCTCTTACCAGTTGCTTGGGGAAGCTTCTTGAGAGAATGATTCGTAAAAGACTGACCTGGCACCTGGACACAAATTCTCTTTTATCTCCACTCCAATGTAGTTTTCGTCATGGACGCAGCTCAGTCGACCATCTCATCAGATTAGGAACAGACATCCGCCTTCGTTACAAAAAAACACGAACACCCTATAGCAGTATTTTTAGACATTAGCAAAGCTTATGATATGGCCTACAAACCCGCATTATTTTTCAGAATTCATCAACTCGGTTTCAAAGGACATTTAGCTCTTTATTTAATAGGTTTTCCATCTGGTAGTCGCTCTTTCCACCTCAGATGTCGATCATCAATCTCCACTCAGCATGTTATGCACAAAGGACTGCCACAACGGAGCTGCATATCACCAGTTTTATTTAACATCATCATTAATGACCTTTTTGCTGACATGTCTGCAAATGTATCATTTTCTCTTTTCGCGGACGATAGTGCAATTTGGTGCTCGGACAAAAATTACGAAAATTGCTTGATTCGACTTCAAAACTTTCTTGACAGAGTGCATCAATGGTCCATCAAGTACGGTTTCAATTTTTCGGCCACAAAATATGCAACCATGATTTTTAGCAAATGCACTCCCTGCCCAAACCCAGATACACAGCTTCACCTTGGACAAAATGACATGCCTTTTGTACATTCATTTAAATTTCTTGGTGTAATCTTTAATCGTAAGCTTTCCATGCATCAACACATGAAACACATCCAGAACAAATGTTTTCGCCGACTGAATTTATTTCGCTGCATTACTTCCACCGCATTAGGAGCCGATCGTCACACTCTTTTACAACTATATAAATTCTTAGTGCTCCCCATCATTGAATATAGCTCAGTAGTTTATGCTGGTGCCAGCCCATCCTCCTTACAAATTTTAGACACCATTCCAAATAAATTTATCCGTATCGCACTCGGTGCAATGACCACTTCACCCATCATTTCCTTAGAAGCCGAATCGGGAATCCCTCCCTTAGCTCTCGGCAGAATGCAAGAAACACTTCGGTACGCCTCCAAAATTATATTTCATTCAAACCACCCCACACACGCGTCATTGCAAATTCTCCCAAGTTTACATCATCATTATGTCCAGCCGAAAAACGAACTGGTCTCACCATAGCCTCTCGGGTCAAAACATTTTCTGAGCAACTTCGCTTCACTATTCCACCCATTACTTCTATTTCTCCACCAACTACACCACCGTGGTAAATAGCCCAACGACACATTCTATATCTCACCACCACACCAAAATGACAGATTTGTCCTGAATATACTAAACAAAAATTTACAAATTTCGGGCTCGTTATCAGCATATTCCTTTCGTTTTTACTGACGGTTCTAGAAACGCTAACCTTACATGAAATGCAATAGTTTCGGGAACATACAAAAATCAGCATCGATTACCAGACGGAACATCAATTTTCATCGCTGAATTACATGCCATCCTCATTGCCCTCCGTTATATTCGCAACCGTTTTCTCTGTTACCCCATGCGCAGCGTCGTCATTTGTTCGGACTCCAAATCTGTTTTACAATCTCTTTCGTCACTTTCTTTTTCACATCATTGCCATATTTCTATTTATGAAGCATTAGGAACACTTTATTCAATGGGCGTGAAGGTCCGTTTCCTGTGGGTGCCCAGTCACTGCGGCATCCCAGGAAACGAGGAAGCAGATCAACTCGCAAAACAATCACTACAATTACCACACATCACAGACATCCCACCACATTTTGACATCATTAAAGCAACAATACGACAAACCATTCGGCACTTTTGGAACCAAACCTGGACACAAAGCACAAGCCATACCCAATTAAACCAGTCATCATTAATAGAACATTAAACCAGTCATCGATATTCGGACGCCATCATTTCTAATCAACCGCCACGAAGAAAAAGTCCTATCGCGCATCCGCATAGGACACACTTGCCTCACACATATATTTATTTATTTTGCTTCACCTCGCCCTTCATGCCCATCATGTAACACTCATATTACAGTCCCACATATATTACTGCATATCCCACATATCCCACATATATTACTGCACTGCCCGCAATACCATGGCCCTAAAAAACAACTTATCGAGTACTGCCACACACACAATATTCCATTCTCTTTGCCCTCATTGTTGGGGGACGACCACCCATTTCTTATCAAGCTACTTTTCATTTTTCTACGAGAAACCAACTTGTTCCAGGAATTATAGACTGACTTTTGCGATTTAATACCTTATTCATTTTATATCAACGGCGCGAAATGGCCTGAGGAGGCCGAAGCGCCTCATTCAACAAAACTAACAAACAAATCCTATAACTACGCTTTGGGCGAAAATCGTTACTTCATGCTATTATATATATATATATATATATATATATATATATATATATATACATATATATATATATATGTATATAAATATTTACATGTATATATTTATATATATATATTTATATATATATATATATATATATATATATATATATATATATATATATATATATATATATATATATATATATGTATGTATATATATATATATATATATATATATATATATATATATATATATATATATATATATATATATATATATATATATATATATATATATATATATATATATATATTGGGGCGTTTCACTTTATGTGGGGACATTTTCAAACACGACGTTTTCCACGAGATCATCTATCGTTTGGTGACACTTGACGAGGAAACCCCAAATATAAAATTTCATTCGAATCGAAGAGCATTTAGGGGTCCCGCAAGTGCGTCAAAGTTTCTCCTATGTAACAGACTGGCACCTCGTTCGAATATCTGCGTCGACATTTCACAAAACTGTTTTGCACTACAACTTAGTGTATTTTTGGAACATTTGAGACGTCGGACGGCTAAATAATCGAGAGAGCTATTCTTTATGACATAATTCATGTAACCCGCAAGTTGGCTGCCTTGATCGCCAAGTACGAGACCATCATGAGGTCCAAAAGCGCAAGTCGGATGGGGATCTTGTGTCCGCCGCCCTGCTGGAGGGAGAGTTGTCGAAGCTATTCAACACCTCCCATCACAATGCGTTGAAGATGATCACGATTGAGACGGGCCGTGAGTTCCTCGTCGACCAATGGGGAGAGCAAAAGAGAGTAACACTTCCCTCCCATAATGTACCTATTTAATTTACTTGTCACACTTTGTTACACGTTTCTACATTGCTCAGTGCACAAATGAAGCCAGGAATCGGAAAACGGAAGACATTTCTCCGCAGTTCGAATTTCGTGTCAACGTCTCGCAGACAGGGACCTGGAATACTCGAATGATGGTATATTTAGTCAAATTAAGCGGTCCATCTTGACTAACACTAAGACTAACACTATAACACTAACACTACTAACACTATGTTCCACTATATTTTATGATCTGAAGTCTCAGATGCTCCAAAAAACGCACTCAATTGCAGCGAAAAAAAAACACCTTTGTGAAATGTGTAGATGTCGAGACTCGAACAAGGTACCGGCCCGTTATATAGGAGAAGCTTTGATGGACTTCCAGGACCCCTAAATATTCTTCAATTCGAACGACATTTTATATTTGGAGTTACCTCATCCAACGTCACCAAACGATAGATGATCCCGTTATAATTTCAGCCTAGTAATTTTTTGAACGACCCTAACGCGCCACACACACACACACACACACACATATATATATATATATATATATATATATATATATATATATATATATATATATGTATACATATATATAAATGCATGCATATATGTGAGTTTGTATTTCCAGACGAATTAAGTGGTGGATAACGGTTCTTAATTTTGATCTGGCTGACAAAGCCTACGCAAGAGATACAATATATAGCCTATTACAATACAGTATTTGGGGATGTTTGCCTCTGGTTTATTATGTTATTCCATTATAATTAATATATTGCGCATGTAATATTGTATATATGTATGACAACAGTGATACAATTGACGTAGAAAACATTTTTTTTCTCAATGCGCAAGTTCTCGCACAATGGGGTCTGAAAGCTACGATTTGGCCACCAGGGCGGCGCTGTACGCAATGGTCACCCGACGAGGAGGCGTCCGCCAGCTTTGCTGTGCATTTTGCGTGGGGTTGCCGTGAGTCGGTGTTGGCGTGTGGCTTTTATTAGGGTTGCAAGTCATTTAGGCCAAGGATTTCGGAAATATTGTGTTGAAGAAAGGTTGTGGGGGGGGGTTGCAAAGGGTGCCCATGAACATGGGAGGCTGGGCCAGGCCTCATATGCCTGGCTTCGAGCAGCCATACTGGTAGCACTGGCTTGCAGAGGTACAGTTACAGGTCCCCCTAGTGCAGTGGTTCCCAACCGGGGAGAAATTTCCCCCTGGGTGGAAATTTCGGTATTTCAGGGGGGAAATTTTGATGGGATCCATTACGCATTTGTCTCATTGACGTAAGTGATGTCTTGAGTGACATACAAATATAACTTCAGTTTTTTAGGGGGAAACGGCAGGTTTGGCCAGAGGCGAAAGGGGAAATGGACCAAAAAGGTTGAGAACCACCGCTCTAGTGGATGTGCAGGTTCCCTGAGAAGTTCCGGTATTCATTTAGCAGGCATCACACATTGGGTGGGGCTGAAACCTAACCGGGCCTGACAAAACCTGACCTAAAGCCTACCCTAAACCCCTTAATCTGTACGATAATTTTCACAAGATGGAGCACAATTTCACAAGTGTCAGACCCCCCACCCAAGATTGGCACATGGAATACCTGTGGGTCACACCAGACATTGCTCCCCCCCAAGACCGGAACATGGAATACTAGCAGGCCTCATCAAACATCACTTTCCACCCTGCCTACTCCAGGAAGGACATTCTTGGCTGGTATCCTGGCACAGCATGGGCCCCTCTCTATGAGGTCACCCCCCCCCCTTGACAGCTTTCTGGATCCACTCCTGTGTACAGGACCCACAAGAGATGTGGGCCCCTGGGAGTCAGTGCCCCAAGCAGTGCAGGCTCCCTGAGAGGTGGGTGTGGGCCCCTAATGGGGCCCATATGAACAACTACCTTGGTAAGGTACCTAGCTCTAGGTGACGAGATACCCACTGCCCAACCTAACCTGCAATGCAATTTTGGTGAAATTAATTTGACTGAACATAACTTATGGGTGCAACTCAAATTATTAGTTTCAAATTAAGTAGGCTAACAATCCAATCTTAGCATGTTAGGTACTAGCCATGACAAATTCCTGGCTATGGATTGGGGGGTGGGGGGGGTGCAGAGTGGAGTCAATTTCTCACCCTTGGTGTGGATTGGTGCATATTTTCACTGTGGGCTGATGTGCCCCAGTGAACCTTGTGCCATACTTTACAGTCTGGACAATAGATCGGTACTTACCTTGGTACCTAATGTGCCTAGGTACCTTACCAGTGGTTCCCACTACGTCTTTTACAGAAAGGCAGTCAAACAATAATTGTTTTTCAAATCAATTTTCTGCCTTCTTACCTTGCAGTCTGCTGGAATCCTGATAGATGGATCACGTTTATGGCAGCCGGGAACCGCACATACAACCATACTTCTGGCTTGCTTCTCCTAATTTCTAGCGCACTAATGGTAAATATTCCAGCAAACTAGACGTGTCTGAAGTACATTCAACATAATTAAATACGGGCAAACAACATACGCTGCTTACAAAATGTACAATAGGCTTTTTAAATATAAAGTTTCTGCCCTCCCTAACACACAAAACATAGCGCTTTAGGTTCGCCAAAGAAGGCTGGGTGACCATTGACTCTCAGCGCCATCTACATCTTTATCAACTTTCAGACCCCATTGCAACAGCATTCTGACCCGACCATTACCATGCATTCGGCTAAGCTATGAATGAACATGCTCATTTGTGTCAACATATTTGGGCATACCCTGAAACTACGTTCCCGCTTCTGTTTTAATCACATCCTTATTTCAGTCAACAAATGTTGTTTTTTTCATGATAAGCTCATGTTTCAAGACAAGCGTGTAATGCACGCTTGTCTTGAAACTATATAATATATGCACGCCGTGCATATATTAAAGTCTATAAAGTTCTCGCGTCGAAATGGGTCGTGAGGCGCAAGTTATCGTCCACTCTTTCCCTTCACCTTCTGAGCCTGCCTTCTGCATCGCACCCTTTGACACGTTCGATTTGGGCTGTGTGTTATCTGTCGCTGATAATCCACCCCTCACTGATAAGCACACCGGGAAAACATCCCTGGCCGGCCGTTCGGCCAGCCAGCCTGGCAACCGGCGGACCATCTGACCGACCGGGCACAACGAGCAGTACACTGGTTTTCGGGGAAGCTGGCCATCAAAAAGGTAATTTGCCTCTCACCAATTTTCCCTTCTTGAGAACACGGGAAAACTCCCGTATCGTAGACAATTGTATGTGCCGAAGAACAGAGGTGACAAAACCTGCTACTCGGCCACGAGCGTGGGTGACAGATATTTGAAAAATATATCCAGTTATGGTGGCAACTTACGGTACCGTATTATCATTAAGTACGGATTGTATTTATCACCAGACCGTTTTTCTTCTTAACATACCCAGTCAATTTGTTTTTCCTGACCATCCACATATGTTCATTCTCATCTTGTACATGTATCAGAAGCGTTCCGAAGCAATTCAGTAGCTATGATCGAGGGGACAGGGGGGGGCTGAAAAAACGCTGCCACTCGAGGTAAAGTCCATAGGTTTTAACATTGCCGTGGTAAGCCCTGTCACCTACGAACTGTCCCGTCCCCGTCCAGAGATTGAACCCGACGCAACAGTTCCGTTTTCCTACGGACACATCACATGTAACGAGATATGGTTGACATCACGTGAAAGCCCCAAATGTTGGCCATCCGCCGGGAACAATTTCGTTACGGTCGGGTCAAAGTGCTGACCGTACGCGTCACGGGGGTTCTGAGAGAACGGGTATCCGGTGAAACACCTGCCGCCGCGATAGGAATAACATGTAAAACTGATATTTTTCGTTCGGAAAATCACCAATTTTAGCCCTGCCCATCGACCTGATTCAGACCGCAATATCTCGACAACCAATGGACCAATCGACACCAAACCAACACCTCAGTGTTGCCATGACAATTATCAACATCGTCGTAGCAACCGTTTCCTAGTCATGGAAATTCCAATTATCCCGCGCATGCGACGGGGTGTGGAAAGCAGAAACGACGTTTTTGAGCGCTTTTCACGATTGGGCCTGGTTCTCGGAAACGGCTAAGCTTGGCGACTGGCCGTTACTTTCATCTCATGACCCCATGTACCGGCTACAATTTTCCATTCGACGATCAGTGGCTGCAGTGTGTGCGGGCGTCGTAATCATGACACGGGCTGCACGTGTTTCGGTCGGTGAAAAAGGCTCCGCTTTCCACTGTCTCCACACCACTGTCGAATAACATTTCGCGGAGAAAGTTCTATGCGCGGATAGCCCCACTCGTCGTGATGTTCACAGTTCCTTCGGATTTTACCCATCGGAAATATTTTGGTTGCAATCGACGATGCCCGCAACCGTTACCAGACTTCACTTTCGGCAATCTCAAACGACAGACGGGGACGGGACAGTGTGCTGTCATCGTCCAGAGATTGAATCCGACGCAGCAGTTCCGTTTTCCGGCGCAGTTTGTTTTCAAAGGTGGTTTTAGTGTGTGCGTATCTACCTAATAAGTATCAAGGCGCTGTTGAAGCTGAACTGGTGTATGTTTGTGTAAGTGGTGTTTCGTCTCTGAGAGTCAGGACAAGTATTGCAAACATGGCCTTGTCTTTGATGTTGGCCGCTCAGAATATTTTTTTCCGGGAAGTTTTCCACTCGTTTTGTCCAAAAGATGAAGTGAGTATGACAATGACTGTGATCTCCTTCCTGTTTGGTCATGATCATGGGAACATGGAAACACGGTTTTTGAGACAGAAACAAATCACATCATTATCCAACTTGGAATTATCAAGGTTTCCTCTCATAATCCAGGATTCAGATTAAACGAAAAGTCCTGAAAGTCATCTGCTCGATACCAACCTGTAATGCCACATAATTTTCCTTTCCAATTCCATAATTCCAAGACATCAATCCAACCCTGGTCATACCTAACTGAAGTGACACTTGGAAGAAACCTTAATGCCCAAGGTGTGAGTGTGAGTGTGAGGGACATGCCCAAGGTGTGAGTGCTAATATGACACCACCATCTCGAGAAAAGGTGCGTTGTGTATGCGTACATGCGTACAGTATTACCATTTATACCGTTCATACCGTTCAGACTAAGAAAAACATGTTCTACATTAAGGTGACCTTTTTAAGACTTTTTTTCGAAATGTATTGCAAACTCCCCTTATTCTGATACAATTTTTGGTGCTGATTCTGAATATCAACTTCGTTTTATCTTTTTCGATTTTTTTTGCCCGCACGGATCGATTGAAGTTTTTCGAAATGTGAACTTTTGACATATTTTCAGCTGTGGTTACCAGTAGAAACAAAACATAGCTTAAGCTGGTTATTTTTATTAAAGCTTGGTGAATGGAGATTCATTTGGCAGCAGACCTAGTGCACTTCCGCTATGCATTGAAGCTTAAAATTAACTTTCAAATAAAGCGTTTGCATAGTTCAGGTTTTCTTCATAGATGGCGCTAGTGTCAGACGTCGCGCTCCACACTTTGCATTGGGCGTCATTGTGGTGACCAAATACTATTGACGACTATATTATTTATTGGATAATAAAATGGATATACTCACAGTTCTTTTCAAGCAAACGGGTGCGTACTGGTGGCCATCAGTGTCCAAGTGTAAGCATTCGAATAGCGAATTTACAGATATTAGCAAAATACACCGTGAGATTTCAACTCGTAAATATTTTGTACAGATATATGCTTAGAATCGAATAGATTCAAAGCATTAATATCGATGAAGTGTTGGCGGGGCGAACAAGCCACTGCTGCAATAATTTTCCTAGTGACATGCCAAAATATAGCATTAACCTGTCGTTGCTCGTTATAAATGCAGGTAAGCAAATTGGAAGCAGCCTCCGTCAGATCCTGATAGATGAATCCATCAGAAGCATTTCATTCATAACAAACGAATTACGTTGCACTTTGTATTTCGACATGTCATGCTGCCATTGCACACACATCACTGTTTGCGGCGTACGCCATACTGCCACGATGATCATGTGCTTTAGTCATTGTGCACCTTTTTTGTGACCTGACCTGGGTACATTTCCCGAAATTTTATTTTGCTTAGGGCGTGTGCGTCCTGTTTTTTGCCACCGACCACCAATGCCGATGCTTCAGTTGTCAGTTTTACCGACCTATCAGTGGACTGTATGTGACAAGGAACTCCTGTCTAAAGTGGTACTTCGATGAACTTTAGTATGTCTTCCGCACTCATTGTACGTGTCAAAGGCGGTTCTATATCCTGCCCGTCTTGCACAGACTGCTGAACGTTAACCAGTTCGGTGTATGCCTCAGCACACCAGTTCACGCGCGGCGACTTGAATGGCCGAATTGCGCCGCATTCCGTGGAGAGGTTTTTCCTTTGGCGCACGGTTTTGATCATGTTGACGGCCTCCATCCTGACTGCTTGGTCATTGTCACCCAGACAAGTGTACACCTTTCTTTCTTAACCACAACGCCAAACGCTCGACCCACCACACTCACCAAACATGGACACCACACTGAACACACCGACGGGTGACTTTCTCTTCTGCCGCCGGGGTGATGGGGAGCCCATGGACTCCCTTGACCCCTGAACGGTGGAGGAGGAGATCACCCGTCGGACACGCCAGCCCCTACACGCACGCCAAATTCCTGTGGGGCACTTCTTATTCAGGCATACAACTCTCACGACGCAGACACACTGACACACATCACAGACATCACTGGCATACCAGTCACCATAACACTAGCCGCACACCTCAACACATCACAAGGCACGATACACGCCCGAGAGGTGGCCTGGATGACGGAGGAGGAACTGACGCTCAGGTTCAGGAGCCAGGGCATCTCCTCCGTCTACAGGCCACCCACCCCACCACACAAACAAGACTCGCACACTCTCATACTGACCTTCACCACAAGACAACAACCCACACACGCTAAAGCCGGCTACATTAGGTACCAGGTCATTCCACGAGCACCCCTCCCTCGAGGCTGCCAGTTCTGTCAGCGGTACGGACATTCGAGGGGGGGGTGCCGCGACACAAAACCCACCTGCGCAAACTGTGCCGCACCACACCACATAAACACATGCACCACCAGCACACAACGCTGCGTCGGTTGCGGCGGAGACCACACCTCCCGGGACAGGGCCTGCCCTCGGTGGAAGAAGGAGAAGGAGATTCTCCATCTTGTCCACCTAGAGGGCCGGGCCCTTCCGCAGGCAAGGTTGTGGGTCGACGGCCAGCAACCGACGCAGACTATACATCATCACAAGGTGTCCATGCACTCTACACAAACACAAACATCTCACATCACACCGCCCACCAAAGAAACACAGACAGACCCAGCAATCATCATCAGACCACAGCCCAAGGCACCAAAACAACACAAACACCGACACTACTCACCCACCCACCCAACACAGGCACCACCCCCAGTGCCACAACGCGGAACACGCAACCCATCACCAGTGCCAGGCCCATCACAACCATCACTAACACCCTACGCAGTACGCAAAAACTACGATTTGAAATCGAGACACTCACAGACTCAGACGACGACAACAGCTCAGACAACATTACGGTCACTACCCATGCACCTACCACACGAGCAAGCAACAAACAAACACCACCTCTACGAACAACAAACCACACACTAGCGCCAAAACCTCTCGACACTGAACATCCCAAACAACTCCTATTACCTAGACTCTTCCAACTCTACCCATGATGTGTAATATAAAAAATATGGAAAAAAATATAAAGGAAAAGAAACACAAAAGAACAAAGAACAAAAAAGAAAAGAACAAAAAAAAAACAATAGAAACAAAAAGAGAAAGGGGAAAAACATCTAAAAGGGCAAAACTGTATAAAAAAAGAAGAAGAAACAAACAAACAAACACTTACTAAAAAGAAAAGGCCCACAACAGTGTGCAATCATATGTGTATGTTTTTGCAATGTTAAAACTAACGGCGATGACCGACAATCCCCCATTCTACACCCCTCACGGCACCGTCCGGACCACTTCTATCGTCTCATCTCTAAAACATCTAAACAGCCGATATCACCTGACGGTGGCAGGCTGGTCAAACTCACTCAACAGCAACAACAACAACAGACAAGTCGAACGCGGGCGCGAGATCAGACACCGTTCTTCTCAGAGCACGATCGGCTCCCGCAGTCAGCAAGCAAGAAGAGATCCAGGCAGGTCCAAGGTTTGAGCAGAAGACAAGCCTGTAGCAGCAGAAGATGCCAAGACACGAAGAGATCCAGGGACCCTAGAGGAGCACTCCTGCGAATCTAGAAGGAAAACCTCCCTCACCAAATCCCCAACCTCTCTCTGTCTCCCAACGAACCTTTACCCCCGGAGGAAACCTAACGGTGTCCAGCCCACTGTCTTGGGCCATTGCGGCCGGGGCAGGTACCAGAGAGCGAAAGCTCGATCCAGGGTGCAACGAATCCGGGTAGTTCTTTAGTCAGGAGGGACACTTGCGGGGTGGGTGGGACCAAACCATTACGCACCATGGCGGCCGCCGCCAGCACCACACAAGGTACCTACCTAGTAGGTACTTACACAGAGACAGGACACAACATTACACATGAGTCTCCTTTCACTCTCGAGAGGACACTCAGACACATTCTTAATTCAACACACTTCAAGGTCCACATGCCCACCACACACATCATAGTTCAAACACAGAGCAGCGCGGACACACAAACTCTACTAAACACAACCACCTTTAACAACCAGCGCTGCTCCTTCACGTTACACCGCGCCATGAACACCAGCCGGGGCTACATTTGCGCCCCAGAACTGGATAGCTTACCACTTGACAACATCGCCGCACTATTCGACGCCTCAAGCCTCCTGGATGCCACAGTTACAATCAGTCAGATTAAACGGGAGGCACGTTCGACTCACAAACTTCTAGTACTGACCTTCGACTCACCACACCTACCATCACACGCCCACATACACAACAAGGCCTACGCGGTCCGCCTCCACGTGCCTATGCCACTACGGTGCTTGTTCTGCTTGCGTTATGGACATGGCGAACGCGCATGCGCGTCACCAACTCCAAGATGTAGCCAGTGCGCCGGTCACCACGCGGCATCCGACTGCAACTCATCCGAAAGGAAGTGTGCAGGCTGTGATGGGCCGCACCCCGCCACCGACCCCGACTGCCCCAAGTGGGCATACGAGAGGGAGGTGTGCCGGTATGCGGAAACTCATCGGGTGCCACACGCAACAGCACGACAGCACCTACGGCACACCACCACTGACACTCGCACAGCCACAACTGCACCTCTCGACACCGCACCTACCGACGGGCGAAGCTACGCAGCGACGCTCTCCGCACCTAAACCCACACCCCCACCAACACCAGCTCCCACCCGCCCAACCATCCCACCAGCAGCCGGCTCCCGGAGCCCGGCACACCTCCCTTCTCAACGCTCCTCCGATCCTCGCCTCAACCTCCCCACCGATCCCCGACCTCCCCGGCCCACCGCCCCTCGACCTCACCGATCACCACTCCTTCCCACCCCACCCCACCCAGGGCCTGGCCTTCTCCCACACCCACTCCACTTCAGACCTGGCCCTTATCCACATCCCCTTCACCCTCGTCCCGGCCTCCTCCCACACCCTTTCCACCGCGGGCCCGGCTTCCCACATCCACCCCACAGAGGAATGGGCTTCCTTCCCTTTTGGCAATGGGCAATTTTGAGACTGACTGCTGCGCAATTCAGGGGAGTATTTAACGTTACTCGACGGTGAGGTATGCTGTTTGAAATGAGTATGGCTGCGCCCCATTTTCTATTTGGGCCGTTTGCGTTGTCGACATGCCAAGTGTAATCTGGGATTTTGTTCCAAGTGGAGTCAGAATCTCGAAAGTGAGTTTCTTGGAGCGCAGCAAGTAATGGTTTTTGTTGCAAGAATTCAGATTTGAATTATATGAACTTTCCTGGAAGGCCTCCGGTGTTCCACTGCAGAAAAAGTCCCATTGCCGAACGCGCTTAGTAACTGTTGGTGTTCCTATACTGGGGTGGTGTCGATGTCGAGTTGGGGAGAAAGGTTGAACCGGTGAACGGAGAGAGGGTTGGGAGGTGACCCAGGCAGTGATGGTAGCCTGGACCTGGTCGCACGAGTTCTGGGAGGTGATTGGGTAGAGTGACGGCGTGATTTGCGCTTGGGAGGCGCGGTGGGTTCGGGTGGGATTCGTTGGTCTGGAGTCGTGGGTTCGACGGGCTTTGGAGGAATGGTAGGCACAGTCATTTCGCTATGCATCTCGCCGTCACCTGAAACCCCCACACCACAGGAGCTGAGCGAATTGCTGCTTCAGGCCCCTTCACCAATTCTGATTATGGGAGATTTTAATGCTAAACACCCCTCCTGGGGAAGCAACCAGACTGACGCTAGAGGGCGCGAAATTCACCAGTTTATTTCGGACCACAACCTAGTACTTCGTAACACCGCGACCGCCACCAGCTACAAACCGACCTTAGGAGGATCGGACAGTTGCATTGACTTAACGTGCTGCTCTCAACGACTTAGCTCACTACTTGACTGGTCAGTTTCAGACGTTCCCGGGTTGAGCAACCACTACCCAATCACAATTAGGCTCAGCACGGTCGCTATCCACCACACTAAGCTATTTAGACAATCTTGGAACTTGAAGAGAACGGACTGGGTTAAATTCGAGGAACAGGTGTACCTCAACCTAACAACTTCAGAGACCAGTAAGATCTAGACAATCCTAAGGGCGATCAGCTCATCAGCACGAGACTCAGTCCCAAAAAGTAACAAACCTAGGAAAAAGGCATCTATGCCATGGTGGACCCCGGACTGTCAAAGGTCAATCGCCGCACGGCGCCAGTACCCACAAACAATTCAAAAGATGCGTGTGCGAAGCACACCTATCAGCATACAGACAATCTCAAAAACACTGCCGGTACACAATTCAAAACAGCATGACAAAACTGTTGACAGTCTTTTCCCTCTCAATTCAATAGGTTCAACCCTACCGGCAGAATCTGTGACCTGATGAAGCGTTTCAACCTGAAACGCCCACCACCAGGCCCCTTCCCCCAGCTGACGGTGAAAGGACAGCACATCACTGACCCACAACAAGTCGTAGACCACTTTAAACTACACTACGCCAGCGTATCTAGCAACAGCAACTACGACACCACTATAGTAAGCGCTCTAGACGCCGTTGCCTCCAGAGCAAATTTGACCTCTAGCAATATATAAATCTACAATCAGTCGTTTACTATGCACGAATTACACCTTGCCTTCAGCAAGTGTGGAAACACATCGGTTGGGCCGGACGACATCCATTATCAGTTTCTTAAACGACTTAGCAAAAACTCTCTAACGTACCTACTAGCAGCCATAAATGAACTGAACCAAAGCGACACGTTTCCCGCATCCTGGCGAGAGAGCGTTGTCATTCCATTGCCAAAGCCGCACAAAGATCATTCCACCCCAAAAGGTTATAGACTCATCTCACTTACTAGCTGGGCTAGCAAGTTAGTCGAACGCATGGTCAACACACGATTGAGGAAACTTCTGGAACACAACGACCTGCTCGACGAATTTCAGTGCGGCTTCCAGCGTCAAAAATCAACTACAGACAATCTCATTAGATTAGTGTATGACATAAAAAGTGGTCTACGCATCAAACGCACAACAGTAGCTGCCTACTTGGACATCACTGCCGCATTCCACCGAGTACACAAATCCGCACTAACACACAAACTCCACAAGATAGGCCTACGCGGACACATGGCGCACTTCATTCTCAACTTCCTTAGAGACAGGACCATTAAGGTCCGATGCGGCAGTGTCACATCTCGGAGAAGAGAGAAGAAATCCACTCTCGGAGAAGAGTGGATCCACTCTCGGAGAAGAGAACAGCTCTCGGAGAAGAAATCCACTATCATATCAGCGGAAATTATTGGCCTCTTCCACAAGTTCGCCGATGACAACAAACACAAATTACTCGTATTCACGGATGGGTCGAAACACGAGGCAAAGGTAGGCATCGGCATCACTGGACCAGGTCTCAGACTTTCCAAGCGTCTACCGGATAACTTCTCCATCTACTCCGCTGAAGCAATGGCCATTCTGTCCGCTATCATCATTCTCATGAGATGTAAAGCTAGAAACGTAGTAATTTGCACGGACCCCAAATCTGTCCTCCAGTCAATTAGCAACACCCACGACTGTCCACATCACTTCATTGATAAAATCCAACAACTCGTGGCCCATAACGTAAACATGAACTTTTCCTTCTTCTTGATTCCGGGCCACGCCAACATCCCAGGTAACGAAGAAGCAGACCGACTCGCAAAGCAAGCCTTAGCATTGAACACTTACCCTAACGTGGAATATTCGGTAGACGATTGCAAAGCACTCCTACAACGCCACATTCGCCAACATCAACAGAACACATGGACACAACACAACTCAACAGAACACAAATCCAACCACACCCACGCAATCAAACCAACAATAGGTACATAGAACACATCAAATAAATCTCACCGACAAAAAGAGGTCATCCTCACTAGACTTAGAACTGGTTGCACAAAACAAACACAGCCTCAATTAGAGGGTGACCAAAACACAACACCGCACTGCGGCACCTGCAACACCACGTTAAGCATAGGCCACATCCTGCTAGACTGTAGCAGCTTTAGCTCTCAAAGACAACCACTTAAGGCATTCTGCCAAAAAGAGGGCATCACCCTATCGCTTCCATCGCTTCTCGGTGACAAGCACCCAGAACTCCTTCAATTGCTATTTGAATATCTGTATGCCACAAAACTAGCAGGAGCTCTGTAGGCACCACACCACCAACACTCACATTAACTCGCAATGCATGACCGCGAAACACTCGTAGGAAATACGTAAATAGCCATCCCCGCATGGCGTCGGACGTACATGAGCCGATTTGCTTCTCAATTAGAAATAAATGGCTACCTAGCGGTGCCGTCGGAAGTAGATGAGCCGACTTGCTTTAGGAAAACATAAACAAAACAAAAACACAAAATTAGCATAACGTAAAACGACTACCCAGAGGAGCCATCGGACATAGATGAGCCGATTTGCCTAGCAACTCATAACGTAAACGGCTACCCAGAGGTACAGGGGACGTAGAAGAGCCGAATTGCAAAACACCGTACTAACCCAACTGACAACCCTGCATGGCATGCTTAGACTAACCCGCTACTAACAACCAACACGCGGCGGCCGGCGTGATAGGCGGTGTGAACAATTACCTCCTTGTTCACACGGTAAAGATCCCTCGGTGCTCTTCGATAAGAGTAGGCTAAAGCCGGCACCCTGGCAAAATCAATGCTCGCCACTCTCAAAACACCCCACCCCACCCAAACTACGAATTATTTTGTGGAGGAGTAAAGTAAAACTAAACCATTTAGACATCAGGGAGCTGTCCCCAACCCAGACCCTCGCCTTTTGCACCTAAAATCACGCAAACTAACTTAAAATTCCTTAAGGTAAATGTCGACTTGCCTGCACCTTGATCGCAAACGCTCGTTTTACAGACAGACATGTAACGTACTCGCTTTAAAGGCGGCGCAAATGACCTTTATGGTCCGGCACGCCTAAAAAAATTACTATCCCCCCCCATTGTCACCCAGCATGGCCAGCATGACGTTTTCTGGGTGCGCCATATACATGTTCCCCGTCATGGTCTTTTCAATGGTTTCCATCTCGATACCCTGAAAATATTCTTTCTGTCGTCGCATCTGCTCGTACAGGTGGCCGGGCCCATGCACCACATCTCACTTTTCTTTCACTGCCATCACGGTCGGCACATACACACACACACACAACATATTTCACAAGGCTGCGTAGTGGTACAGATGGTTCAGGCACAGATAAATAATAACGTATAATACGGCTCTGGGCTGTGTACCATCTCCCCATGCACATTTTTCCATGCACACGATCTCGCACCTCATCAGTGTTGCCATTGGTCGCCGACTTAGCGCATCGATACAGCAGCCTCACATCAGTGCTTAGGCCCTGCTCAACATGTGATGGCACCTCTGGAAAGTCAGCACACGTTACTGTAGCAAACACAACGACATCTAGCTTGTGGACATCTCCTGCAATGCATTTTCCGATTGGCCCAGAGAACGTGCTAGGCCCGGCTGTTTTTCCGTCCAGCAGACCAAACAGAGCTCGATATGGCGATTCCGCCTGGTGGCACAAGCAAACAATTCGACCCATGGGCCGCTTCGACCCATGGGCGGATGAGTTAGCCAGCTACACACACTCACCACGCCATAAGATCCGTGGCGGGAGTCCCTGAAGAGCTGGCAGATTTGTTTCGAACGGTGGGTGAGCTGAGGGAGAGAGAGGTACCGCGTCGAGGCGACGACATCCATGTCACTGGTGGCGCACCGAGATGGGCAGGCGCAGATTTCGGGTCAGGGCCCCTTACTGCACAATGCATTGCCTCCGAGATCGAGAGCTACCTGTGTCGGTTCGGCCGAGCTTTGAAGCGCCATATTGTTGGCGGCAGGGAATGATTTATGCTATATGACCCTTGTGTATACGGTTTTGTTTTTAACATCTCATTTTTTATAGGTATGTATGCTAGTTTACCTTTAGCCTTTTATACCTGCATGAGTTTTAACTCTTGACTTTGAGCCGTAATAACCATGTCTTTATTGGATGTTCAATAAACTTGGTGGTCTGAGTCTATCAGTTGTTCAAAATGTGCCATCCATCCCCCTTCCACCCAACAACCTGGTTGGTCCCATCCCACCAGTGAAGGCAATGTTTTGCGCACCTGCTATACGACCATATATAAAAGCTTTCAGCTTTTGCGCGACAATGTGTCCGGTGTGCTTTCCGTCACACGCGAAGTGACCTACATGCACATCCCCCGGATGCATATTTACCGTGACATGGTGTACACTCATCTTTTCATACGACATGCGCCCCGATTTAACAATGCCTCCCCTCTCGTCTGGTCGTCATGGCCATCACAAAATACAGCAGTACAATCTTTCGCCATATCATATACTTCATCTATTCTACACTTTCTTCTCGCATCAATGGCTTTTTGCACTTTCGATTTCGTGATTACACCCACACTTCTTCTCCAAAAGCGACAGAAAGTGATGACAGTATTTTATAGGCTTTTCTTGCACCGGTATCGGTAGCGTCCAGTGTCTCCGCAACGGCGATCAGATCTAGTGGCTTGCTTCTCTTAGGTAAATGCCAATAAGGCATGACGTACTCATCATCTGATTCATCGGCAGATTCTTCGCGTATGGCATCATGTTGGTGCCGCTGAGACTGCTCGTCTGTTGAGCCGGCTTTGACTCGGATAGCGCGTGCCATTGGCTGTGCTGCCATGCTTCTCCATTTCAGTGACGTCGCTCGATCAACGCCACCTATAAACTGCAGCCTTGGCCCTCTTTGGTCCTGTTCAGGCTGCTTTGAGGAACTGGAAATATCAAAAAGTGATATGAAGGAAGCAAGACCCGATTTCGGCCTTTTGCGGATTGTTTCTTTTTGGGACCACAACTTGGTCATCTTCAGCAGAATCTTATCTTTGTTACTGGTGGGAATCGGGGCCTTTTCCCAAATGTCAATTATTTCATCACAGACGTCCACAATGCACTTCTTGATCGAAACCGAATTTTCACTCACATCTCGAAGTGTCATTTCATCCAACCTTGCCTTCATCACTCCTCCCAAAACTTGACCACACGTAGGGAGCTGGATGGGGGTATGTCGCATGGAATTACTTGCAGCTGAGGATGAGTCAGCCGTGATCGTTGGCGGGAGGATGATGGTGTAACAACCTGATCCATTTTTAAGCATGCGACTTAGTTAATGCACCTAGTCTAGTATCTGAGTAACACAAGCAAATGACGCCTTGTGCGGAAAACACGGGATGAAACAAACGATGAACATGGGCGGAGCAAAGCAGAAAGCATGCAATTGTCTGGTAATTTCCCGGAATTCTGGGAGATATTAAAGTTGAATTATTTGTCATTATACGAAATACTAGGCTCACCAATAGCTAATAAGCACCCTAAAGCTCATCCAAAATAATGTGTACCGCAAACCTCATCAATTCTTGCCACATATTTATTGAATTGTGTGCCTCGTTTGTAAATAGTTTGTATTGTTTTTGCTAGAGATGCAAAATTTTAGCATTTTTCGCAGGTTAGCGCTAGTGACTGCTTACGGCATGTCCCACACACATTACCAATCGAGGTCAGGAGCGGGTAACGAGGATAGGAGCAGCGATAGGAAAGGATAGGAGAGGACATGAGCGGGAATAGGTGGTGCGCCCATATTCCATGGGAAATTTAGAACTGGACATTGGCTTTAGTTCTAATAGCCTAGGCGTTGTGCGTGGCGAGTGTGTTCGAATATGCTCGGCTCATCTATCAGAATCTGACGGAGGCCGCTTCTAATTTGCTTACATGTATTTATAACCCGCGACAAAAGGTTAATGCTATATTTAGGCGTGTCACTAGGAAAATAATTGCAGCAGTGGCTTGTGGGCCCCGCCAACACTTCATCCATTTTCATGCTGATGCTATATTAGATTCTAAGCACATCTCTTGGTTGGTTATTGGTTTTACGACACGTCGACCGTTGAGTCATATAGCGTCGCCAATCTCTCACGCCGATTGGTCGCGGGCGAAGAGTAGCGACAGGTGAGATTCGAACCCACAATCTTTCGATTGCGAGACGAGCATCTTACCCCTAGACCACTTGTCCCCCCTAAGCACATCTCTCTGCACAAAATATTTTGGAGTTGAAATCTCACGGTGCATTCTGTTAATATACTGTAAATTCGCGATGCAAATGCTTACACTTGGACAATGATGGCCACCAGTCCGCACCCATTTGCTTGAAAAGAATTGTGAGCATATCCCGTTTACCATCCAATAAATAACATAGTCGTCAATAGTACTTGGTCGGCACAATGCAGCCCAATGCAAAGTGTGGAGCTCGACGTCTGACACTAGCGCCATCTATGAAGAAAACCTGAACTATGCAAACGCTTTATTTGAAAGTTAAGTTTAAGCATCAATGCATTATGGAAGTGCAATAAGTCTGCTGCCAAATGAATCTCCATTCTCCAAGCTTTAATAAAAATCACTAGCTTAACACGCGCACGTCCGGGGGGTGGGGCAGATATCTGCCCCACCGATTTCAACGTCAAGCGATTTCAACGCTCATAGCCCAGCGTAGGATAAAAAATGTACACACCCAGACACTCGCGGACGCATTATACAACACATGTTAGACCGACACAATTTAGTAATACTTAACACTGGAGAGCCAACTTTTTTTCACCTCGGACACAACACAGAAACTGCAATAGATTTGACAATTTGCTCTCCAACTTTGGCCAACGATTTCGATTGGACCATAGACACAGACATTCCTGACAGCGATCATTACCCCATCAAATTAATACCAACTTTTTCAACCGCTACTGATAGCACACCCAATTTTATCCCACGCTGGAAAATTTCAAAGGCCGATTGGACAACATTTCAGGAACTTTCTTATATTCAATACAACCCCAACATTTCTCCCGTCGAAAACATCAACTCAATTACAGACAAACTTTTCGAAGCAGCATCCACCACAATTCCACTCACGAAACCTTTCACAAAACGAAACCCAGTACCTTGGTGGTGTCTATAAATTTCACAAGCAATTGCGGTTAGAAAAAGAGCATTTAGGAAGTATTTACGACATCCCGATCAAGAAAATTTAACCACCCGTAACCGTGAACGTGCGAGAACCCGCCGCATCATTCGCGATGCTAAACGCCGTTCATGGTCCGCATATTTACAGCAGCTCACTTTTCAAACACCTTTAAGTAAGATATGGCAAGTAATCCGACGTTTGTCCGGACGCTCCCCATTTAAATCTCTACCGGCCCTCAAAATCCACAATCTCACCATTACAGACCCACAAACCATAGTAGATACCATAGCTGATACCATAGCCCATAATAGCTCCGATGAGAACTACCGACCAAATTTATTACAAAATGCACAACACACTTTTCACACCAATCTCGACCTCTTCGATTCCGACAATACCGAGTACTACAATTATTATTTTCACCTTTCTGAACTGGAGAATGCCATTTCCTCCGCCGGTAACACTTCAGTAGGGCCTGACAAGTTACATTATTCCTTCTTTCGACATCTATCTGACCACACCAAACAATGCATCACAGACACATTTAATTCATTATGGTCAAATCATATCTTTCCTGAAGCATGGAAAAAAGCTATCATCATCCCAATTCCAAAACCCGGCAAAGACTATAGTAACCCAAGTAATTTTCGACCCATTGCATTCACCAGTTGTTTAGGAAAACTTTTTGAACGAATAGTTATTAAAAGACTGACCTGGCACCTGACAAATTCACTTCTATTTACCTTTCAATGTGCTTTTCGGTGAGGACGCAGCACCATAGATCAACTTATTAGGTTAGAAACAGACATCCGCCTAGGCTACAAAAAACATGAACACACAGTCGCAGTATTTTTAGACATAAGCAAAGCTTACGATATGGTTTTCAAACCCGCATTACTTTTCAAAATTCAGCAACTCGGTATAAAAGAACACTTAGCTCATTATTTAGTAGGTTTTTTACCCGGTGCTCGCCCATTCCACATCAGGTGCCAGTCAGCCATCTCCGATCCACATATTCTTCAGAATGGACTGGCACAGGGAAGCTGCATCTCACCAGTTTTATTCAACCTCATCATTGACGATCTTTTCGCCGACATGCCTATTAATGTGTCATACTCCTTGTTTGCCGATGACAGCGCAATTTGGTGTTCCGAAAAAAATTACGAGCATTTTTTATTTCACCTACAAAACGCACTAGACAAAATACACCAATGGTCCCTGAAGTATGGTTTAATTTTGTCGGCCCCAAAATATGCAACACTGGTGTTTAGTAAATCAAGACCTTGCCCAAACTCAGATACACCACTTCACCTCGGAATCAACGACATACCTTTTGTAACTTCGTTTACATTTATTGGTATTATTTTTGACCGTAGGCTTTCAATGTATAAAAACTTCAAACACATACAGAACAAATGTTTTCACTGACTGAATTTATTTCGATGCATCACTTCTTCATCACTTGGAGCCGACCGTCATACACTTCTACTACTTTACAAATCTTTAGTTCTACCCATAATTGGATATGGATCCGTAGTATATGCCGGTGCTAGCACATCCTCATTACACATTATAGACACCATTCAAAATAAATTTATCCGTATCGCACTCGGTGCAATGACTACTTCACCCATTATTTCTTTACAAGCAGAACTGGAATTCCTTCACTAACTCTCCGTAGAATGCAAGCAAACACTTAGATACGCCTCCAAAATTCAATTTCACGCAAACCACTCCACACACGCGTCATTACAAATTCTCCCAAATTTACATCATCATTATTTAGGTCCAGCGGAAAAACGAACTGGTCTCACTATAGCTTCTCGGATAAAAACATTCTCTGAACAACTTCATTTCACTATTTCACCCATTACTTCTCTTTCTCCACCGACTACACCACCGTGGTAGATAGCCGAACGAAATATTTTATATCTCACCACCACTCCAAAATCACAGATTTGTCCGGAATATATCAAACAAAAATGTCACCAAATTCGGTCTCGCTATTACCATGTTCCATTTGTTTTTACAGACGGATCGAAAGATGCTAACCTTACAGGAAATGCCGTAGTTTCCGGAACATACAAAAAAACAACATAGATTACCAGACGGAACATCAATTGTCATCGCTGAATTACATGCTATCCTCATTGCCCTCCGTTATATTCGCAACCGTTTTCTCTGTCGCCTCATGCGCAGTGTCATCATTTGTTCGGACTCCAAATCTGTTTTACAATCTCTTTCGTCACTTTCTTTTTCACATCATTGCCATATTTATATTTATGAATCACTAGAAACACTTCATCTGATGGGCGTGAAGGTCCGTTTCCTGTGGGTGCCCAGTCACTGCGGCATCCCAGGAAACGAGGAAGCAGATCATCTAGCAAAACAATCATTACAATTACCACACATCACAGAAATCCCACCACATTTTTACGCCAATAAATCAACAATACGACAGAATATTCGGCAATTTTGGAACCAAACATGGACACAAAGCACAAACCATACCCAATTACGGAACATTAGGCCAGTCATCGATATTCGGACGCCATCATTTAGAATCAACCGCCATAAAGAAAAAGTCCTATCGTGCATCCGCATAGGACATACATACCTCACACATCGATTTATTTATTCTGCTTCACCTCGGCCTTGATGCCCATCATGTAACACTCACATTACAGTCCCACATATAATACTATACTGCCCGCAATACCATGGGCCTAGAAAACAACTTATCAATTACTGCCACACACACAACATTCCATTCTCTTTGCCCTCATTGTTGGGGGACGACCACCCATCTCTTATCAAGCTACTTTTCTTTTTTTCTACGAGAAACCAAATTGTTCCAAGAATTATAGACTGATTTTTGCGATTTAATACCATATTCATTTTTTTATCAACGGCGCAAAATGGCCTGAGGAGGCCGGCGCCTAAACAAACAAAACGGAAATTTCCGTAGCATTGACCTGAGGTCAGGTCGCGGCCATGGCTTCCCCCATTATAGGCCTTTGGTAAAATATACAAATGTTTCTGGTTGCATATTTGCTCTCGGAATGACCTCACAACGGTTATGGCGTGTAGTTGGAAGCTATTCTCAATGTTGCCGCTGACATTTTTGCTCAGTACCTCACCAAGGTCATCTGAGGTCACCTGAGATCACTAGCACATTTCTGCGCATTATATCGCACTGTATTGAGCTAGAAGGCTGAAATTACCGTCATTGTGCTTGTATCGCCAAGACGTGTCGATTGATACATTACATGACCTCCCTGGGCTACCTCATGACCTTGATCTGAGGTCATAGTTTCGGAGTTGACCTGACCTTAAATCACACAGCGTATTGTCGATAGCACATTTCAAGAGCTGCCGAATAACATTCGCCTTTGTTTCTATCTGCTACAGGTCCTGAGATATGTGCCAATATCTGAGGGTCCCACCCGATCTGGTCGAATTCGACCTATGATGACCCAGTGACCTAAATATTGACCTGAGCGAAAAAATGACCGAAATACTTTCGATAGAGCATGTCACCAGCTATCCAACACCGTTTTCCGTTTGTCGCTACCTAGCATAGTTCTGGAGATCTTAGTGGGGGGGCAGACATCTGCCCCCCCCTCCGGACATGCGAAGTTGGCGCGGACCGCCGGACGTGCGAGTGTTAAGCTATGTTTTGTTCCTACTGGTAGCCACAGCTGAAAATATGTCAAAAGTTCACATTTCGAAAAACTTCAATCGATCCGTGCGGGGAAGAAAAAATCGAAAAAGATAAAATGAAGTTGATATTCGGAATCAGCACCAAAAACTGTATCAGAATAAGGGAAGTTAGCAAAACATTTCGAAAAAAGTATAAAAATAGGTCACCCTATTCTACATAGCACAAAATACCAGCTATATGTTTTCTTGAATTGCAGTACATCAGCAGATAAAACAGACTGGGAGTACCTAATTAGCGTCTGACGGACAGCACAGGCCGTCAGCGCCGACGTCAGCACGCGGCCGTCGTCCATGCTCGGTATGGCAGCCCGATCACCAACATCTGGTAATGTAATGGAGACGGTCACCAGCAGCGGCAGTATATAGCCTGTGAATAACAGGTACGGAGATAACATGCTACTGATCAAGGTAAATGTAACACAATGGTCCGAAAATCACTGAAGCCATCTCAACGCAAGATTTCGCGACGGTAATCTAGCATCTTTGCACGCATATTAAGCCCCTCGCCCGGTATCGGCAGTCATATTATACTTGCACATATACGAGATGGTGTGACTTTTGTTGGTATTTACAGTCGTCGGTTTTCGCTGTAGAGCACATTACCCTCCACGTCTTTTTGGAAGTAACCAAAAGTATCCCACTAATCAGCACGCGACCGTGGAACTCTGAGAAGCCTAGCTCGTATAGACAGACGATAACCGTTGGTACGAACATTGGAATCACAAGCGGGGAAGACACATTTGTTATCCCATGGTTTTCCTGAATAACTCCGGAATTAATACAGAGGGGAGGCTGGAACATCGACGAATCCTATATGACTATGGCAGAAACCTGAGCAGAAAATTTGCTTCATTTATGGTTATGTGACTATGGAGTCGTCAATGCAATTACAGCTGGCGATTCGGCGTGTGAGCTTTACCTTAGTAGTACACGCGTACTTTCAGCCACGTGAGACGTGCACACATGCACACATATACATACACATATACATATACATATACATACATTTACACATACACATAAACATACACATACACACGCACATACACTATACACACACACTCTATATATATATATATATCTATATATATATATATATATATATATATATATATATATATATATATATATATATATATATATATATATATATATATATATATATATATATATATATATATATATATATATATATATATATATATATATATATATATATATATATATATATATATATATATATATATATATATATATATATATATATATATATATATTTATATACCTATTATCTATATAGGTATCTAAAGCGCAAACTGAGAACAATGGCCACGGCTATGCAAATACTAAAAGCAAAAAAATCCACCTCTATCACGTCGTCATTTCCGGTCACACTGTGTGTGAATTTGGCCAGCCTGCCACCGTCTGGTGATGTCGGGCCGGTCACACTGTATATATCTCCATACAACATATCCTCGGATATTTTTCCCACCAATAGGTCATAAGTGTACCTGGTGCGTTTATGACGCTATAAGGGGAAGAATCAAGCTTCTTATGACGAATAATGAAGATGCTTAATGTGCATGCGCATATTGCCATTGACGTCCGGTTTCTGGGATTGGCGTCTTCCGAGTAATTTCCACGACCTTGGCGTGTTGTTCCCATTTGCGGGAGGAATGCCAACATTTAACATTTTGCCGCTTTGGCCGTGTTTTAATTCTGCGCAGCCGTGGGGGAGTGCAGTTAGTTATCAAGTTATGCGTGCCAAGAGTGAATTGGTTAGGTTAGTTTAAGCTAGGCTAGATTAGGTTACGTTACGTTACGTTACGTTAGGTTATTTCGCAACAGGTAGGCAGGGACCGATCCAATTTGGCTAAAACGGACGGTTTTCCCTATAGATTGCGCTTGGTTTTTTAACCTACAGCTCTTCCAAGCAGCTTGGGTTTTTTTCTTCTCAGGTTTCTCCAAGCTCTTTGGCGATGGCGCATGCGCATTAGGCATCTCCATTTCCTCTTATTCGTCATAAAGTGGTTCCATTCTTCCCCATATCGTCAAAAACGCGTCAAGTACACTTATGACATATTAGTGGGAAGAACGTCTGAGGATTTGCTGCTCCATAGGCAACCTTAGTAACAATGCCTACTATATCGTCGTACTCCAATATCGTTTGGCAAGCGGTGACGTCAAATGGGCTGGACAATTGCTCAGTCCCGTAGGCCCTCCAGCCAAACTTTCGTGTTTTTCACACGACATTTCCGATCTTAAATACCATCAAAATAGGACAAAATCGGTTTCATTTGAAAGCTTGAAGAAACTGGTCCACGAATATGGCATATTTTGTCCTAGCACTAGGACTTTTTGCTTGGACTCGCGCTGACTGCATTCATGTCGAGCGCCGCAGGAATCGCGAGGAGCCACGGGTAGTAGCAGTGTGATGAGACAGGCCAACTGAAGATCACGGCTGAGAATGAGAGGTAGGAGCAAGTAAGAGACAACTGTTGCAACATAATTCCTCCCAACTCGGTGCAAGGGCGTAAACAAGGGTAAACAAGGGCAAAACCGGGATTTTTTTCGCCAATTTTATCGCTCCCGATCGACCCGATTCCGAGCGCCATATCTCGACAACCAATGGTCCGATAGACACCAAACGAACACCTTAGTGTTGCCACGACAATTGCCAACATCGCCATGGCAACCGTTTCCGGGTCACGTGTCACGCGCACGCGAGGGCGGGGTGAAAAGCGGAAGTGACGTTTTTCAGCGTTTTTCGCGATTTGGTCTGGTTCTTGGAAATGGTTCAATTTGTCGACTTGCTGTCCCTTCCACCACCTGGGTGGATGTACCGGCTACCCTTTTCCTATTGACTATCATGGGCTGCGGTGTGTGCACGCGCCGTCATCGTCACACGGGCTGCAAGTGTATCGGTCCGTGAAAAAGCTTCCGCTTTACACTGTCCCCACACCACTGTTCGTTGGCATTTCGCGGAGAAAGTTATATGCGCGTGTAGCCGCACTGTTTGTGATGCCCATGGTTCCTTCGGATTTTCCCCATCGCAAATAGTTTGGTTACAATCGGCGATGCCCGCAACCATTACCAGGCGACATTTTTCCGCGGCAAAAATGCGCTTCCCAATGGGAGCCGCCGCCTCACCGCCGAGTCCCACGCTATCGCCTGAACAATGGAAAAATACCGAGCCGGCGCGGGCATTCGCGGCGGGGACACCTCCGCCGGAAATACTTCTTTTTAAAGAAAAATATTCGGGAGCAGGGAAATGTATCAACGTTACGTTAAATTTAGCATAACCGCCGAACCATAAGACCGATTCGTATGAAACCAATATCAATTTTTTGTCTTAACGCAGCGGAACAAGGGTCGAAGGCGCTTGTCTTCTTCTACTATACTATTTGAGTAAAAATATTTTTTTGTTTGTTTGTCTGTCTGTCTGTCTGTCGTCTTTTGTCCTTTTGTGGATTGCCATCGTGTGTAGGTTCGACTATGGGTAGCACGTGCTTGAAACTTTCACACGCGACAGACAATCGACGTGTGACGTGCGGTGCCGAGTTTCGTTGTCGTGGGGTGCGTGTCTGGTACGTGGCACGTGCTCAAAGTTGGCACTACCCCGTCATTGGCTTAACGTGTGATTTGGGAAATTGCATGCGGCGGAACATATTCGCGCGTGGGACAGCTCACAACAAAGCTACGGAAATATGGCTGACATCACCTGAAAGCCCCAAATGTTGGCTATCCACTGGACAAAATTTCGTCACGATCGGGTCAACGTGCTGCGCGTGAGCGTCACGGGGGTCCTGAGAGGACGGGTCGTCGGCCGCCCATAGGAATAGCATGTAAACGGGGATTTTTTCACCAATTTTAGCGCTCCCGATCGACCCGATTCACACCGCCATATCTCGACAAGCAATGGTTCGATCGACACCAAAAGAACACCTTAGTGTTGCTACGACAATCGCCAACATCGCCACGGCAACTATTAACGGGTCACCCTTCACGCGCACGCGAGGGGGTTTGGAAAGCGGAAGTGACGTTTTTAAGCATTTTTTCACGATTGGGTCTGTTTCTCGGAAACAGCTCAACTTGGCGACTTGCCGTCACTTTCATCACCTGGGCGGATGTACCGGCTACCATTTTCCCATAGACTATCATGGGCTGCAGCGTGTGCGCGCGCCGTCATCGTCACACGGGCTGCACGTGTTTCGGTCCGTGAAAAAGCTTCCGTTTTACACTGTCGTCACACCACTGTCCGATGACATTTCGCGGAGAAACTTGCATGCGCAGATAGCCCCAAGCTTTGTAATGCTCACGATTCCTTCGGATTTTCTGCATCGCAAGTAGTTTGGTTGCAATCGTCGAAGCCCACAACCATTACCAGGCGACATTTTTCGCCGGCAATTTGCGCTCCAAGCTGAGAGCCGGGCTGACCCCCGTTCCCACGAATTTCGCCAGCCATCGATAAAACGATGGCGGCGCACGGTTTCTCGTCGGGGACACCTCCGCGGGACAGATTCTGTAAATATAAATATTATGGAGCAGGGAAATGAATTCCACTTAAATTGGCACAGCCGGCGAACCATTAGGTCGATTCACATGAAACCAACACCAAATTTTTAGCCGCAGCGGAGCAAAGGCCGAAGGCGCTTGCGATAAAACGATGCCGGTGCGTGGTTTCTCGGCGGGGACACCTCCGCGGGACAGATTCTGTCAATAGAAATATTCGGGAGCAGATAAATGAATCAACTTTACGTTCAAATGGGCATAGCCGCCGAACCATGTGACCGATTCACATGAAACCAACGCCAAATTTTTATCCGCAGCGGAGCAAGGGCCGAATGCGCTTGTCTAATATACTATTTGAGTAAAAAAGTTTGCTTGTTTGTTTGTTTGTTTGTTTGTCTGTCATCCTTTCTCCTTTTGTGGAGTGCCATCGTTTGCAGGTTCGACTATGGGTCCCACATGCTTGAAATTTTCACACCCGACATACAATCGATGTATGATGTGCTGTGCCGAGTTTCATTGTCGTGGGGTATATGCCGAGCACGTGGCACGTGCTCAAATTTGGCACTACCCCCTCATTGGTTTAACGTGGGATTTGGGAAATTCCCAACACATTCCGAGACCGGCGCATATTGGCGACTGGCACGGCTCGCAGCACAGGTAACGAAACATGGCTGACATCACGCGAAAGTCCCAAATGTTGGCTATCCACTGGACGAAATTTAGTCACGATCGGGTCAACGTGCTGCGCGTGAGCGTCACGGGAGTCCTGGGCGGACGGGTCATCGGCCGCCCATAAGAATAGCATCCAAACTGGGATTTCTTCACCAATTTTAGCGCTCACGATCGACCCGATTCAGAACGCCATACCTTCAGATCGACCAGATTCAGAACGGCAACACCTTAGTGTTGCCACGACAATTGCCAACATCGCCATGGCAATCGTTTCCGGGTCACGCGTCACGCGCACGCCAGGGCGTGTGAAAAGCGGAAATGACGTTTTTCAGTGTTTTTCACGATTGGGTCCGAAACCGCTCAACTTGGCGACTTGCCGTCACTTTCACCACCTGGACGGATGCACCGGCTACTCTTTTCCCATTGACTATCATGGGCTGCAGTGTGTACGCGCGTCGTCATAGTCATACGGGCTGCACGTGTTTCGGTCCGTGAAAAAGACCCCGCCTTACACTGTCCCCACACCACTGTCGAATGACTTTTCCCGGGGAAAGTTGAATGCGCGAGTAGCCACACTCTTTGTGATGCTCACGGTTCCTTCGGATTTTCCCAATCGCAAATAGTTTGGTTGCAACCGCCGATGCCCGCAACCATTACCGGACGACATTTTACGCCGTAATTTTGCGTTTCACAACGTGAGCCGCCTCACCGCCGAGTCCCATGCTATTGCCTGAACAATGACAAATACCAAGCGTTTTCGTGGCGGGATCAGTTCCTGGGGACATATTTGTATTAAAATAAATATTCTGGAGGAAGGAAATAAGTTCCATTAAAAATGGCTTAGCGGCCGAACCATGTGACCGATTCACATGAAACCAACATCAAATTTATCGCTTAACGCAGCGGAGCAAGTGCCGAAGGCGCTTGTTAATAACTCATACTGGACCTGGTACTGGGGTGCTTTGGTTGATTAGGATAAGTGGTATTGGGGTGGTAGGCTGTACCAGGTTAGATAGCCTTATTGTGGTAAGCATTACCAGAAGCCGTGGTAATTTGATGGTAAATGTTACCAGCTTACCATAGTAAAGCACTAGGACTTAGATCATTATGATGACCAGGGGAGGGTAGTACCCCGTGATAAAAATTAACACTAATCCAAAACGAGGTACCACTGGTAATTTTGTTATCAGTGCATTTCTTATACGGTAAAATGCGTATTCGTCGGCACTCCCCAAGTAGGTACGTGCCTACGAAATAGGCAAAGCACTCGTTGTAGTACAAGTCATGGATAATATATCAGAAGGTATTTATCACACATGTAAACAGAAATATATCGGACAATAATTATTTCCCATTATGCAGATTGGACATCGGGTGATGGATCATACACTATGTTTCTGTCCCAGGGAAGGGACAAGGATCTGCGAAAAAGGGAATTTCAAAAGCTCAACATTTTAACGTCTGCAGTGCGGCGACCCTGCCAGCACCGGGGACTTCTGCCATGGGCGGATTCAGGAATTATCATGGGGGCACTTGTCTGAAGGGGCGCCATTTCTTCGGAAGTGTGCCACTGCGGAAATACTTGGGGGCAGGAGCGATACAGGGGTGGCGCTGAAGGCATGTGCGCCATGGAAATTCGCGCCCCTTCGGCCGGGAAAAGGTTTCACACCGGGAAAGCTCAAGTGCATCCCCATGGAACTTTTAGACAGAAGTACCACTCTCAGAGGAAAAGGCGTCCTTTCAGTGTGCTCGAGTGCATCCCCTTGAATTATCTAGCCATAGGTGATCCTTGGAAGGAGAAGGCCCCCATTCAGTGTGTTTGAGTGAACCCTCTCGAATTTGTCAGTCAGAGGCGCACCGTGGAAGGCAAAGGCGCCCCTCCGGGAAGGCTCAGTGCACCCCACTCCTCAATTTTGCTTCAGCTAGAGCCCCCCCCCCCCTCGAAGAAAAAGTTCCCCTCATGACAATTTCTGAACCCGCTCCTGCCTGGAGAAGCATCTTTTCCTTACGATTGGAGCCTCAGGCAAAAAAAAATATAGTGGGTCCATTCGAGCACACTGAAGAGGCGCTTTTTTATCGGGAGAGGGGGCACTCCTGACTAAAAACATAGGGGGTTCACTCAATCCTTCCCGGAGGGGCGCCATTTCCCGGCCAGAGGACAGCCCACCTTCTGTGGGAGGGAGGCGCATGCCCCCATTTCCCTCCCCTTGTATCTGCTCCTGACTCCTGCATCTGCAAGCCAACATCTCGCCACGTTCAGGCTATCAGTTTTATCTTTCTTCCGTAGAAACAGACCTCTAGCGGACGCAGACGAACTGTGCGTTTCGGGTGGCTTGAATTCAAGAAGACAGCACCAAATTCGACCTGCTGGTGGCAAGCTTTTCTGTGTCGATTACCACGCAGCTGCGGATATTTTCAAGGCTCAGACGCCCAGGTTGGTGGCCCTTATTGATGCCTTGATGCGTATGTTGGCGCACTCGCCAGCGGCCCTCCTGGAAGACCTAGATCTCCGTCAGCAGCTCGGAGACCAGCAGCCGTTCCAGCTGCTCCTGCGTATGCACTCCGTACTGGGTACCCCAGGAAATGCCCCACACGACCGGGAGCTATTGAAGACTACATCATCAACGGCTGCCGCAGACAGCCTGGACAGCATTATCGCTGTTGTCGGAGGAAGCTCCTCTGGGCTAACTGGCCGCCGCAGCTGACAAATTCTTGGAAGCCTCGGCTTCTGGTCTGGTGCGAGCAATGGCGACAGGATACTCAGCAGCGCATACAGTGCCAGTCAGCGCAGTGTCTCCGGACACCAGTACGCTGGCCGCACTACAGGGCATAGTCGCGATGTTAACGATGGTCATTCACCTGTCGTCCGGGAAACCGTCCTAAGTGACAGGTCACCAGAGTCTTGGGCGGACGTTAATATTTCCAGGGCCGTCGGCGGGGCCGTCGGCGGGGCCATCGGCGCTCCCGCTCCGATCGCAGCCCGCAATTGTATGCTTTTCGCTGCATGCCCATTTCCATTTCATATTGGGGGGCAAAGTCACTATTCGAGGGGCAAAATTGAACATGGGTGGCATCCCAGTAAACATGCGGATATCGACCCGCTGTCGGCATGTGTAGGGGCGAGCTCGGCATCTCGTGAGCGGCATGCCGACATCTGGCCGCTGTAGGAAAGTTCCTATATCGGCTTGAGTGATAGTCTAATGAACATCGCGTTTCGATAACCCCGGTTGTGAAATCACCAATGTCCTTTTAGCTGCCTGTATTTGCACTGCAGCACTCGCACGAATGCACGAGACAGTTATACGCCAGTACAAAACTTTCTTATATGAAGGAAAGCCGTGATATTGCCTTTTGTATGAACTTAGAAGCCGAATTTAGGTGGGAAGTTAGCGCGCGCCGGACCGTCCAACACAGAGGTCCGCTCGCCTTGAGTGTCCAATGGCGACTCACTGGGCGCAGCCGAGCGCGACGGCCGCGCGGAGACCCCCGATCGCTTATTGGTTGAGGCTTCAGATACGCCCATTTACGTCACATCCCTGTTCTGGAATGATCGAGTGCCTTCTAGACGGGGGAAGTTTGCCTGCATTTAGTGACGGTAGCGATGTTACATTTACGGTACACTTTTACTATCGGTAGGCTTACGGGATTATTTCAATTACAGTTACGGGACAGCCAAACGTATAATCTTATATGAACTCTGTTACATCACAACTGAGGTCCGAAAAGATCGGATCAATTCACAGATTAATCCTGAGCTTCCACTCAGACAAATCACGGCCTTCTACAATCACATACGAATCAACAAACATTTACGATACGACAACTAATTAGCACAAGTTCCGATTACACACGGTTCTACGTGGGTTAGTCTAGGGGGTTTATAAGGGTACCCACTCTCTGATCCATGGTAGAAAATTAAACAATGTTCCTATTATAAGAAACACGAATACAATTTTCCGCAGACATTTTTGGCGATCACTGTCGCACTCGCACTGTCGAAAGTTCAGTCCGGTTCGGGAAGGGGAGTATCTGAGCATGGCCGACATTGCCATCTGCAGATCTTATGCCGCCCGGGGTACGACACTCGACGCGGCCGCGTTCACTGGACGGCCCTGCGGCAGTTACCGCATGTCACTCATCGGACTGAGTCACTAGTCAGGGTTACGACCCTGCCAACTGCGACATCTCTCCATATACTTATGGCAGATCATGTCCCGTTCCATGATGTCCGGCTGCGAGAGCGGACGGTGATTCATCCATATCACCGCGGTAGCTTCCGTCCTACTACGCGCTAGCTCGGCTGAGTCACCCATAGGACCGCCCACTGCACCGGCAGTGGCGGTGTTCGCGTTTCAGGGACGGCTCTCGGCAACGCCGCTCCGTGGTGGCGCTCGTCAGCGCCGCTCCGTGGAGGCGTTGATCAGCGCCCGCAGCGGCGACGCTCGCATCCGCAGCGGAGGCGCTGGCTTCCGCCGCGGCGACGGTCAGGTTTCAGCGGGGCGTTTCCTCGGCGGCGCTCGCTGGCGCCGAGCCAGCGGACCAGTCGTCGAACTGGTCAGGTGCAGCGGCCGCTGGTGGGCTCGTGTTGCAGACACTTCCTGTAGGCCTCTGCATGAGGTGGCCGCAGGTGGTCCACCTGTCGGTGTCCTGTGGCAGCCGGCGTGACCGTCTCGTCACGTCCAGTCGTCAGCTCAGGTCCATGCTGTCAGCTGCGGGGGGTCGGCGTGAGGCGGCGTGTACACGGTCGGGTCCTGCGGGAACTGGCGTGACGGACTCGTCACGCCCGAGTGTCAAGTCGTACTGATGCTGGCTCAGGTCCAGGTCCAGGACGGATGATGATGTCTTCACCGAGCGGGAAGGGTTGGATGGTTTGGATTGCATTGTGGGTTCCAGGTACAAAACTCGGTTCAAAGATGCGGAAGCATAGGTCTGGGGTTGGATTTTGACCACAAATACATGTTACTAACAGTTGACAATATGTCACACAAGACATCAGGATAGGTGACGTCACAACGTCACATCAACATCATTACGCCCATATGGGGTTCCATCACAAGGTGCTGCACGCACCACGTCCATCACATCGGCAATCAGGCCGGTAGGTGGCGTTACTCCGTCACCGTTTGTGGCGCCACTGCGTCAACAATACAGTTACATGTTCACATGAAGCGACTCACTGGTACACTTCGACGACATATCTACTAGAGCCGTTACTTAAGTATAGACTGGAACATCATCATTTGTAATTTGAACTGCTTCATTATTGAATCATTTTGCATCTCCACAAGGCTCGCGAAGGCGTGAACTTTATTAGGCGTGACGTCGACTCGGTCGACATCAGCTTCGTAATCAGTGGAAGTAGCGGAGTCATCGTGAATTTGAAGTTTGCATGGAGGACGATCCTCGTCAGATGATTCCACCAAAAGTCGTTTTTCAGGGACTGGCCTCACTGGGCTTTCAGTCGAGTCCTGCAAGCGTTTTGCTAATTTTGAAAGCGGAATTTCATCTTCCGATTCGCTAATTGGAGGTTTTGAACGTTTCGCCAATTGCGATTGTGAAGTTTCAGGGTCTGAATCACTGGATACTGGTAAGGGTCATTTTAAGCGCTCTGCTAATTCTGAAAGGGGTAAATTGTCTTCTGAATCGCTCGAGGAGGGAAGTGGTCTTTTGTTTCGTTCCGCTGGTTCCGAAAATGGGGCGTCGTCGTCTGACTCACTAGTTGACGGCAAAGGCCTTTTGTTTTTCTGAACTGGTTCAGACAGAGGAATATCTGTCTCAGTATCACTCGATACCGGTGGGGGCTCAGCTACATCTGCTGATGGGGTGAGAGGTGATCTCTCTGGCAGGTCAGACTCGACCGGCGGTGGGTACACCGAGCCAGGCACGGGCTCTGTCAACTCAGCGGTTTCATCATCTTTTGTTCTCTGTGGGCTGCATACGTCCATGGGCCAATCCTCACAGGGACTGTAGTCAGGGCCGGCCTCGGCCCGTTTGGCTGACCTAAAAGGCTGCACTAGTTTAGGGACAGTACCATCTACCTTTGAAGTTGTCTCTAAATACTTCTGATTCAGCGGTTCGTCTTGGTCCTTTGTGGGTTCCCATGCTGTGTTCGGGTCGGCTAGCCGTAGTTTCTGTGCATGCACCAACCAGGTCTTACCGGTGGTCTGATTTCTGATCACATAGTTGACTGGGCTCGTCCGCTTCACAATCCGAAAGTATGGTTTCCACGGCAACGAGAACTTTGACGACGTGCCAGGTTGTACTGTTGTGTCATAATAATACACGGGATCTCCAATTTTGAAATTTCGCGGCTTGGCTTTGCGGTCTGCGTACTCCCGGTTCCATTCATGATTCTCCACAATGTGTGTTTTTACATGGCTGTAGGCTTCATATAAATTAGACAGCATTTTTGGGACATAGTCTTCTCCGTAATACTTCATTTTAGGCTGGAGCAAATTGTCCAGGGGGAGAACGGGGTCTTTGCCGTACAGTGTGAAAAATGGCGAGATGGTTCCAGAGCTTCCAATGTTAGCGGTCCGATAGGCGGCAAGAGTGGCGGGAATCTTTGTGTCCCAGTCATCTTTATTTTTGTTGATTGCTTTTGCCAATATGTCGTTTTGGCACCTACGGTACCTTTCGCAGCGTCAGTTACTTTGCGTCCGATATGCACTGGTGGTGATATTGCGAATATTCAAACAGGTTTCCGGCCCGTCTACAACGGCATTTCTCAATTCTGTTCCTAAGTCCGAAAGTATCACGCGTGGACATAAGTGGCGTGGGATGATTTCTTCCATAAGGATTTTCGCGACAGTATGGGCATCCTTTCGCTTAGTGCAGAAACTTTCCGGCCAAGAAGAAAACAAGTCGATGATCGTGATGACGTAACGGTTACCTTGTTGCGTTTCTGGGTATGGTCCACACGTGTCAATCGCAATCATTTCAAAGGGATAGTGAGGTACTGGCATCTCCTGCATCGGAGCTGGGGCTGCTTTGGCTTTGCGTCCTGTGCAATGCACGCAAGCTTTGAGGTAGGCCACTGTGTCTCTCCACATTCCGTTCCAATAATATCTGAATTTAAGCTTTTCGTATGTTTTGGTGAGTCCCATATGTCCTGCAAAGAAACCTTCGTGCATCTCCTTCAATACTTCCTGTCTCGGGGATTTTGGCACGCATAGTTGTAAGCCTGGAAATGGTCCACAGCGAGGTCTGTCGCTAATTTTGTAGATTAGTTTGTCCAATTCCATGTAATGCAAAACGATATCCCGATAATCTGCATGATTTTTGTCATTCATGATATTTCGAATATTTGCTATTTCCTCATCCGCATTCTGCAGTTTCGCGATATTCTCCCATTTCACTAGTACATCCTGAAATTTTTCCTCTCTGCTCAGGTCTTCGTCTGGTTTTCCGAATTCGGTGTGACGGAGATCACCCATTGGAACATGGTCTGAATCTATGATGTTCACTTCTTGGCCAGTTTCGTGCATTCTACTGAGATGGTCTGCAACGATATTTTTGCTTCCTTTAATATAAATGATTTCGCAGTCGTGCTCTGAAAGCATGATAGTCCATCTCTGCAACATTGGATTTTTCATTTCTGATAGGTTCATGAATGTAAGTGGACGGTGATCGGTTAGAATGGTGAATTTCGATCCAAGCAAATATTGGCGTAATTTTTGCACAGCCCACACGCCTGCGTAGGACTCTTTTTGCACCACGGGCCATTTACGTTGTGTTTCATTCAACTGTTTCGACAGGTACTGTACCACTCTTTCACCTTCTCCGTGTTCCTGCACTAATACGGCTCCAACTGCTTCCTGGGAGGCATCCGTGTATAATTTGTACTCTTTCGTGATATCGGGATATGCCAGCACGGGTGCGCAAGCTAATTTTCGATTCAGGGGTTCGAAAGCATGCTCACACTCGTCTGTCCATTCAAATCTTGCATGTTTCTTGGTGAGGTTTATAAGTGGCGTTGAGATTTTGCTGAAGTTGGGAATGAAGCGACGGTAGTATGATCACATACCGATGAATGAGCGGACTCCCTTGACATTGGTCGGGACCATAGGCGCACCGGAGGGGGGCCCAGGGGGCCCAGGCCCCCCCCCATGAGACCAAAGTGCCCTTTTGGCCAAAAGGGCCATTTTGACCGAAAAGTGCCCTCTTGGCCGGAATGTCCCAAATTTAGCACAAAAATCACCTGCCTTATGTGCCCCGCCTGTGCCAAAGGTGCACTTTGGGCCCAAAACTGCCCTTTTGGCCTAAAAATGACATTCCCCTGTGCCCTTTCCTGTCCTATGCCTGTCCCAATTAGGTGCCCTTTTGATCTAAAAGTGCCCTGTGCCCTGCCCTGTACCCTGCCCTGTGCCTTGTGCAGGGCAGTTCGTGTCAGCTGTTATCATCCTTTCCAGAAATCCACATCCTGCGTACTTTTACATCAAAGGTAAGCGGGCAACCTTCATCTCACGACATAATGCATGCAGGCTGTATGTTTTTGGAAATATTATTGTAAATACAAGGGTTCGGTGCTATAACATATAACGTGTCCCATGGGAAATTCACGCCCCCCCTGGTCAGCAAACCTTCCAGTGTGCCCCGGGCCGCAAAGTGCCCTTTTAGAGCCGGTCAAGTGCCCTTTTGGAGCCGGCCAAGTGCCCTTTTCGGTCCGGCCCCCCCCCCATGGAAAAATCCTGGGTGCGCGCCCGGTCGGGACGGCCATATGTTGAATCGCTTCAATTTTCTCTGGATTTGGCTTGATGCCAGAGGCTGACACTAGGTGTCCCAAGTACTGTAATCTTTCTTTCAAGAAGTCACATTTCGACAGTTTTAGTTTCAATTTCGTTTTTCGCAGTCGGCGGAAAACTTCTTCAAGATGGGCCAAATGTTCGTCAAACGTTTTGGAGTATACTATTATGTCATCAATGTAGGCTGTTGCAAACTGATTTTGAATGCCAGACAGTACTTTCTTCATCAATTCTGCAAACTTGCTCGGAGCGTTGCAAATTCCGAATGGCATTTTGCGAAAGTTCCACAGGCTCATAAAACACGTGAATGCTGTTTTTGGAATACTCTCTTCGGACATCGGGATTTGCCAATAACCAGCTTTCAGGTCCAAGGACGAAAAGAAGTTCGCACCTCCCAGAGAGGCAAGAATGTCCTCAATTAGCGGAAGTTGGTAGCTATTTTTCTTGGTCACCTTGTTTAGTTTTCTGAAGTCAATCGCGAACCTGTTGCTTCCATCTTTTTGCGAACAATCACTATCGGGGCGGCCCAGGGACTGTCTGAGTCCTCAATGATACCGGCGTCTAGCATCACTTTAATTTGTTCCTCTACGTATTTTCGCTGAGAGAATGGGGTTTTGTAAGGAGCCTGTCGGATCGGCGGGTTATCTCCAGTGTCAATGTCCATTTTGATGACATCAGTCGTTCCAAGATCTGCGTCGGTCTCTGCAAATAAGTCAGTGTTAGCACGTAACAGCTGTTCTAGTCTGTCTTTGTCAGCACCAGTCAGGTGAGCCAGCTTGGCTTGATCAAGCGGATCAGAGGGAGCGGTTGGCGGCGTCAGTTCAATGTCCTGTGTCATATCAATCAGGTTTTCCAAGTCAGAATCATCTATAGTCTCAGCGAATGCAATCACCTGCTTTGGGTGCAAGGAGAAATCGCGTGTTGTTGTATTGACAATTCGCACCGGTACGCGTTTGTGTTGGTCAGGTTTCGCTATAATTTCTGCTATGAACAAGCCGGGTTCCTCAGAGATCAGCGGAATGTTATCCAGCGAGTGTACATGACAATTTTGATCGACTAGTTGGACACGGTTGATGAAGGCTGGGCATTCCACGACAGTGTTGGCAGGAATGTGGATCCTTTCCTTGACTCGGACGAGTGAGCTAGTCGGTTCACTGTTCTGTTTTTGTGGTCTGAGAGGAATCATGTTTCCTTCGATGCAGAGGGCTTTCTTCTCAAAATATAACTTCGCTCTAAACTTCGTCAAAAATTCATTTCCGAACATGCACTCCTGTTTTAGGTCCTCCACAATTTGAAATTCGAACGGTTTTCGGAAGTTGCTCATCTCCACCATGAAAGTTCCGACTCCAATGTTTTTCAGGCGATGGCCACTGGCGGATATCAGTGGTATGCAATCTCGTCGGTCCTGTGATAAATTTATAATATTTTTGCCCGCGATTTTATCAAATAATTTTTTTTTAATCAACGATATGTCGGCTCCAGTGTCTACGAGCGTATATGCTCTCTGGTTGCTTATATGAAGCCAAGCCATGGGCGTGTTTGCCTTGATGTGAACTTGTTGGACGCGTGCCAACCTTTGTTTACGTTTTTCGGGGTTTCTCTTTTTCCTGATATTCTTCCTCTGTTTTCTCGTTATTTCCTGTCTGGTCCATAGTGCGGTCCTGACTGAGGTGGTCCATAGTGCGGTCCTGAGGGGTAGGTTCGTGGCGGACGAGGGTAACGTGGGTATGATGGGTGAAATTCCCGTGGTCCAGGCTGAGGTTGGTTCTCCCTGGGTGGCTTCTCAGTTTCTAGCTTGGTTCCTGCTAATTTTTCTACTGATTGGCCTATTGCCATGACGAGCTGTTCCAATTTTTGTACTTTATCTTCTCCTGTGTCTGGCTGATTCGAGTCGACTTCCATCGGCTCCTGCCTTGGTACGCCTCTGCAAACCTCAATGACTCTGTCCACATTCTGTTCCTTCACTGCGAACTGGATGGCTTCCTCCAGGGTTCGGAAGTTTTGTCTGTATAGCTTATTTGCTAATGAGCTACTTTGGACTCCTTTCTTAAAAATATCAATGAGTATTTCCTGAGTCGAGAGATTTTCGACATCTGAGTAAGCGTACCGTGCCAGAGCGATTAGTTTCTCACCGAAATCCTGAACAAGCTCATTGCGAATTTGTCTCATTTTTCGCAAACCCTCCTGTGCACATTTATTATCAGAGAGGTCTGAATATCTCTCCCGCATGACTTGTTTTAGTTGAGCCCACGTCATAAGTGGTTGTTCCGTGAATACACGCTGCATAAATTCGGCTGCTGGTCCCGTGAGCGTTTTGATGCAAATTATCTGCATTTGTTCGTCATCCATGCTGAAGTTAATTCGTTCTAATTGTCGAATTCATTCAATTAATCTGTTGTGTCCATTTCCGGAAAAGGGTTTGACGTTTTGCGTCATACCTTGTGCACGCATCTCTAAGCGAATTTTGTTGAAACACTCCGCCAATTTATCAGAAGAAATCTCAGTCATAATTAAGTACGTTAAGTTACGCTATTTTTTCCAAAATTATTTGCTCGCTTTTGTGGAGATTTCTATGTTTCAAATTCGGCTAGAGGTTCACACAATAGTTCCCACACACAGTATTCAGAATACGGTAGGTATACAGCACAATTATGCAATTTTTAAAACAGTTCTAATAGTGGTCAAAATTCGGAATTGGTATTTTTAAAAGGATGATGAAGTTGTTCGGACTTACGTAAATGAAGCGGAATAATTTTCTTTCCCCGTCCGTGCTGAAACGGCGTGGTTGAAGGTCCAGTTGGTGCTGATCTGGATGGGCTTGCAGAAAGTCGCAGAAAGTCGCAGAAAGTCCGCGTCGAGGCACCACTTGTAGGAAAGTTCCTATATCGGCTTGACTTGATAGCCTAATGAACTTCGCGTTTCGATAACCCCGGTTGTGAAATCACCAATGTCCTTTTAGCTGCCTGTATTTGCACTGCAGCACTCGCACGAATACACGAGACAGTTATACGCCAGTACAGAACTTTCTTCTATGAAGGAAAGCCGTGATATTGTCTTTTATATGAACTTAGAAGCCGAATTTAGGTGGGAAGTTAGCGCGCGCCGGACCGTCCAACACAGAGGTCCGCTCGCCTTGAGTGTCCAACGGCGACTCACTGGGCGCAGCCGAGCGCGACGGCCGCGCGGATACCCCCGATCGCTTATTGGTTGAGGCTTCAGAAACGCCCATTTACGTCACATCCCTGTTCTGGAATGATTGAGTGCCTTCTAGACGGGGGAAGTTGGCCTGCATTTAGTGACGGTTGCGATGTTACATTTACGGTACACTTTTACTATCGGTAGGCTTACGGGATTATTTCAATTAGAGTTACGGGACAGCCAAACGTATAATCTTATATGAACTCTGTTACACCGCTGTCGGCCCGACATCGGTAAACCTACCTGGAATATCGGCACATGTCGGGTTGGGTTCGGCAAATTAATGGCGGCCAGCCGACGTCGGGCCGTTCTCGGATCAACAGCGGCAAATTCATGCCGGTAGCGGAATAACGATATCGGGCCGCCGTCGGGTCGACAGCGGCAGGAGCGTATTAAAAAAATAGACATTCACCACAGGGCATGAATTCAAAGGGTGCTGACGCATCGCTATGGTATGGGTCAAAACCGGCCAGAAGTTTGCACCGACATCGACCAAAGTACAAAACTTTGACGGGGTGCACTGTGACCTCCCACCCATTGAACATGCCGACAGCAATCTAACGTCGGCCCGATGCTCGGCCCTACGTTGGGCCGCTGTCGGGACGCCAGTGATCCGCCGTCGGCTGATAGTGGAATGTCTGTCGTCGGCTACATGTCCATGCCGACATGTAGCCGACACCCAGCGGACATGCAGCCGACGTGGGGTCGATGTCGGGCCGCTGTCGAGACGCTAGCGACCTGCTGTCAGCTGAACAGTGTATTCGCTCATGCCGACATCAAGCCGACACTGAGTGAGATTCAGCGGAGAACCTGCCGAGATCCATGTTCACGCCGCTATCCGACCGACGTTCCCATGCTATCTGGCCGACGTTCCCCCGCTCTCCAACCGACGTTCCCCTCCCCCTATCCAGCCGACGCTGAAAAGACTGCTCAAAGGAAATTTACTGGTGACTGCTTGGCAGGAAGTACCATAAGATTGTTTAGCTGCTATGAATTGAAATATGAAACAGTGTATTGGTTATCGGAAATATGAAAGCTGCAGTGTGGGGAAACTGGAGGTATATGGCGAAATCATTAATCTACATATATTAACTACGCGAGCTTCTTTACTTCTCACACAATTCCCATGACGGCGCCGCAGAGGATTTGAGCATTTCCGGTGCTGAATGCCTTGGGGGTCCCATCTCGTTCTGACTGTCGGAGAGATAGAAGCGAAAAAAGTAAGATAGCGCTGTGCATGGGGGTGTACCAATTGTGTATGTGGCACCGAAGCGAATCTGAAAACCGGATTTCTTTCCAATTTAAAGTACTTTACTGGTAAATGTCTCATAGCACTGACAAATAATATGTAAGACGTTTGCGTCGCGATTGTCTGGTCAATTGTATCTTGCACAGTGTTCCACAGTTTTTAAATCCGTACAAGGTGTCGTTAACGAGCCTAAATGAACGATAGACGTACATCCTAATCTTTCCAAAATTTGTCAAGATGCTTTCCATAAAGTTATGGACTATCTGACACTCAATTTATTCGGAGCTGTCAATCCTGCTGATGTGCAGTTGAGTTGGGTATGTATTAATTCCGTGTTGTTCTTTTTCGTAATCATCTTTAAATTTTCTTCATAGATGCCGCCCAGGTGAAGTTTGGGGCTGAACGGAGAACAGACAGCGGATCAGGGAAGCTGATATCAAAATGGCTCCACAATGCCTCTGACAGTACCACCGGCCACAGAAAATGCCTGTTTGAAAACAATCGCGAGTGAGGACCTTGAAGAGGTGCTTAGTGGTACGGTATCTGTGAAGGACGGCTCTGATTTGACTGATGACAAAGTGCAGTTGTTCTGTCAAATAGTGATAAAATACAGTTGTTCTGAGAATCGGTTTTTGAGAAGAAGTGCATTCGGTAAAGCGAGGGCGAGCGTCCGCTGGATAGCGGGGAAACGTCGGCTGGATAACGTGGGAACGTCGGTTGTACGTCGGCATGGGCGGACATTCCATTCACCAGCCGACAGCGGTCCGCGAGCGTCCCGACAGCGGCTCGACATCGGCCCCACGTTGGCTACATGTCGGCTGGTTGTCGGCTGCATGTCGGCATGGGAGAACATTCCACTCTCCAGCCGACGGCGGGCCGCTAGCGTCCCGACAGTAGCCCGATGTAGGGCCGTGCATAGGGCCGATGTCGGGCCGCTGTCGGCATGTTCACTGGGATATGCCCCTCCAAAAGTATACAAAACAACACCCCGGGGTCACGGGCTGATAGAAAGAACTACAATTGAAGATGAAGTCCTGAGCGCACGGATGTTGATTTCTGAAAATTATTCGGGTGTGGGGGGAATCCATGAAGGCAATGTGCAGGCCCAAATTGATTGGGGGAGCACACTCCATAGGGTCCCATGTTATAGCTTGAAATTATTGGCGGGGAGGGGGGGAGCAAAGCCAACAGTGATGGGGCACTTGCCCCCTCGAAAATATATAAAGCAACAACCCTGCCTGAGCCCTGCAGGATGATCGTGCGGATTCAGACACGGTCGGCGGATTCGGGTGCATGAAATGTCCCCATGAAATGTGGAATTATATTATAGAGGTCAATGGCTTTTTCCATTGCCTCTATCATCACTAGTCAGCCGACTCGCCGCCCGCCGCACGATCCGCGCCCTATTCCGGCCATTCCCGGCTGGAGGAGACCGAGCGGCGATATATGGGCAAAAGATCGGGCGCGCTGCCAGCTCACATGCATTTTGGCCCTGGAAGGAAATGTTGTAAAATAAAAAGTTGTTGATAGATTTTCATAAAAACGTAGTGAAAAAATGATACTGGATTCATGATGAAAATATATAAATGTTCAAACACCTGGTAAAATATTGTAATTGTGCTTTTGTGGTGTCTAACTTGTATCATCGTTTTTCCAGCTTTGTGCGGTTTTCGGCATGTGGACTGTAGGGCGGCGAGGTCGGGGGCGGGGTCGGTGTATGGGGAGGATGATGGGAAGGGGTAATAAGGGGGTTTGGTTATGGGCGGGGGAAGTGATAGGGGATCATAGGAGTTGTCTCGTCTTGTCTTGGTATGGGAAAGGGGGAGGGGTAATAGGAGTTGGTGGAGATTGGTTATTAGGTATTGGTAGGGGTGTGGTTCGGTCTGAGTGGTCGGTCTGTGTCTAGCAGGTTAGGTCTTGAGTGGTTGGTCTGAGTAGCAGTCGTCTTGGAGTCTTGTGTGGCCGTCTTGGAGTCTTGTGTGGTGTATTTGGTCTTCTGTCGTCTGATATGGTGGCGTTTGTGTGTGTGTTTAGTCTTGGAGTCTTGTGTGGTGTAGTGTTATGTAGTCTTGCTCTACTGCAGTGCGCCGTTGACGTCGAAGCGACCTTGAGACAGTTGTTTCCGCACGGCCGCCGGCCGGCGGCCATGCTTGCTGCGCACACGGGCGCTGGGCGGGTTCTCCCCGACCCGTGCCGATCTCGTTTCCAGTGGGCCGACTCCCCGCCGGTGCGGCCCACAGAGAGCGGTGACCCGCGAGTCCACGGTGTAGTTTGTGCAGTCATCATGTGTCATATCATCATGTCTTCGTATAGTCATCTAGTCGGCGCCCCGTCACTCGTTATCCTAATACAAATTTATATAGCGAGGTCAAGTCTCTCACTTCAACACTTCCATTCGTGAGTGAACCTGGCTTGGTCGTGGCGCCAGGGATAGAGGAGCCGCGGATATAGGAACCGCGTGGTTGGAGAGACCTGGGGGTGGGGGAGGTCATAAGAGTAATGGACGGACATTGGAGTTGGAAAATTCGTCCGTCACCGGCCCTCGTCCATCTTCGGGGCCGTCTTAAGTGTTAAAGTCCCCGCTTTGTTTCCTTCCATGTCATCCACCTGCCTGCTCCCACGGGTCACCGGACTGGCAAATTGAGGGCCTAGGTAATTATCCTGGGTCAAATTTTGGCAACGAGGTTTTCTGACAGCGAGATGCGTACGCAGAGTTCCAACAGCTCCCACTGGTCCTTAACTACCCATAGCTACTTCATAAATGCTCCCACGTAGTCCATTCATTTCCATCTTCCATTCCGAACATTCGCTCTCTACTAAAAGTGTTGGCCCGATATTTCCCTTCCAGTGGTACGGGCGCATTCAGCGAGTCTTACTCCCTCAGACCGTTGCTTAGGGCTTTCTAGCCCAAAGTTAAATGTGAATTACCCGTGCTTAGGTCCACAACTGTGACCGGCTGACGCGACACTGTTGGTTGGGAATGATATACTATTTACTTTACTGCCTTCAAGGCTCGATGACACTGGGCTGCGACATTCCGTTAGTTTCTGATGGTCTTATGCTGGGCTTGAGTAATAATGGCCGACATACCTACACTTTAAATGAGTCAACGCCTTGCCAGGACTTGCATGCTCTAACTTGCGATTCGGCGGGCACCCCCACAGGTGGTCCTGGGCCACAAATCGGTCGGGATGGCCCCCTATCGTCTTTCTAACCTATCCTGCCCGGGGTCATGGTCGGGAGACCCTCAAATCCCCTGCCTGTCCTATCCTTGGGGGCTTACGGAACGCCAAACTTCATCTCCCCTGTCTGTGCCGTAATCGAGAGGCCCAGGCCTGCTGGAATAGCTGAGACGGGGAAGGAATACTGACCTGGCCGTGTTTGGCTGTTACCTAAGCTGTGCGCACAGATTCATCCCGACCCAAAATTGGGTGCCGCTGCCTGCGAGCTTACCCATGGACCCCGTCGGGTCTGACCACCCTCGGGATGCCCTTCCGCGCTCTGTGATCACCAGGCCGGAGGGGTTTTGCGGCCTAGAATTACTCAAGTTCTCCAGCTGCCTTGTGAATTATCCAGTCTTTTCGGCACGCTTTCCCAGGGGTTCAACCAACAGTGTTTCGTCATTCCCGTCTTCTATCAGCCATCCTCCGTCTCTTCCGAAGAGAAGAGGGCGGAGGCTATTCGTAGCTCACGTTTGGGCCCATGGAATTTATCGCCCGTGGAAGGGCGGCTTTCAAACCGTCTCCTCGCTAAAATGCGTAAGTCGTCTCACGTTTTTCCGTCACCGACGGTAGTCGGGTTCGTCCTGTCCTGTCTTGCCGGCTAGCTTGAACAGTAAGTAACGGACGAACCCGGAATTAATTCCCTGTTAAATCCCTCATTCACACCTAGTACGTTTGGCCACTTAATGGTCAGTGCGCTGTTCGTTCCTCAACGGCATCAACTTAAGTATTTCGGACCTCCAAATGTTTACCCGGCCCGCAGCATTCAAGAGCAATATATGCATTGACAGGCGCAAAGCCTGAGGGCGAGTTTCCAGCGATTTCTCGGTAAACGTTGTACCCCCATCGTGACTGCTTTGCGATATGTCATGGACATTTGCCGTGGTGAGGAGTTCACATAACCATACATATGGTGAAAAATGTATGCCGCGAATGTACAACTTATTCATCTGGTAGCAGCACTTAAAGGGAGGTGCCGCGTCTCGGACCAAGCTAGGTCGACCTGTGTCAACAACACTACAAGGTCAACTTTCAACTTTGTGTTCCCTTTAGCAACCGGCAATGTGCTGAGGGGCTCTGTGTCACCGTGACGCAATGCAATTGACAAAAGGGTGATACAAGGGAGCGTGGGCGACCTTGTGTCGGGTCACGGGATTTGTTTGTTGTCATAGTTTGCTACTTGCTCGCTTAAAGGTCTCCGGCATATCTCGGCGTGACATAAAACGCATACAACGGACCACAGGGTCCTCTATAATTAACTTGAGTCTCAAGTCCATTCCTTTCTAAGTGGAATGTTATCCCCGGTTCCATATATATATCAGCTTCCTGGGTTCAGTTGCTCTGTTGCTCTTACTAATTGTTCAGTTGCTCTTACCCATACCATTCAAAGCAGGTGGAAGTCTCGTAAACACGTGGCGCTATGGTTTAGTGACCCAGTGCCCGGGGAGAATTCACGAGTTTACCCAAGTTAGCGGTTTCTGCCGCATCACTTCCCAAGGTCATGAACCCTCGGCTCGGCGCCTTCGACCGGGTGACATGTTTGATTTGGAACAGGGTTTCGCGTTTGAGTGACGTTCGATTAGTGCCTGGTTTGTTTCTGGACGAAAGCCCCTTCTCCCTGTCCCTGACCCAGGAAAGGTCGGTTCAAATCGTGGAGTGTGCCCCCTCCACTCCAATGATTTAGCTGCCCTTGACCCGGGTTTGTTCTTCGTTCCAGCGAGATACTTTTCAGCGTGAAGGAAGAATGATAACCTGGCCCCTGTAATTCGCTTTTTCCATGCCCGTTTAAAGCTTACCCTTATGGGAATAATTGCCTGCACTGTCACGCTGCGCTGGTCTCTACGTCGGAGGTGTCCTTGAGTGTAACATCCGCTATGTATGTTCAGTCAAGGATGACACCAAGACCCGCATATACCCGCCGGAACCAAACCCATTTGTCTGGTTGAATATGATGCAAATTACAATGTATATGCAGATAAACACACTGAAATGGCGGATCTCTGATAAACAAAATGTCCCTGTCATGCGATACTGCCATTCACTACTGACTATTCGGGATAACGGTAATGGTCTGTTCCCTCCACAAGGGTTAATGAACCCTTGGCTTCGGCGGTACCGGCCAAGGTTGCCTGTTTGATGGGAAACAGGTGTTTAACGTTTGATTGGAGGGCGAGCGAGAGAGAGAGAGAGAGAGAGAGAGAGAGAGAGAGAGAGAGAGAGAGAGAGAGAGAGAGAGAGAGAGAGAGAGAGAGAGAGAGAGAGAGAGAGAGAGAGAGAGAGAGAGAGAGAGAGAGAGAGAGAGAGAGAGAGAGAGAGAGAGAGGAGGGGGAGAGAGAGAGAGAGAGAGAGAGAGAGAGAGAGAGAGAGAGTGAGAGAGAGAGAGATAGAGAGAGAGAGAGAAAAGGGGTAAAGAGAGAGAGAGAAATACGGAGAAACAGAAGGACAGAGCGACAGTGGGGAAGAGACCGGGGGTATTCCCACCTTGACCGTAATCGCTGAGTGACGTGGGACAGCAGCAGATCTCCTCAGATGCTTTAATTCCCCATGGAAAGAAGGTGGTTATTTAGCCTGTGGTGAGCCAGAAGACCTGCCCTCTTCAATAACGTCTTCCCGGAACCAAATGGTTTCCCCGTCACCTAAACTCTTGTCAGTAATGTGCGTGCGCGGTAATGTATTCATTTCTACCATTCATTTCTAAACTATAAACATTCATATATCATGCACAGCAACCTTGAAGCCATGCTCCATAATACCCTGGATCATCATATATTTCGCTCCTCCCCTTTACCCTTCCCGGGGCTACCAGTACCACCGCTGGCTGGGGCCATCACATACAGAAAAAGACCGGTGGCAGACGGGTCGCATGGTATGCATGATGGGTGAAGGGTACTGTTAACTGAAGTATATTAGTTCGTGAAGTCCGACAGTTTGCCAAAAGAACAATGAGAGCACACGCAGGTGCAGCCTGCGGAGAGCTCAGGTCGCGGCCGACTGACCCTCTCCCTCCTCGCGCCGCGGGTTACATATCCGCCATGAGTCAGAAGCACGAGCATGCCTACGTCACATCCGACGTCACCTCTGACCTTGACCTCTACGTGTTACACAATCCACAAGTGAATCACGCCATGACCAGTCGACGCGTCATCACATTACACCCTCACCTGGTTCTCAAGAACCACACACATACACCATATGTACATACATTCACTCGATCCACGAACTAGGCACACTTTGTCCGTAAGTCTCGTCTGGTCGCTGGCGCACGCGCTGGCTCCGCCGCAGAGGCGTCGCTCCGACCTCCCGCCCCGCCGCGTCAGAGTTGTCATCACTCGCCTCCATGGTCACGTCCGGCGGCGGCGCGTCATCCGCCACGTCCGACCTGTCACCCCCGGGCTACACTGTCCGCGGGCGGCGGGCCCGCGGTTGGACCCTCAGGCGACCGGTCGGCGGACATGTAGACGGGATCGTCCTCCTCACTGCCGTCGCTGTCATCAGCGCTAGCGACCGACGGCGCGCCGCCATGCCGCGGCCGCACATTGCTTACGTGCCATGGCGTACCGTCCACCTCGATGACCTGAGGTGACGTGATGCGGGTCACGATGCCCTGATTAGACGGCACGGTGCAGCGCGTCCCTCGGCGACGCGTCCAAACGAGATCACCAAGATTTGAAACTCGGGCACATCCCGCGTCTCGTCCGGCGCCGGCGGCGGTCGCTGAGCGCCGGAGGGCGCACGGGGCTGCGGAGGTCGCACGCAGTCACGCACCGCGTACCGGGAAATACCGGCAGCCGGCGATGTCGCGGCCGAGTCGCCGGACGGCGGAGTGACGTTGTACAAGTGTACAGCCTCCGCGATGGCACACCTGCGGCGCGCGGCGATCACCTTGATGGTACGGTGACTGCGCTCCACAATCCCGTTGCCGCCCGGCTCATGGACGGCCCGGAAGCGAAGGACCACAACCCACTTTGACACAAACGCCGCCATCCGACGTTCGCGGAAGTTGGTATCATTGTCGGCCAGAATTTCTTCCGGCGCGCCGCGCTCGCGGAAAATCGTCTCCAGGTGTCTGATGACCTCGGCCGCGTCTGGGCAACCCAGATATCGCTACAGGCTGTAGCGAAACGGGCCGCAGTCTATCAAAGTCAGATACGATCCACCCTGATAGTGAGTCACATCCATTGCGAGCCGCCTCCACGAATCCGGAACACGCCATCGCGCCGGCGCCGGGTCAATGGATCGGCACATGTCACACCGATTCACGGCCGTCCGGACGTCGGCTCGTGACACGTCACGGGACACGTCACGTCTCACGAAGTACAGTGTCCGGCGGATACCCGGATGGCCCGCCCTCTCGTGCACGGTCTGGATACGTGCCTGCATGTCAATGTCCGCGTCGTCATCGCCGGAGTCCTGCACAGCGGCGGCCCCGCGGCCCCGCCGGCATGCCCGTCCTCACCGCGAGCGGTACTTCCAGCTGACGTCGCCGCCTCGGCCGGCGGCTCGTGCTCGCGCAGCCAGTCTCTCGGAACGAGGGTCAGTACGTCCGCCTTGTTCTCCTCCGACCGGACAAGCGTGACAGACAGCCCCAGCTGTAACTCTTCCACCAGCTGGCGGATGATGTCGACACGTCGCCGGATCAACATCTCATCGTGCGCCTTTGTGCGGAGGCGCGAGCGGCCAGTCAGTGCATCGCTGATCCACCGATGGACCGCGGCGGACTCCGTACGAAGGTCGATGTCGCGAATTCCCCAGGCGATGGCGAGGTTGACGCCGCGCACTGCCGCATCGAGCTCGGCCATGTTAATGTGAGCCGATGCTGCAGTCTCCGGCCGCAGCCAGCAGGCGTCCTCAACCACACCGTCGTCTGGGCTCTCGATGACCACCCCCGCGGCGATCGCACTGGCGTCCGTCCACACGGTGACCTTCTCGCCGGTCAGCCGCCACGGCCCGTGCGCCAGGTCGTGCGCTTCCAGCCGGTCTCTGACCTGTGAGATCTTGGACAGGAGGGCGGCGTCTGTGGCAATATCATCCCAGCCGCGCGTCACGGCGTTCGCCCGGCGCTTCGGCCAGGCAGCCGCCGGGCGGAGCCAACCGCTGACGGGCAGATGCGCCACCAGCCGACCGCACCAGGCGAACACGGAGCGACGCGTGACCCGCTCCGGCGGCGACGCGATGGCGTTGTCGCGCGTCCAGTGCAGCTCACCGTCCACCAGTTGCACGTGCAGGCCGAGCAGGCGCGCACCGTCCGCCGCGCGCTCCGGCGGCTTGCAGGCCAGGCCGAAGAGGGCGAAGTGCTGCGTCACGCGGTCAGCGCTGACAACATCTTCGTCGACCAGCAGGTCGTCTGCGTACGGGAGCACGCCGCGCTGCATGTCGGCGTCCTCCGCCAGCACTGCCCGCACGACGGCCTTCATGATCAGCGGAGCGACGTTGAGTCCGAATCCCAGTCGGGTCAGACAGTACCGCCGCCCCCTCACCATCACCGTCTGGTACGGCCACAGCCGGCGCTCAAGCCGCAGCTGGAGATAAGCTCTTCGCAGGTCCACTACTGCGATCCGCGTGCCGTGCCGCCGCCACTTCCTCAGTTGATCCGCGCAGACGTCAGCGTCCGCTGTGTGGGCCGTCACAAACCCGTTCAGTTCTCGGTAGCCCAGCACGGGTTTCTCTTTGTCCTGGTTGACCTGCCACACCGCCATCAGGGGGACCAACCCGCGCGGCGGCCCGTCCACCTCACTGTCGTACGGCTTCAGCCAGCCGTTGCTGATCCATGTGTCGATTTCCGCGTCGTACGCCCGCCGAGCGCTCTGAGAGACGGCATATTCAGCCACTTCGTTGCTCAGACACTCCGGGCCCGCGCCGTCCGCCCACTTCCAGGCCACTGTCCAGGCCCGCTGCTCAACGTCGAATCGTGCCGTGAAATCGGTCGCGTCCACCGCCGGGCCCGGGGAGGTCACAGCCGCTGCCGCACAGAACTGAACATCTGTCGGCGTCGGCAGGCAGACTCTCCCCAGGGCCGCGATGCCGGTCATACCGAGCACGACATCGACCCCCAGCGGCCGGTCCGGCACCACCAACACATCGAGGCTCACCCGTCGGCCGTTGGTGCTGACCACCACGTTGCCGGTGCCGCAGCACCGAAGTTCGTCGCCACTGATCGTCAGGATCCTGACCGACTGCGACGACCACTGCCGGCAGCGGTCGGTGTACACCAGTGTGTCTGTGCAGCCGGTGTCGACCAACACGCTGCAGGTCTGCCCGTCCACCTCCAGCCAGGTGACGGGCAGCGCGCCTCTTATTGTCGGGGAGACGGCGCTTGCGCTGACGCGTCGCCTCCCGGCGAGTTTCCCAGCTCCTTCCGCGGACAGGCGGCCGCGAAGTGACCCAGCTCGCCGCACGACCAGCAGCGCCGCGGCGGGCGTCTCACCGCCGGCGGCGCTGCGGGAACGCGCGGAGATGCCTCCTCGCGCGCCGCGGCCGCCGTCACTGCGACGCGCTCATCGCTCAGGACGGCCCGCGCGCGCGCCAAGATTCTGGCGAGGTCCAAGGCCTCCGCGCGAGTGCCGGCCCGGATCGTCATGCGGACCGTGTCCGGCAAACCAGATATGAACGCGCAGGTGAGCGCACTCTCTGGCACCCCGCCATACAGAGTGGCGAGCCGCCGCAGATCTGCCAGATATACGTCTGCTGACTCACCGGGCTGTAGGCGGCGACTTGCGTAGGCATCGTAGGCCGCCCAGCCGGTCCATAGCGAAAGCGTCGTAGAGTGCGTCACGCACAGCATCCGCCGAGTTCCGCGCCTTTTCCGACAGTTGCATCCAGACGGCGAACGCTCCTCCTGCGAGCCGCGCCGGCAGAACGCCCGTCACGTCCACACCGCGGTGCTTGCACAGCACTTCAGCACGTGTAAACCATTCCACCACGTCTGCCGACCCGTCGTATTCCGGGATGAGACGAGCGTCGAACGCGCCGCCTCCGTCGCGCCTCGTCGTCTCACCGCCTGTCGTCGTGGGCGCCGCCGCACCCCCAGCCGAGACGGTCGCGGCCTCGCCTCTTGTGGTTACTGCTGATATTTCGGGCATCTTGGCCGAAATAGCTTGTTAACTGAGTATATTAGTTGGTGAAGTCCGACAGTTTGCCAAAAAGAACAGTGAGAGCACACGCAGGTGCAACCTGCGGAGAGTTCAGGTCGCAGCCGACTGACCCTCTCCCTCAGGGTTGCAAAAACCCGCGAACTCGCAAACCCGGGTTTGCGTGACAGTTTTTGTATTTTTCCCTACGAAAGTGACAGAACAGAGCGACGGCGACGTGTTTATTAACTGCGTAGCATCGTGAAAAATAATTTCGCCAGAAATGTAGCCTCTTGACACCACCAGAAAAAAACGATTTGACATGACTACATTCGCGTGTTTAAAGAGTTTTATAGAATCCGTCAACACATTTCAAACATCTTCAGAGCTTCCTTTTATACCAGGTTTTTATACCAGATCTGCGAACTTTCGTGACAATTGTCATGCCCGTTGGAAATTCCCATTGGCAATCGAGAGAGTTTGCGAAATTTTGCCAAGAGTTTGCAGAATTTTGTCACGGCGTGACTCGCTGCGGAAGTTTTCCTATGACGCGGAGGTGTCGGTAATTCTTCAGACAGTAAATATTATATTTGAAGGGCCTTTTTTATTCATAGTTGTTGAGGAACAGTGCTGGTGATGGAGAAGGGTGCGGGAAAAGTGAAAAGGGTAACACCATCAAGGCTGAAAAGACAGTGCAAGTACTGGAAGTCTTGTCAGTACAGGGGACAGCAGCGATCATTTAAAGTTCACTTTAAAGCTGTGCACCCAGGCAAAGAAGTTGAGTTTGCGGATAAAGACAAGGCATTTGGCCCTGAAGGGCGTTGGTCATGCTGGGTGAAGAGACCTGTGGAGGATGTGGAGAAGCCAAGGCAACAACAGCAGTGCATGGATACAAGTAAGCTTATTAATACATATTATTAACTATTAAGTGAGGGTAATCATGGGACAGTTGCCACATAACGATATGCCAAATGTCACCTTAGGATCTAGGAATTTAGTAGGGAAAGGTGGGTATTTTGGGTATTCATTTAGCAGGTGACACACATTGGGAAATGTCACATTTATTGATTTCCCAAGGTGGGGCTAAAACCTAACATAACCTGACCTAACCTAACCTAAACTGACCTAACCTAACCCCTAACCTAACCTAAAGCGTACCCTAAACCTCCTAATCTCGGTAAAATTTTCCCAAGATGTGAACATTTCCCAATGTGTGATGCCTGCTAAATGAATACCTTTGGGTATTCATTTAGCAGGCATCACACATTGGGAAATGTGCACATCTTGGGAAATTTTTACCAAAGATTAATGGGTTTAGGGTAGGCTCTAGGTTAGGTCAGTTGGTATCGTACGAGCAGGTGTCACACATTGGGAAATGTCACATTTCCAAATTTCCCAAGGTGGGCCTGAAACCTAACATAACCTGACCTAACCTAACCTAACCTCATAGGCCTGGGAACAGGGGAGGCAGGGGGTGGCTTGCCCCCCCCCCCCAACTTTGGGACGGGGGGCGTCACCCCCCCCAAATTTTAGAGAATTTTAAGGCACCAAGGGGGAGAGGGCTGCAGCCCTCTCCGACTGACCCTAGATAAATCCCGACTCAGAGTCTCCAGCCTCCCGAACTTTAAAATCGTTCCCGGGCCTCTGCCTAACCTGACCTAACCTAACCTAACCTGACCTAACTAACCTAAACTGACCTAACCTAAACCCTAACCTAACCTAAAGCCTACCCTAAACCCCCTAATCTTTGGACAAATTTCCCAAGATGTCAACATTTCCCAATGGTGTGACACCTGCTAAATGAATACCCCCTAATCTTCGGTAAAATTTTCCCAAGATGTGAACATTTCCCAATGTGTGATGCCTGCTAAATGAATACCTTTGGATATTCATTTAGCAGGCATCACACATTGGGAAATGTGCACATCTTGGGAAATTTTTTCCAAAGATTAATGGGTTTAGGGTAGGCTCTAGGTTAGGTCAGCTGGTATCATACGAGCAGGTGTCACATATTGGGAACTGTCACATTGATTGATTTCCCAAGGTGGGGCTAAAACCTAACATAACCTGACCTAACCTAACCTAAACTGACCTAACCTAACCTAAACCCTAACCTAACCTAAAGCCTACCCTAAACCCCCTAATCTTCAGTAAAATTTTCCCAAGATGTGAACATTTCCCAATGTGTGATGCCCACTTGTACGATACCAGTCAGTTTAGGTTCAGTCAGGTTAGGTTAGGTTAGGTCAGGCTGGGATAGGTAGGTATTAGCCCCACCTTGGGAAGTCAATAAATGTGACATTTCCTAATGTGTGACGCCTGCTAAATGAATACTGTATTTTGTACCACTTAAGCATTAACATTGGTATTCATTTAGCAGGCATCACACATTGGGAAATGTCACATATCTTGATTTTCCAAGGTGGGGCTAAAACCTAACATAACATAACCTAACCTAACCTGACCTAAACTGACCTAACCTAAACTGTAACCTAATCTAAAGCCTACCCTAAACCCCCTAATCTTTGGACAAATTTCCCAAGATGTGAACATTTCCCAAAGGTGTGACGCCTGCTAAATGATTACCTTAATATTACCTGGCTGGGAAATGTTCATGTGTATCTTGTAATACATTTATGAACATACAGTTCAACATACAGGCGCGGTGTGCGAGTGTTTCGTGTGCCCACTATGGTGGTGTCGGATGAACATAAACATGTATTTTTTGTGTGGCTTGCTTGTGCGTTTCTCTATTGTTACACTGTCTTGCTGATTGTGGAAGTGAGTTCCAGGTGCGGATGGCTCCGTGAGTAAACCGCTTATGCGTGGTGGCGAGGCGCGGTGTGCGAGTGTTTCGTGTGTCTACTATGGTGGTGTCGGATGAAGACGAAGTGCGTGTTTTCCGGGCGGAAACTTCATGTCTGCGTGATATAAGTTATTTGTTCAATTGTGGCCCGTCGTCGATGTGGATGAATTTGTGGATTGCGCTGCAGTCATGGATCGGAATGAGCTGGTCAAAGCGACCAACCCAAAGCCTGTCGAGCGGGAGTGGCATGTTCGTTCTTTTCAAGCCAGTGGCAATGCGCACTCGTATTTCGCACTGTTCATAGTATGATATCAGTTCATCTGTAATATGAATCCGTAAAGATGTCCGCAGACCTGGTGATGGAAGAGAGGCCAATCAGAAGCTTGCCTGTCCACTGACTGCATGGAGTTATTGGTTGTCAAGTTTGAGCGCTATTTTTGCGACCTATATGGCACGATATCAATTTCGGGCAAATGGGTATACAATTGTGGAACTGGTGACATATCAAACATTATTGGAGGTGACCTCACTATACCTGCAATACCTCGGTGAGATGAAATGACCTGACCTTTAAATGTTCACATATCATTTCAAATTTATTCCCGGAAAGGTGTACCAATGTCGCGGTGCTGCGCGCCACCGTTTTTTTTCGTTAACCCCGAAAAACCTTAGAGGGGGGGTCAAACATCCCGCCCCCAGCAGGGCGCGGCTTAAATACACAATTTCAATTTCCTGTTTAACCCGGCAGGCGGTGGGCCTCTCAGCCACCTTCCAGGCGGTTGGGGGGCATTTTTTTTGCCCCCCTTTACTTTTTTTCACGATATCTCCTAAACGCTTGGCAATAGCGACACGAAATTTTGCACACGGTAAGATGAATATCTAGGGCATGCATGTGTCAAATTTTTAGTGTGTACTAGGTCAGGTCAGGTCACAGTAAGGTCAAAGGTCAAATTATAGGATGATTATTTTATCCAAGTGCAACCGATGCTTATAAATCAGGCAAACCTTTAAAATGTCTAAGACATACCTTTACAGTGTTACCCAGAGGTCTTAGTTTAAATTTTGCTTGACCCAACCTGACCTGACCTGGCCTAACTTACCTGACTGAATCAGTTTCGGCGAAGAAAGTTGTTATGGATATCGTTAGAACATCACTGTGACCTGACCTGACCTCAGATGTGCCTGAAATTTTGTACACGTATGCGCTAGGTATTCATTTGAAGCTATACCGAGTTTCGCGTTGCTATCTCAAAGCATTTCGGAGTTGTCGTGAAAAAAGTTAAGGGGGGCAAAAAAATGCCCCCCCCACCGCCTGAAGGGTTAAGATTCCGCGTGACAGATTTTGGGGTGATGACAAAAGTTTGTGACAGTCTGATCACTTTTTGCAGCCCCGCTCTCCCTCCTCGCGCCGCGGGTTTCATATCCGCCATGAGTCAGAAACACGAGCATGCCTACGTCACATCCGACGTCACCTCTGACCTTGACTTCTACGTGTTGCACAATCCACAAGTGAATCACGCCATGACCAGTCGACGCGTCATCACATTACAGGTACATTGCCACTCCTTGCTCTAGTTCACTCACATTTCGCGCTGTCAGCTTCGTTTCGTCTGTCTGGCAGGGGTGACCCAGTCGACCCGCACGTGAGTGAAATTCACAGTTTAACTCATCATGGTCCACATTCACTGCACTTCACCAGAGTTCGACTGCTCTTCTAGGGCAGTGTTCTTCCGATCATCTTGGGTGGTCTGCCCCACAACGACTCTTGGGTGGTCCGCCTCCGATGACAGCCTTGGGTGGTGTGTCTGCGACGACTGCCTTGGGTGGTGTGTCCCAACTCCCCCGGGGTGGCGCTTATAAATGGCCCGCCCCTGGGAGCGACCGGCCCCAGATATCAGGCAACGCACGCCATCTCTTTGTGTCCCGTGGCCTGGCTGGTGGCTGATGGTGCCGGCTGGTGACGCTGGTGGCTGGTGACTGGTGACTAGTGACTGCTGGCCGCTGATTGGCGGTTGGCGGTTTTCCGGCTGTCCAGAGCGGTAGCTGCTTCTAGGCCACTGGGTCAGGCTGATACCCTGTGGCTGGGCGGAAGTCATTGCTTGTTTTTGGACACCGGCACGAAGTGGCTGCATTTTGAAACTAAGGTGTTGGCGTTTCCGGTCGCGGCGCCTGGATGTCTCGCGGGTCGGGCCGCCGCATGGCGACCACGTGAAACGCCGTGTTGAAAATGTAAGCCGTGTTATCCGCCGGAATTAATGGAATTAATACCCCGGATACACCATATATGGTAGCGAAGTAACGCTGGGAATGTTTGTAGTTGATAGCATATATGTACTGGGTCTGCATCCTATTCCTAATCAGGGGCGGATCCAGGAATTGTCATGGGGAGGGGTATTTGTCTGAGGACGCAATTTCTTAGGAGGTGCACCCTCGAAAATTCCTGAAGGGGTGCCTTCGACCCGAAATCCGTTTAGCGGGGCAGGGGCGTGCACTTAGCACACTGGAGGGGTGATTCTAGCTGAAAAACATGAGGGGGAGCACTCGAGCCATTCCCGAGGGGCGCGGGTTCCAAATTTCATGGTGCCATGTCCATGAATCCGTCGACCATCCCTGAATCCGCACGATCATCCTGCAGGGCACGGGTTGACGTTCAGGCAGGGGTGTTGATTTATATACTTTAGACGGGGCAAGTGCCCCATCAATGTTGGCTTTGCTCCCCGCTAATAATTTGTCAAGCCTTAACATGGAATCCTATGGAGTGTGATCCCCCAATCAATTTCGACCTTCCCATTGCTTTCATTTATTTTGCCCCCCCCCTCGCCAGAATAATCTTCAGAAATCAACATCCGTGCGCTCAGGACTTCCTCTTTAATTGTAGTTCTGTCTATCAGCCCGGGACCTCTTCCAAGAGCGTAGCCAAGAGGGCAGACGCAGATCCAGGATCTTTCATGGAAGGGGCATGTCTCTGAGCCAATGGATGAGCCCCCAGGTGCATTCAGCTGAAAATTTCGAGAGGCGCACTCGAGGGTCTTGGAAGGGAGACTTCGGTTGAAAATACAAGGGGGTGCACTCAATGATTCTAAGGGGCACATTTTCATCTTCATGGGCGCCTTTAACTGAAAAATTAGAAGGGGTTGCACTTGAGCCTCACTGTAGGACCATTTTTCCTGGTAAGATCGGCGCCACCTTGCCATGAGCGGACGCATGTCACTTGTACCCTCTGTATCTGTCTCTGCAAGGGAATAAACGGCAGGGACGCGGCAGGTCGGAGTACATGACTTAACACGCGCCCTGGAGGGCCTCTGAAAATTACGCGCACTGGAGGGGGGGCGGATTCCGCCCCCTAAGATCTCGGCTCCTAGTAAAGATGGAGGAACGAAATTCGCAGGGTAGATGGGTACGTTAGTGAACTCTATTGTGTGCAAATTTCATGATCTTAGGTCAATATCTTCAAGGTCAAATGAGGTCAAATTTGTAAACTTTTCTGGTTTTGCATGGCTTGGCTTGTCATGGTTATGGATCGCTGTGATTGTGTTTAAATGCTCAAAAATGGGCATCAATGATGTTTTGGACATTACTAATGATGCAATGCAGATGCTAGACCCAACATTTGACCTCAGGTCACCTATATAGCACCACTTTATCAGGTCAGTTACCTGTTCCAGTTACCGAAACCGGGCCGCCCGCCCGACCGCTCCGTCGGGCAGCTCGGAGCAATCGGCTTCGTGAAGAAAGGAGTGAAGTGCATGAATAAAGTATGGAAACGCAATGACAAACAGTACAAATGACAAACAGTTGTGCATTTATGACAACATTCCAGTTCATCATGTTTGGTTCCATTAACCTGTCATGAACTTAACCTGACTTGACCTCGGTGACCTAACATGACCTTGAACATATATAGCATATCAATATACATCAAACAAGTCGCTAGTGTTGCCAAGAACACTTCCCTTTTGCGAGTATGCGGGAAGCGCATCAGCGCCGATTTTTGTGGTCTGGCGCTATAACATTTTTTGACTTTAGCGGCCCCTAACTTGAAACATTTTCGGCAGATTTCCAATTTTTCTTCCTTTAAAGGACGCGCCGTTCATTTCTAAGCAGGTACACCGAAAATCGCGTATATCGACCGGTAAAATCTGCAGTTATTTGCGAAAAACCGGAGGGGTGGGCGGATTTCGCCCCCCCTCCAGTGCGCGTGTTAATGGGGAATACATGTGGTTTTTGCTTAGTATATGCATATATATATAATTATACATATATTTCTAAAACAAACGTTTTGCAACATATATGACTATATCATTTGAAAATGACAGTCATTTTCACGACCTAGAACGAATGCCCCAGCATCACCGCTTTACATCCACAACACACTGCGCAGCGCCTACCAGCGCTGCAGTTTTTCCCATATGCGGCGCCGCCGTCGAGACCGTTTTGAAAAGTCGAGTTGTCTGTCTAGTGATATATAGAGGTCAATGACTTTTTCCATTGACCTCTATGTATATATATATATATATATATATATATATGTGCATATACCACGCAAAAACCACATCGTCTATTCCACATTAAGCCTGTACTCCGACCTGCCGCGTCCCTTCCGTTCATCCCCTTGCAGAGACAGATACAGAAGGCACAGGGGACATGTGTCCGCTCATGGCAAGGTGACGTCCATCTTACAAGGAAAAGTGGTCCTACAGTGAGGCTCGAGTGCAACCCTTTCTAATTGTCCAGCTAAAGGCGCCCATACAGATGAAAATGTGCCCCTTAGAATCATTGAGTGCACCCCTCGAATTTTCAACCGAAGTCTCCATTCCAAGACCCTCGAGTGCGCTCCTCTCGAAATTATCCGCTGAATGCACCCCTGGGGGCTTATCAAGTGGCTCCAGACATATCCCTTCCATGAAAAATCCTGGATCTGCGCTTGCCCTCCTGGCTACGCCATTGGAAGAGGTCCCAGGCTGATAGAAATAACTACAATTAAAGAGGACGTCCTGAGCGCACGGATGTTGATTTCTGAAAATTATTTGGGGGGGGGAGAAAATGCATGAAGGCAATGGGCAGGTCCAAATTGATTGGGGGATCATACTCCATAGTGTAGGAAAGTTCCTATATCGGCTCGAGTGATAGCCTATGACCTCGGCGTTTCGCGATAACCCGGTTGTGAAAGTACCAAAGTCCTCTGAGCTGCCTGTATTGCACTGCAGCGCTCGAACGAACACACGAGACAGTTAGACGCACTACAGAACTTTCTTCTATGAAGGAAAGCCGTGAGATGCCTTTCATAATAATTTGAAGTCCGAAATTAGATATAAATTTAGCGGGCGCGGAAGCGCTCAACACACGTCCGCGCGCCTCGAGTGTCCAGCCCCGACTAACGGCCGACCGCGCGGCCGCTGGCGACGCCCGGAGACTCCTGACCTCTCATTGGCCGAAAAGCGTAAAACGCCCCTCGCGCGTCACCAACCGGGTTCCAGAACTTTCTGGTGGCTTCGAGACGGCGGAAGTCGGCCGGCAACCAGAGGCCCATGGGGGTGTTACATTTACGGTATACTTTTACAGTTGGTAGGCTTACGGGGTCACGTCATTTACAGTTACGGGACAGCCAAAAGTATAATTTCTAGTAACTCTGTTACAATAGGGTCCCATGTTAAACCTTGAAATTATTGGCGGGGGGGGGCAAAGACAACATTGATGGGGCACTTGATCCTCGAAAGCATATAAAGGAACACCCTGCCCGAGCGTCGACCCGTGCCGTGCAGGATGGTCGTGCGGATTCCGGGATGGTCGGCGGATTCATGGACATGTCCACATGAAATTTGGAACCCGAGCTTCTCCGGGATGGCTCGAGTGCTCCACCTCATGTTTTTCAGCTAGAAGCAACCCTCCAGTGTGCTCAAGTGCACGCCCCCTCCCCCGCTAAACGGATTTTCGGCCGAAGGCGCTCCTTCAGGTATTTTCGCCGGGTGCACCTCCTAAGAATTGGTGCTCACGGACAAATACCCCTCCCCCATGACAATTCCTGGATCCGCCCCTAATTAGTGGATTAGATAACTACAAACATCCCCAGCGTCACTTCGCAAGTGTTTATCGGGTATCTGGGATCTTAATTCCATGAGGTACACATGCCGTATATCTCATAAAGTTGCAAAACGATGAAGAAGTTTTTTTTTTAAATAATAAATTTAATCCGAGTTCTTGTTGGGGCGGCTTTATGAACCAGGGTCCAATTGCTAAGCAGAGCTATCGGGCCAGCTGCCAACTGACCCTCCCAGCCGGGGGCTAAATGCGAGCGCGCGAAGCGACTCGAACCCTGCGTTGCCAGGACAGGGGAGACCAGAGCAGGCCAGCGCTCTAACCAACTGAGCTACCGGGGCGGCAAAGTTAAACCTCAAAAACACAATTACAATATTTTATAAGATATCTCCTTGTTTCTATCTGCTCATCATGGATCCAGCATCAATTCGCACTACTTTTGATCAAAATCTATCCACAAATTTTCATTTTACAACATTTAATTCCAGGGCCAAATGCATGGGAGCGGGCGGCGCGCTCGATCTTTTGCTCATATACCGCCGCTCCAGCCGGGACCGGCCGGAATACGACGCGGAGCGTACGGCCGGCGGCGAGTCGGCCGTCTAGTTATATATAGAGGCAAATGGTATTTTCTGAAATTCGTCTATGACGCAATGGGAGACATCGCGCGAAAGCTTCCAGACGCAGCCGCCAGAGCGCCGACACATGCGAGTAGGTCATGAATTGCTCGCCGCATTGGCCGCGCCAATGCATTTGGTTTGTGAAGAGTGTGGGATTGGAAGAGTAGAAGCTTGGTGAAATCGATTACTTTGTATTGGCGATTTACCAGCTAAGTTACTGGTGTTGCCGATACGTAATGTCAATGTCTGAGTAAAGCACACCAAGGGCAGATTTAGGAATTTCATGGCGGCGCTTGTCTGGAGACGCGCCATACCCTCGGAGGGGCTTCGTGAGCCGTGGGTGCACTCGATAATACTGAAGGGGTGCGTTTGTTTGTTCTCAAAGGGGCGCCTTGTCCTCTTAGAGGGACACCTTGGCCTGCACAACAAAAAATCAGCTGAGCGGGGAGTGATTGGGGTGGACTCAGGCCTTCCTTCGGTGCATTTTATCGGTGAAGGTGGGCACCTTCCCATGACGGGCACGTGCCCCAAGTCCCCATCCGCTATCCGCCGCCGGAGCACACTTCATGGCAGATTATACCGCCTTGCCGGTGGCCCAGCTGAAGGACTTGGCCCCATGGTGCTTTGCATGTAAGGCGCCTTGTCTTCAACTTGCATCGGGGAGAGGCATGGCTCCCTGGGCCCCCTGGAGCCGCCACTGATAAGACCTGTACGTTGTCGTATGTGATCTGAATTGTGTACCTGGTGTCCTAGCGGTTGGTGTAATGCTTCATTCATATTTCATCTTATTTCATTCTCTCATGGATGCTGTATTTTTATCTGATCACTTGCATTTTTATTTCATGGTCTAGGACAAAGGTGGGAGGGGAATATTAATTTCCCAAAAGCAATACAAAAAAGCTTCCAAAATTATTCCTGCCTCGGTGAAGAGGCGCAGTCAACGCGAGGTGACCGGGGCCCGCTCCCTCCCATTCGCATCCGAAAATACACTGGATCAAAGAAGACATTTTGATATTTTCATAGCGCAAAACTAGAAATTTTTAGCTCACTTCGCGCGCCGAAAGTGGTCTTCGTTTCGTCACATTTATTGGGTCACCCCTCCCCCTTAAGAAATTTCTGGCTGCGCTCCTGCATGCATGGGTTACGAGTTTTACGAAACTAACTTCGGCCGGATGATCCCAGCATTGCACATAAGGGGAGGCCAAGGTTCCCAGCATGGACATCCAGGATTTTTATGGGAGTGGGTACTCTTCTGGGGGGGGGCGTCATTTCCTTGGAAGTGCGCCACTAAGAAAGTCCTCGGAGGTGCGTTTTCGGCTGAAAATTCATTGAGCGTGTGGGGATGGGTGCATTCGGACGTACTGAACGTCTTTCGTTTTACTGACGTCTTTTACATTCAAGAGAGCGCTGTTTCCTCTCAGAGGAGCCCTCTGGTTGAAATATCCCTTCAGTGAGGCAGGTATAGCTGTAGCCTACCCGGAAGGGCGCCTTTTCCCGCTAAGAGGGGCACCACCTTTTCATGGGGGAGGGTGCTCACAATGCCTTCCCTGTATCTGTTCCTGGGGAAGATGCCTTCTAAAAGTACGTACAATAATTATTTTATCTGTGCCAACCAGAACCCATGTCGATGTCCAACATATCTTAATTTCAACCAAACAACAGACACTGCCATAACCATAAACCATGAAAAAAAACAGTAGGTACAAGGAGGAAAGATCGTCACCCACCTGTAGGTAAGCATTAACGTACTCCACATTGGTCAAGCAATACTCATCATGCCACGTTTCAATAACCTAATCTTCTTGATTCATTGAAAGGTGTCGCACATGCACGGAAGTGTTTAATTCGCATGAAGGAAGCTTCTATTTACATTTTCCTCCTTATATATTATTTTTTCGGGATTCCTCGGCTGGGAACCAAGGCCCTGAATTTAGAAACACGGCCAACATCCAAGTCTTTAAATGGTTACTGGAATATTACGCGGAAAGATATTAAAATCAGGCATTAACAACCTCCCACCACACACTTCCAACGGTAGGGGGCCGCAGTTTGCTGACTCCGGTGTCACAGTCGCCTGCACTGCCATCTAGTGGCAGAAACTCCGCGTTGTCTCCCATTGAGTCATAAATGGCGCAGTTATTTACGCACATTTCTTACGTCCTTTTTTTCCCATCTTTAGCAGAGGCAAAGTGCCATCCGCTAGAGATATGCTACGTTAAAGAAAGAGTTACTTTAATCCGGCTTATGTGGCATCCGGTTATATCAAATAAGAAAGACAGGAAAGATGAGTCGCCAGCAAGCAAGAGACGTGGCGTAAGGGCCGATACATACATACACAGGTGAAACATACACATACATACATACATACATACACGACACTTAGAAGAACACTTGGAGGGTGGGCAGCATCGTAACCTCCGGAGAGGCTCCACTGCCCACCTGCGACCTGAAAAGCGAAGCGGAGGCCCGACGCCCAGGGCGAGTCGTGGGCGTCGGGCCCGACCTTGTATGTGTAGGTGTATGTTTGAGTTTAAGCTTGGAAAAACCTGAGAAGGTGAAAAAAAACCACGTAGCTTGGAAAACCCGTAGGTAAAAACCAAGCACAATTTATATGGAGAACCGTCCGTTATGGCCAAATTGCATCGGTCTCTGCTTACCTTGTGCGATATAACCTATATGTATGTGTTTTGCGACGACAGAGTTGATGGTGTTTGACTTCAAATTACTTCCTCAAGTTTGGTGCTGTGCAAGAATGTAAATAAGGAGGAGCTCCGGGTGTTTGTCACCGAGACGGCTTGGCAGTGAAAGTGGAATCTGATGTTGGGCAATGTAGGAAAGAAGAGGGCGACGTAGTAATTGGTAGGCAGGGCAGATAAGTAAGAAATGTTCCACAGAGTTACAGTGGGTTTGGTTTGTACTGTAAGCCACAGAGTTATTTGGCTGCACATCACATGTTTGGCAAGGCGGAGCGCGGCGACGTTGGCTGAAGAGGAAATCATGTGTGAGTTTGGTGTGCCCGAGTCGGAGTCGAGCAAGGAGGATCTCATATAAGCGTGTGTGCTGTCGGGAAGAGGACCATTTGTCGAGAAGGGAATTAATGTGTTGTAAATGTGCAGTGCTGTGGTTCCAGCATGCCTGGATATATGTGTTAAATAGTTGGTTGGTGAGGGACAAAAGGTCACATGGGGGAACTGGGAGGTTGGGAGTGGGTGGGAGGTCGATGGCTCGACGAGCGAGCTCATCCGCCCGCTCGTTGCCCGGAATCCCCATGTGGCCAGGGACCCAGAGCAGTGTGAGTTGAAGGTGAGCATGGTGCGTGTGATAGAGTTGACGGATAGCATGGAATGTGGGGTGTGTAGTGTTGTGTCCGTCAAACTAGCGACAGATTCATATTGATATTGAGATTGATATTGGCCGGAAGGGCGGACTCTTCCGATTTCTTTCAAAATTTCCACACGGGTAGAACTCGACGCACTGATCATTATGAGTATAAAAGCTAAGAGGAGCGTTCATAAATAGCTGGATTATTCGGGTAAAAACTTCTCCTGGTGCGAATATGCAGCAATTATAAATAAGCACGAAACGAATATCAATCTGCACATCAAGCTGGATTGCCATTCGATTCTTACCGGTGGAACATCGTGAAAACGAGCATACTGGTAGAGCTCGGCACCCTGATTATCAGGAACACAATCAAGAAGCCGTATTAGAAAACACTACGGAGATATTCAAGGTCAAAGGTGAAAGGTCATCGAGATCGGACCCATCTGATTTTCTTCAAAATAGGTGCAAGTACTCGATGCACTGATCATCATGAGCATAAAAGCTAAGAGGGGCGTTCATAAACAGCTGAGATATTCAAGGCCAAATGTCCGTGAGGTCGGACTCTTCAGATTCTCTTCAAAATTGGTCCACAGGTAGTACTCGAAGTACTGATCATCATGAACATAAAAGCTAAGAGGCAGGGGTGTCGATTTTTGAAAAACATTGGGGGGGGCCGAAGTGCCAAAACACTAGACCCCCCAAAAAAAAAAACTCATCGGATTTAGCCCATTATATTTTCAGATCTCAGAAATTCTGATTTCTTATTCGACGATGTGTATGTTTATGTTTATTCAGCATCCTCACCCACGGGGAAAATCGCCCAATAACTGGTGAAGTCACATAATTAAAAGAGCAGTGCTCAGTACATTTCAACATAACAACTCTTGGTTGGTCATTGGTTCTACGACACGTCGACCGTTGTATCATATAGCGTCGCCAATCTCTCACGCAGATTGGTCGCGGCCGAAGAGTAGCGACAGGTGAGACTCGAACTCACCAACATAACAACTCTGAGTAATAGCATGCGACCTGCAGTGCCATATAGTAGGCTCGGATCTATCGTCACCGTCACCGTCACTGTTACCCTCCTTCTCACTCCACACACCAACAAACACACACCGGCTTAAATAAAAATACTTCAGCGATCAGATGCAGGCTAAAACACACCGGCATTGATGAAGCATCAGAGCACAGCAGACCTGAACGGTAATGACGATGGGTGAAAGTATTTCCTTGGTGCCTAACGTTAGGGAGGGGAATTTTTCCATTTAGTACGCCACTGCGGCTGCTCAACGTGTTTTTTTCCGCAGATTGCACGATCGAGAGTAGAAAGGCCCTTCGGATAATTTTCTTTCGGGACCCATTCTTAATTTTCCGGTGCTCTGGTCGATTCGATGGAGTCTCCTTGTGGTTTTTGTGGTGAAGTCTATTTTTATAAGCCCCCTGCAGGCTATTTTTGGAACCCGGTACGATTTTTCTGGCTCTCGGTACGTTTTTTCCGGTGCCCAAACAGGTTTCTTTTCCGGCGTCCGACGACTTCTTATTTTGTGGATCCTTGACGCAATTTTTCCGTCCGCAAGGTGACATTCCGGGTATATATTGGTACTTGGGAAGCCAGCTGCAACTTGTGGGGCTCCGGCACGACGTTTTGGCCCCAGTGAGATTTTCAAGAGAAGCGGCGTGAATTTGTTTTTGTCTAAGTGCGATTTTTGGGGCCCCGTCGTCACTTGTTGGGATCCCTTGCGGTGGCTACGACACGTTTGTGGGGGCCCAACAAGTTGTGTGGGCTTTTGGAGCTATTGTTGAGATCCCAGATTGATTTTCCGTGTCCGGACTGTTTTTCATTCACCCGGCTTCATTTGTTGGGTGATCTCAACGAGACTTTTAGAGCCCCGGTGGGACCTATCAGGCCTCTGGCGTGATTTTCAGGGGCCCGGGTGATAATTCTTAATACACCAGTCTCGGCGTGATTTTCAGGAGGCCCCGGCCCGACCGTTTGTGGCCCCCGTCGTGATTTTCTTGAATCCCGGCACGACTTGTTTGCGGCCCCAACGTGATTTTCAGGGGCCCAGGTGCAAACTTTTGAGGCCCCAGCGTCATTATCGGGGCCCCTGCGCTACGTTTGGGGGCCCCGAATGTGATTTTTCTGAGCCCCGGTGCGATTTTTGGTCGACCGAGTGAAATTCTTAGGGAGCATAGCGCATTTTTTTCCTAAGCTCGGCGGACTCTTGGGGGCCCCACAACCTATCAGGACGGGGGGGGAGTGAGGGAACTTCCCACAATTCCCCCTCCCCATTCGGTATGTCACTGTGCCATGCAATGATGCAACATAAGAATCCAGGAATAGTTCATCTGTTTCATCACACATGTGATTTCAACTCCCCAGTTATCCAGACAGTTTGAGGAAAGTCAAACATCTGCTACATGGATCAGCAAGGATGGATTGTAAGGCAACATGGATACCATGGAATTCCGGTCAGAGTAGTTATGCTACAATACATACCTTCTTCAACACACTGCTTTGGAGAAGGATGAGCTCCTGAAGTTTGGTCAGGGTTGGAGTTGGAGGTGGATGGAGCAACACTGTGAAGGACATAACATATGGTTCAAGAGACTTGTTTCCATTAACAATACAGGGGATGAAGTAACATTTTCATTGACTTCTATGGTTTTCATTGGCTTCATTGACTTCTATGGTGTCCTGAGTAAGCAGGACAATCGAGATGGGTTTCTGTTATATGCATTTTTTTTTTTTTTTAAACTAAGTTTCATCCGAGTTCTTGTTGGGCTGGCTTTATGAACCAGGGTCGGATTGCTAAGCAGAGCTTGTTGCGTGAACCCTGGCCCCACCACCCGATCCATTAATTCAAGTTAAACGGCAGAATTTTGACCGAAAGTTTAACGTGCCGTCAATGCACCGACACAGCCGCCCGGTATAAACAATGTTATAATGTAGCTTTTATACCCCAGTGAGAATGGTATGGATTCACTCATAAATAGCTTGCTGATATTTAATTCCCAAAGGAACAGCTGTTCCTTTGGGAATTAAATATCAGCAAGCTATTTATTCACTATCTAAAATCACACCAATCCGCAGATACATCAGAAGGTGCGATACATCAGAATGTGCGAAGTACAAAAAACGAATCAGTACGACGTCACATGAGATTGGCCTCCGGATTAAACACTGCGCGCAATTGCACCACAGATGTCTTACCTCCGTCACATTTGTCACTGTAACCTCAAATTTAGACTTCAGGCGCTGGAATTTCTGTAACTGGAATTTTTTCTTTGCATTTTACGATTTTGGATGTTCTGAGGAACGCCCATCACGATGTGTGACATTTAATGCGCGCTAGTGTCTATCGATACAAATCGACGCCCCTGCTTTGGAGAAAAAAATAGAAACAAAAATTAAGCAATATATATTCTGAAAATTTTATAAATTGAACAACCGAACCCAACTTACCCGAACCTAATGTCAGCTGCTTTTGAAGGAAAACTTCCAATTTTATTTTATTTTTGAAAATGATTGAACAATTTTTCCAAGGTAAACAACTAAACTAGCCTAACCTAGCTAAATCGGTATTATTGTGCTTTAAGGTGGTAACAAGACAAGTTTTTACACACATTTGCCTCCATATAGCAAGCAAATGGGTTAGGTTCGGTTAAGTTAGGTTAGTTTAGGCTTTTCAAGTTGGAAAACTTTTTAAAAAAATTCCAAAAACGTTTCCCCAAAAATTGCAAATTATTTGGTAACCTTGCAGTCTAAGGTGTTCTTTTTTCCTTTAAAACAAATAAAAATATGCAGAATACCATGTTTATGAAGGTGACTAAGATGATTGGACCCACTTATTTTTTGTGCTTACTTTTCAGGTTGTGAGCAAAATAATGCCAAAAAGGCTTTGAGTTCGGTAACATCGCATAAACATATTTTTTTTTTTCATGCAACAAAACCTAACCTAGCCTATCCTAACCTATCTTTTGAGAACAAAAATTAAACTAAATTAAAATTTCACTTAATTTATTTTCTGAAAATTCTCAACCTTAAAAAAGAAACCTAACCGAGCCTAACCTAACCTAAGCTGATTTTGAATACAAAATTATATTTTTTGTGAACATGGTTGTAAATTTTTTTTTCGGAAGCTTTTGGGTATTATTGTGCTTTAAGGTGGGAACAAGAAAAGTTGTATGGGCGCTGTATGACCAACGCAGTCAATGCGCCAGTAAACCCAAATAACCAACCAACCAACCCAGAAAGATGTAAGCTGTACTTCCACAGTGGAGGGAATTCCAGCTGTTTTGTTTGTTTTTGCACACAATTTTAAATTTTTCAGCAAAAGGTGGAGAGTCAGTCCACTATCTAATCCAAATCTGTTTCTATTCAGTACAAAATGTGCTGGTTAACATCAATGTTTCTACTTAGCATGGTGTTTTTCATTTTTTCCCTTTAGCTTTCTTATCAGCATAAAATAGCATAGGTTATTGGGGGGCCCAAATCAACATTGGGGGGGGGGAAGATCAACATTGGTGGGGTCCCACAAAAGGATACAAATCGACGCCCCTGCATACATGCATGATTTTGCACTTATCAAAATTTAATTTCATCTGCCATTTTGGACCACTTCACAAGCTCTTCTAAGTCTTTCTGCAGCATGTACCTAGGTGCCTAGGTATCAGGCAAATATCAAACTGATAGTGTGATGAGTGGGCTGTTGAGGTTAATTATAGTTTGTATATCCACACTCTCAATAATAACTGATTGTTGTTCACGGGACTGGATTGTATGCAAGTTTGACAATGACAATTGGTTTTTGTGCACACCATTTTGAATTTTGTAGCAAAAGGTGGAGAATCAGTCCACTATCTAACCCAAATCTGTTTTTTTAATTACAAAATGTGCTGGTTAACATCAACTACATTTTCTATGTACCTAGCATGGTGTTTTTCTTCTTTTTTTCTTCAACTTTTTTATGAGCATAAAAATAGCATATGTTATTGGGGGGGCCAAATCAACATTGGGGGGGCCAAGATCAACACTGGTGGGGCCCTGGCCCCCACAAAAGGATACAAATCGACGCCCCTGCCATCTAGACATTAGGGGGATGTCCCCATCCTAGCCCCGCCTTCAGCGCCTAAAATATAACACAAACTATAACGTAAAATTCCCTTTATGTAAACGTCCACATGCCTGCACCTTGATCGCAAACACCCGCTTTTATAGTCAGACATGTAACGTACTCGCTTCAAAAAAGGTGGCGCAAATGACCTCTGTGGTCCGGTACGCCTGAAAAAGTCACTCCCCCATGCAGTTAAATTGAAACTTGCCTGATGCTACCAATTTCTGCAATATACGAATAAAAATATGTGACGTCATCAAGGTTTGAATGCGACTTTGGTGTACCTTTTAAAATAATGGTATTTTTGCGGCGTTTAATAATGGTGTTTTTGCGGCGTACGAGACATTGGGCTTGTCAAGGCTATTTCTCTTGTATAGCATTGGTCGTGGATGACTAAGGTTTGCTTAAAAGTCATGTGAGCCATAGCTTTCTTTTTTATTCTTTTAGGAATACCAATTATATTGCAGTGGCCTTGCAGCTTCTTGCTGAGTTTTCTCTGTCATGGCATCATAAGCTGGCAGATTTGCCCACACATGGCTCTCGTTTTCCCCATATCAATATTGAATGCATGCATTGTTATTGGGCATTTAGGTAGGTACCTACCTAGGTAAATATCAAGCTGATGGTGTGATAGGTGGGCTGCTGAAGATAATTATAGTTTGCATATCCACAATCTCAAGGATGATTGTCTGCTGTTCACTGGACAATGCAAGTTTGACAATGACTGGAAATTAAGAATGGATTGTTTCCTGTTTAAGCTCCCATGTGTGTGGTTTTGCCATTGGTGGTGTGTACAAACATCAGTATGACAATCCAATTGTTGTTTTGTGGCTTAACATTAAAAAAGACAATCTGGTTTAAAATGCATCATCAGCGAATCTTAACATTTTATGGCGTAAGTTTTCCTTGCACATTGGAGGGAAATCTAGCTATTTTGTTTTTTTGCACATAATTTTGAATTGTGTAGCAAAAGTTGGATACTCAGTCCACTATCTAATCCAAATCTGTTCTTTTTCAGTACAAAATGTGCTGGTTAACATCAACTAAGTATTCTATGTACCTAACACAGTGTTTTTTTTCTTTTTTTTCCTTTAGCTTTTTATCAGCATAAAAATAGCATGGGTTATTGGGGGCATAATTGGGGGGAACAAATGGGGGCCCCCCAAAAAAAAAAACCCCCTAGGGGGTAAAAAAAATAATGGACCAATTAAAAAAAAAAAAAAAAAAAAAAAAAATAGGAAACAAGGGGCACACCCCCCCCCCCCCCCCCAAAAAAAAAAAAAAAAAAAAAAAAAAAAAAAAAAAAAAAAATAAAATTTTAATTATTTATTTTAAAAAAAAAAAAAAAAAAAAAAAAAAAAAAAAAAAAAAAAAAAAAAAAAAAACCAAAAAAAAAACAAAAAGAGGGGGGGGGGGGGGGGGGAGGAAAAAAAAAAAAAAAAAAAAAACAAAAAACAAAAAAAAAAAAAAAAAAAAAAAAAAAAAAAAAAAAAAAAAAAAAAAAAAAAAAAAAAAAAAAAAAAAAAAAAAAAAACTTCCGCCCCTCGTTCCCAGGGGTTGAAACTGTTTTCGTGTGGCCTTTTCCTTCGCGCTATTTCAGCCGGCTTGCCACCTCGGCATTCCGCCATTTTAGACATCTTCGGCCTCGCGCTATTTGGTACAACTGTCTTCCGCTTCGCGCTATCTCGCTCCGTGATATATTGTATGGGTTAAAGTTTATAACGACACGTTACATGTATGCTCTAGTCGCTTTGCTCCCACGTATGTTACTACCCTGCGTAAGGCATAACTATTTTGCGCCTGTGAAGCGAGTGTCCATGTAGGGGAAAGTGCAGACATAAGAACGAGAAGCACAGCGAAACACATTTAAGTGTATGAAAGATATTGCACCAAAAAGTACCAAAAAGGATACCGTCGCAACGCACCAGTCACGCGAGCTTCGTTTCGGATGACTTGCACCACTGTTAGTACGAAGCGAAAGACAACAGCAATACTTTTAAACCCTGGACAAAACTAAAAATGATCGTACTTACCCATGAGTGGAACGAAACGGAACTATTCGTGATAATCGTTTGCCACTGTAATATCGTCAATTCGCTGATCATAGGAACCACTCGCATTGAAATGAACTTGAATCACGACAATCAATAGCACCAACCAAGCAACACGCCAATCTTGCCACACTTTCCGCCTCCCAGCATAAATTGATGTATATATATATATATGTAGTCGCTGGTTCCGAATTGCAAACACGTATGATAGATTTCGAGTCCAACCCGCACGGCTGACCGCACGGCTGCTCGCAGTCGCAGTCGCAGTCGCAGTGTCACAACTGCGCAAGACCGTCGCAAGTCTTAATAGGATACGCACTAGACTTCAGCACAAGGCCTCTAGCACTCGCCATAGGCAGGACTGCCGGCGCCCCAACGACTGAAGCGTTCCACAATCCGCACAGACATTACACAGTTTCACAATGTGGTGCAGACCCAAAACAAACCGCCCATCCACTAACGCATCCTCGGCGGGATCCTCATTTCCGCCCAACGCTAGTTATAACAATTGGTACACTAGCATCTTATTCTAACATCGCGCAACCAGGTGCTCACATCACACACGTTTTACACTGCAACCAGCGGCTGTTCTAACAACAATTCGTACACTAGCATCTTAATCTAACATCGCGCAACCTCACATCACACACACGTTTACACTGTAACTAGCGACTATTCTAACAACACCCAACCAGGAGCTCGCTTAATCCGACTCGATCGTCGCAACACAGTTGGCGGTACACTCGGGGAAGTCCAGGCCCGGGGTCATCTGTCTCTGACCCCACTCCCTCCACGGATGGGACAATATCAGGGCTTTCTATTCCTAAGCTAACCGTAGTGCCCGTCAACGCCGGTTCTCTCCTGACAGCGGGGCACCCATCCCCTTCTTCCCTCGGAACGGAAGTTGCCTGGGTGGGAGCCAGATCGCCACTGTTACTGTCGGCACCACCAGTCGCTAACGCATCCGCGCCGAGATCCCCACTTTCCCCAACGACGCGAGTTCCGAGAGCGGTGCTTCCGGAGGAAGGATGTGAACCCCCTTCGCCTCCAGATTCCAGCACGCCAGGTCGGAATATGCCACATCGAACGGGTGGTGCCAACCCCGGACGCCGGGGCGATCGACCCTCCGCCACATCGACCCAACCCCGGACGCCGGGGCGAGCGGCTCACCGACGCCCTGCCTCTCATCATCCACACTCAAGCCACGTCCTGCTGGTGTGTCTGTTACGTCAGCTGCGCATCCAGGCACTGCATCCCTGGGCACCTGAGCGGCCGTTGGTTGCAGTCTGTTATGATGCACGAGAATCGTCTGTCTGCTCCCGTGCAGACGTATCCGATAATTGACATCACCCACTCGGGTGAGGACTGTTGCCGGCTTCCAGGGGCGGACAATCTTTTAATACTGACCAATCGGCATGACACTCTTATACAACAGGACCTGGTCACCAGCCTGAAAGGTATGCTCGCTCAGCTTCTTTTCGTAGGCTCTCTTGTTGCGCGCGTGTCCCCTATTCGACGCAGCGATCCCAAACTCTCTCGCTTTGCGCAGACTGGTACACAGGCTGTCCACGTACTCGGACACCGTCCGAGATTTCGCCACCGTAGGCGCGTCCAGATTCGTTTCAGCTGGGAGCCGAGGCTCTCGAGCGAACATGAGAAAGTAGGGCGAATAGCCGAGCGACGAATGCACCTGGGACCGATACCCGAGCATCAACAGCGGCAGATGAACATCCCATTCCGAATGATTGTCATCTAGACATCTCGCCAACATCGTGATGATAGTCCGCAATAGCCTTTCCACCTTTGAGTTCCCTTCGGGGTGGTACGCGGAGAACCGTGATTTTTCAATGCCGAGGATACGGCAGGTTTCCGTCATGACTGACCATACAAAATTCGCGCCGCAATCGGAGTGCAAGCGCCGCGGACAGCCGAACCGAGCGACTAACTCGTTCACAATGGTCGTCGCCACTGTCGTCGCTTTCATATCCGAAAGAGGATACACCTCACACAAGCGGGTGAAGTGATCACACACAACCAACAGATGCTTGTTCCCGCTTCCGGTAATCGGCAGACCGGTCAAAAAAGTCAATGGAAATCGTATCAAAAGGTTCATCTGAGTAGAGCTCACCAAGGGATGCATGTGACCGCGGGATCGGTTGACTGTGTAAGGTGCACTTCTGGAACTTGCGACAAAACTCCTCGGTTTCAGCCGACATCTGACTCCACCAGAACCGAATCCTCGCCTGGGCCAACAATTTCTCGGCCCCAAAATGTCCTCCTGTTGGACCAGCATGAAGCGAGGTTAATACTCCAGGCACCAGTTACCTTGGAACCACCAGCTGCAACCGCTCGCTCTCACCAGCGCGTGGCTTATACATTCGATACAAAATGCCATCAATCAACTGCAGTCGTCTCCACTGCTTAAATAATGGCCGAGAGAAACCTGACACCATGGTTCGTCGCGGCTTAACTCCAACCGACAAATGTTTCCCAATTTCATTTATACTCAGGTCCTTATCCTGTTCCTGTCGCAGATAACTCAAGGACCAGGAGGAAGCATCCACCTCGCGAACTGACTCAGCTACTTCGCCGGTCTGTGTCTCCGCATCCACTCTGTCTGCCGGATGCCTACTCAGCGCGTCCGCCACCGGATTCTGCACACCGGGGCGAAACACTATCTCATAATCAAACTCGGACAAGATCTCAAACCAACGAGCGAGCATGCAGGAAGGCTGCTTGAAGTTTATGAGCCATTGCAGGCTGGCGTGGTCGGTACGAATCCTAAACTTACGACCCAACGATGCTAGCCCTAGAAGCACAACGAAAGAACGATGCTAGCCCTAGAAAACTACTCAACTTTTTGGGGTGCGTGGAGTGGCCACTCCGCCGGCTGCCGGATCTTTTCAGGGTCAGCAGACAAGCCTTCGGTGGTCAATACATGACCCAGAAATGTTACTTCCGTTCGGAACAACTCGCACTTTTCTGGATTCAGCGTAAGACCTGCCTGCTGTAGCCTTTGCAACACAGCTTCCAGCTTGGTCAGGACATCATCGAAGTCTGCTCCATGCACTATGACGTCATCAAAATAGTTCACGCACGACAGGGGACGCCAATCACCTAAAACTATATCCAGCAGACGCGCACACGTAGGCGGGACCGACTTGCACCCGAATGGCATACGAACAAACCGATGTGCACCGAATGGAGTCACAATCGTAGTCTTATAGAGAACGGGATAGAGATCCCGTTCATCAATGCTTACCTGAAAATACGCATTATTCAAATCTAGGACACACACATCTTCGATCCTGCCAAAATCTCAATAGTATCGTCAATCCTGGGAATCGGATATGACGAGGGCGTCGTCACGGCATTCAACTGTCGCATGTCAGCGCACATCCTGTACTGCCCAGACTTCTTCCTTACCAAAGATATGGGGGAAGCCCTACCCCCTCCATCAGATTCCTCGAGAACTCCTTGTTCTACTAATGTCTCGATTTGCGCCCTCACCTCGTCCCGCAAATGGGGTGGTACACGCCGGGCCACCTAACTCACAGGCGCATGGTCACCAGTATCAATCGTATGCGTCGTCACCGTGGTGTGGCCAAAATGACCATCAAACATCGACTTATGTTTTTCGATAACTCGTCTGACCGCCTCCTTCTGTGCGTCTGACAATGGGGACTTACTCAGGTCAATATGTCCACGTGGTTCTACGTATTTCGAAGTTTACTCGCCATCACTACCCCATGAGTGCAAGCTGTGTTCGCCAAACCCCACCTCAAGTTCGCCAATTTCTGAGCGCTTAGGAATGCTAATCGGCTCCGTCGTAATATTACGAACGACAAAAGGGACAGAACTCCCTACTACATCGACCACTGCTGGGACAAACTCCAGACCACAAATGTCCAACGACGGCTCCACTACAGCTGACCCTATGCAGTCGCATTTGGGCACCCATGCCCTCAGAACAGTCTCCTCACCCGGTGCAGCTATGACACTACTTGACATCACCAAACGCCCAACTGACACGGCCTCTGCCGACACCGAGCGAACTGACTCAGCCGGGGTCAATATCAATCTCCTTCTCTTCATATCAATCATGCATGGACAAGCTCACAGAAAGTCAAGCCCTAGTAGGCACGGAACATCTATGTGGCCCGACACGAAAACACTCATGTTCACTGGCATTCCGTCAACATGGAAACACAGAGTGGCTTTGCCTGCCAGTGGCAGCTCATCTCGTGACGCCGTCTTGGCTCGCACTGCAGTCTTACGTAACATTGGGGAATTAGGCAAAAGGTCGAACGCTGCTTGGTTCAGAATACTAATGTTGCTGCCTGTATCCAGCAGACACTTACAGTCGACTCCCGAAATCTTAGCCACAAATGTCATGTCCCCGTTCAGTGAAACCCAACGGTTGCCTGGGTCACCGTTGGTTATGTTCGTTCCCTCTCGGTTTCTCCCAGGTCCCTTTGTCCCTTCCGGAATCACATTCTCTCAGCCCACTCCTCACGGCCTTTGACTGGGTTCGGGTACCCCCATGGCCCCTCGGGTGGACCCGTGGAAGTTTCCCAAATACCTCACACACTTCTGGCACGTGCCCCTGATAACCGCACTTCGGGCACCTAACATCTCGCTTGTCACAGTTATACCTCATGTGACCAGGCTGGCCACAGGCGTAACACTCGCGCGGCCTACGTACAGGTCCACTAGACCTGAGTCCAGTCTGGACTTGGAGCTCTAATTCGGCTATCCTCTTCTCTAACCTAGCAACAACTGACGCTTCAGGCTGCCCCCCTGCAGCCATCTGGCGCACCGGCTGGATCACGTGCCGAGCGGCACTGCACACGTGACGTACTTTTGCCACTGCATCCAAAAGTACTCGCTCCCGACGCGACAACAGGCGAGTACAGGTCGCCCGGAAGTGCCGACAGGAAATGGTTGTATAGCAGACCCTCCAATGCCTGTCCTGGGAATGCTTGAGACACCATCTTCTTAAGCCGTATCACAAACGCATCTAACGACTGGGATGGGTCGTACCTGAGATCCATAATGGCCACATGGTGGTCCACAGAGCTACCACTGCAGAAACTCCCCTTCAGGCCGAGCTCAACTCCACTATAGGACTCCTTCTGTCGGGCACCAAGGGCATCGAACGCATCCCTTGCGATTCCTGTTAGACACAATGGCAACATATCCAACTTCCGGCTCTCGTCTCAATCATGAAGCCTACTGAACCTCTCATAGTCGTCCAAAAATATCTGCACCGAGCCACCTCCGTCGAAGATTGGCATACTACCAACCATAGCAAACCTGGACTCCATTCTGCTAGTTCCACTGGGCTTCAACTAGACAGACTTGTGAGCACGGCTTATACTCGTCACTCGACACTTCCAATATCCAAACGCGTCTGGCTGGACTGAATCATGCCACACGCCTCATTGAACGACATATATGCCTCGCCTTGACAAGGCACTCACGGTTCCGACGCTGAGAATCGCCCGTTGCTAGCGATGAGTCATGTCTCTGTCAGCTGGCGCGTAGACGAGCACTGGGGCCCCTTGCTGCAGCCTGCCGTTGCTAGGCGACAGCAGCATCCTCCCCGACTCTAGCTGGCCGGGTCGCCATCTTGCCATGGCCGTGCACATTCTTCGCGACTCCAGTCAGCTGCCGCGCAACGGCACTGAAGGTGCTTTGCTGCAGTCTACCGTTGCTAGGCGACAGCAGCACCATCACCCGACTCTTTATCCGGCTGGGCCGCCATCTTCCCATGGCCGTTCATCTTGTTTGCAACTCCCCAACTCATCTCTTGCACGCCATCCTCTTGTGTAAGTGGCTGTACTCGCGCGTCACACCGAGCCAAGTCATAAGTGTCACTACCACCGTTATGACAGGATTCCGACGACGCAAATCCTCCGCTCCTCAGTCCGCCACAACACTCAATCGAGTCATCTGGCTCCCGTCGTGCGAGTCGGACGACCCGAAAGCTGTCAATCTCACCGCCGCCGCCAATTGTAGTCGCTGTGTTCGAATTGCAAACACGTATGACAGATTTCGAGTCCAACCCGCACGGCTGACCGCACGCCTGCTCGCAGTCAGCTTTATTCTCACACTCCTCGCGGTCGGGGTGTTTCGGCGCAAAACCAACCAGCCAATGGGAAGACACCCGTCGCCAAGGTGACGCGCGGGACCATGACGTCACCCGTCTACACACACACACACATATATATATATATATATATATATATATATATATATATATATATATATATAAATATATATATCTATATATATATATATATATATATATATATATATATATATATATATAAATATATATATCTATATATATATATGCCTATATATAATTTATCCATGACGTATTGAAATAAAAAGAAGTGACTGGTCACGAATGCTTTCCACAAAAACTAAAAAAACCAGTTCCACACTAACTGGTTGCTTAATTAATACAGTACTATTTTGGTACTGAGCATCCGTTTACGAACCATATTATTTCAAGACCCGTCTCTATGTCATTGTATGGAGAAGTATGAATCGCCAACGCGTATTTCACCAGGTAACAAGTGCTGGTAGCTTTGATTATGTTATTGGGCGTGATATGCACATAAAAACATGTATTGCACATGATAATACATTTCTAGGCCTTTAAATAGTAAATTAAACCATAATTAGTTGATGTATGGTCATATCAATGAAAAACTAAAGGCATACCCCAAAAGAACCATAGTGCAGGAACAAATAACGCCAACGCGACCGCCAACGTCTGGGTAACGTTACTTGAGGTAACGTTACAGTTCAGTCGGGTCGGCTATTTCAGGGCCGCCGCCCGCGGCGGCGTGGCGGACTGGTAAAGCGTCGGAATATTATTAGAAGGTCCGTCGATCGAATCCCGGGCGCGGTGGGCACGACACTTTTCGTTCTTTTTGCATATATGGTCAAAAGCTCGCGAAGCGAGCACCATAGGTCAGATAAGCCGGCTGTAGCCGGCGCAATCTGACCTAGTATGTAATATAATATTGTAACATCTTTCCATTGTCACATGGTCACATAACATGGCGGCTGTAATGGAAGGATGGTGACAAAATAGTGTATGTTCATTTAAGCCGGACCCAGGTAGCAGAAAGTGCATGTTTTGTTCTCGTAGGTAGCATTCTAGAAACATTCTTGACTTCTGTATATATTTGACTTGGACGTGGACCTGTACTCCAGTACCAGGCCCAGACCTATGTTCCACCGGTATGAATCGAATATCAATCTAGCTTGACGTGCAGATTGGTATTCGTTTCGTGCTTATTTATAATTGCTGCATCTTCCCAGCGGGACAAATTTTGACCCGAATATTCCAGCCAGGGGTGTCGATTTTTTAAAAACATTGGGGGCCGAAGTGCCAACGCACTAGATCCCCCCCAAAAAAAAAAAACTCATCGAATTTAGCCCACTATATTTTCGGATCTCAGAAATTCTGATTTTGTATTCGACGATGTGTATGTTTATGTTTATTCAGCATCCTCACCACCAGGGAAAATCGTCCAATAACTGGTGAAGTCACATAAATAAAAAAGCAGTGTGAATTAATGTGAATGTGAGCAGCAGTGAATTAATTTGGAATTAAAGTGGTTTTGCCATTGGTGGTGTGTACAAACATCAGTGTGACCATGCAATTGTTGTTTAGTTGCTTAGCAGATTTTCTTGCAGACAATCTGGTTTAAAATGCATCCGCATCGCTAATCTTAACATTTTATGATGTAAGCTGTACTTCCACAGTGGACGGAATTCCAGCTATTTTGTTTGTTTTTGCACACAATTTTACATTTTTCAGGAAAAGGTGGAGGGTCAGTCCACTATCTAATCCAAATATGTTTCTTTTCAGTACAAAATGTGCTGGTTAACATCAATGTTCCTACTTAGCATGGTGTTTTTCATTTTTTCCCCTTTAGCTTTCTTATCAGCATACAATAGCATAGGTTATTGGGGGGCCCAAATCAACATTGGGGGGGGAGGGCAAGATCAACATTGGTGGGGCTATGGCCCCCACAAAAGGATACAAATCGACACCCCTGATTCCAGCTGTTTATAAACGCCCCTCCTTACCTTTTATGTTCATGACGATCAGTACATCGAATACTATCCGTGGGTCGATTTTAAGGGAATCTGAAGAGTCCTACCACAATGACCACGACGTTTGACCTTGAATATATCAGCTGTTTATGAACGCTCCTCTTAGCTTTCATCTCATGATGATCAATGCATCGAGTACTACCCGTGTACCCATCTTGAAGAAAACCAGGAGTCCGATCTGGATGACCTTTGACCTTTGACCCCGAAGATCTCAGTAGTATTTTGTAATACGGCTTCTTGATTGTGTTCCTGATAATCGGGATACCGAGCTCTACCAAAATGCTCGTTTTCAAGATGTTCCACCGGTAAGAATCAAATATCAATCTAACTTGACATTCATATTGATATTCGTTTCGTACTTATTTATAACTGCTGCATATAATTCGCAGCGGGAGAAGTTTTGATCCAAATAATCCAGCTGTTTATGAACGCCCCTCTTAGCTTTTATGCTCATGATGATCAGTACATCGAGTACTACCCATGGGTCAATTTGTAAGGGAATCTGAAGAGTCCGACCACAATGACCACGTGCTTTGACCTTGAATATCTCAACTGTTTATGAACGCCCTCTTAGCTTTTATGCTCATGATGATTAGTGCGTCATCTTCTACCCGTGTACAAATTTTGAAGTGAATCTGAAGAGTTCGACCTCAATGACCCTGACCTTTGACCTTGAATAACTCAGCTGCTGATGAGCGTTCCTCTTAACTTTTATGCTCATCATAATCAGTGCATTGAGTTCTATCCGTGTACAAATTTTGAAGTAAATCAGAAGAGTCTGCCCTATCGGCGAATATGAAACTGAATATACATATGAATCTGTCGCTAGTTTGATGAGCGTTTCTATTACGACACCTTGATTACGACCCATAGCAAATTTTGAGCGTCTGGAATGAACGTTGAATTAAGCCAGAAACATAAGGTTTTCGAGGTGAGGTAGTATTGATCCAAGTGCATAAAGTGTTGAATTTCTTAATCACGTCTGTGGGGCCTGCGACAAACCAGGTACGGATAACTATACGCGATTGGCTATATTTGTAGTGAAGATAATGATCGTGTATTTCTGTGCCAACTGAAAAGTACCCAGTCATTTGCTGATAAAATGAATGGTCGCATCGTCTTAATCACGTTGAAATACATCGCATTCGAAAAGAAAAATTCTGAAGAATCCAAATTTACCTTGATCTGCAATAATACCCATTAATCTTACCCCTAAGGGGTATGGCATCCTTGGTGACGAGTGGTCTAGGGGTAAGATGCTCTTCTCACAATCAAAAGATTGTGGGTTCGAATCTCACCTGTCGCTACTCTTCGCCCGCAACCAATCGGCGTGAGAGATTGGCAACGCTATATGACTCAACGGTCAACGTGTCATGAAACCAATAACGAACGGGTATGGCATCCTTGCAATGCACCAAAGCATCCATCCACAATCATTGATTGTGCACTCATGATGAAGTGTCTGATAAAATTGTTGGTGCACCCAGGGGTGGGTCCTCTCAATCAGAGTGGGAAACTTACTTTCCGAGTTGGGAGTCGGAGTGCATACGGCTAGCCATATGAAAAACAAACAAAAATACTTCACACTTCACCCTCAGCTCAGAGCGCATACCTACCTACGCAGCCAATTTCCCACAATACGAATGCAACACCGTTACCGCACACGCCACAGTTGGATGTGATCAAAGCAAAGGATCAGTCAAGGTCTTGTGTTTACTGTTAACTTGTGTGGACACTGTTAACCATGTGTTCAAAGTTGGTAACGGTTATGACGTCATATAAAAAATACCTAGCATTGATTGGTTGATAGACAGATTTCAGAACAGAAAATGCTAACACAGCCAATTCTGATCGGTGGCCTCCGACACTCCGGAGACGTCTCTTAAAACTGTCAAAGTTTCCCACTATAGGGTGGCAGAAACAAGTATTCCGAGACGGGGCTCCAGAGCTGGAGAACAGTGTTCTCAGTGCGCATGCGCATCATCTTGCAAATTGCTGTTGGCACGTTGTTGTCGGCAATTCCGGTGGTTGAGATTGATGGAGTGTGTGAAGCTGTGGTCCAGCTGCTGACTGCTACAAAAAGTGATTAGTTTGAGTGGTGACCGTAAGTGGAATAACCAGCGTTTTTTTTTGGTGTCGTTCTGTGTTTGTTTTTATTGATATCTTTGTTCCCACATTTGTGTCGGAGTGCATGTGAAGCCTATCCTATCCAGTATGAACCCGGAGTGCAAAAGTGTTTTCAGATATAAAATCTCTTAAGAAGTGCCTTAATTCCCACCCTGCTCTCAATAGCAGTCATAGGGTGTCAATTGGGTATTATTATCAATTGGGTATTATTGTGCTTTAAGGTGGAAACAAGGCAAGTTTTTACACACATTTGCCTCCATAAAGCGAATAAATAGGTCAGGTTGGGTTAATCTATTTTAGCTTAGGTTTTTATGTTGGCAATATTTTTAAATTAAAAAAATAAGTCCAAAAATTCTGTCAACTATTTTTTCTTTGAAAGCAGCTGATGTTGGGTTGTGTTAGGTTTTTATTTGGAAAATTGTCAATCAATTTCTCTGCATTTTTTAAGTTTAATTTTTTTCTTCAAAGGGAGGTTAAGCGGTAAATTTTTGCTAAGTGTTTTTTGAATCACTGGAAAAATTTCCGAATATGATGTTTATGAACATGACTAAGAAGATGTGACCACTCATTTTCGGCACTGATGCTTACTTTTCAATTTGAACGATGACGTCACATCGGTACGGTTTGATGACGTCATACATATGGCACGGTTCACATACCTTAATGAGATGGTCGAAGTAGCTTAATCTAATATAATCTAACCTGACCTATCCTAACCTAAATTAACTTAAACTAACAGGTAAATTTTTGATAAAAGGTATTTTTAGGGATTATTATAAAATATTCAGAATATGATGTTTATGAACAATGAACATGACTAAGAAGATGCGACCACTCATTTTCGGCACTGATGCTTACTTTTCAATTTGACTGATGATGTCACATTGGTATGGTTTGATGTCATACGTATGGCCAGAGTGGGAAACTTACTTTCCGGGTTGGGAGTCAGAGTGCATACCAATTTCTTCCGGAGTACATTTTCATGGACATTATTTTTTTATGCATGGAATCTGTTTACCAGTAACCGACCAGAAAAACCAAAATCAGTACCTACATAATATCCATAAGTAATATCATTATCATTTTGGGTCAAATCAAATGCCAAAACATACAAACAAAGAAGTGAACAAATGATGGCACTGCCCGGCAGTGACCCGTAATAATCGGCACTGTTTCGTTTCTTATAACTCACAGGAGAAATGCGTTTTCCTTTAACTGTTGGTCTCAGTACAAGGCTAGCCATATAAAAAACAAACAAAAATACTTCACACTTCACCCCCAGCTCAGAGCGCATACCTACCTACGCAGCCAATTTCCCACGTAATACGAACGCAACTCCGCTACCGCACACGCCACAGTTGGATGTGATCAAAGCAAAGGATCAGTCAAGGTCTTGTGTTTACTGTTAACTTGTGTGGACACTGTTTACCATGTGTTCAAAGTGCTAATGGTTATGACATCATATACAAAATACCTTGCATTGATTGGTTCACAGACAGATTTCAGAACAGAAAACGCTAACACAGCCAATTCTGATCGGTGGCCTCCGGGACTCCGGAGAACGTCTCTTAAAACTGTCAGTTTCCTACTATAGGGTGGGAGGAATGCAAGTATTCCGAGATGCGGCTCCAGAGCTGGAGAAGTGTTCTAAGTACGCATGCGCATCATCCTGCAAGTTGCTGTTGGCGCGTTGTTGTCGGCAATTCCGGTGGTTGAGATTGATGGAGTGTGTGAAGATGTGGTATGGCTGCTGATTGCTACAAAAAGTGATTAGTTTGAGTGGTGACCGTAAGTGGAATAACCAGCGTTTTTTGGGTGTCGTTCTGTTTGTTTTTATTGATATCTTTGTTCCCACATTTGTGTCGGAGTACATGTAAAGCCCATCCTATCCAGTATGAACCCGGAGTGCAAAAATGTTTTCAGAGATAGAATCTCTTAAGAAGTGCCTTAATTCCCACCCTGCATATGGCACGGTTCATATATCTTAATGAGATGGTGGAAGTAGCTTAATCTAATATAATCTAACCTAACCTAAACTAACTTAACTAACAGGTAAATTTTTATCTAATAAAAGGTGTAAATTAAACACCTTTTATCAAAATTGCACTGGTTAGTTTAAGTAAGTTTAGGTTAGGTTAGGTTAAGTTAGATTATATCAGATTAAGCTACTTTGACCATCTCATTAAGGTATGTGAACCATGCCATATGTATGATGTCATCAAACCATACAGATGTGATGTCATCGTTCAAATTGAAAAGTAAGCATCAGCGCCGAAAATGAGTGGTCGCATCTTCTTAGTCATGTTCATAAACATCATATTGTGAATTTTTTCCCAAAAATTCAAAAAACACCTTATTTTTTTAAAATACCAGTTAAGCTAGGTTAGGTTAGGTAAATGGTGAATTTTTATGTTATTTTTTTAATATTTATTTTCATGCTCTGTTACCTAACTCAGGCCCCAACTTTTTTGGTGTTATTTTGCGCACAACCTGAAATGTAAGCATTTGTGCAGAAAATGAGTGGTCCCATCATCTTAGTCACATTGATAAACATTGCATTGTAATGCAAAATTCCAAGAATTAATCAAACACCTTAAAACACAAATTTACCACCAATTGTGGTTCCATATTTGATATGTAATTTCTAAGGTTTGTTACACATTCAGATGTATTATTTAGATGGCCTTGCAAGCAGGTGACTATAATTTAAGTTTTCTTCCTCCAACATGTGTCATTACCATATACCTATTATTCATAAGTTAACCCCAAGTTGCACAAAAATTCCTGGATTAAATTGGCAGATATTTCAGTGGCAAAAACCACCAATGGATAAACATGGCGGTGATTCCTGCCATATTTATCAAAACTGCTGTAGCCAAAATGCCAGTGGGTGACTCAACATTTATAATTACAGTCTCAAAATAAGGTGACATAAAGGAGTTGTCATCTTTAGGGTAGCTATACCTTTTTGTACCTTCCCTGAACAAAATCAGGTGTGCACATCTGCACAATAGTCTGCAAAAGGTGTTCTTTTTATGCACCCAAAATCATACATGAATCATAGTAGGTGGCCCACTCCATGATAAATTGAAAAGTGCAGGGTCCAAAATAACACCCTGCACTTCATATATCTATGAAAATACTTATACAGGATTAGTTTGTCCCTATAATCCAGCCGTGGTATTTTGAGAGATTGGAGCAACAGTTATGGAATTATGGCCTCAGACAGTTTTGAGGTCACTTAAGTGTGTGGAGGCCTGGAAATCAATGAACAGTAACACAAATTGTGTGAAGCTATATATCTATGAACTCGTCATGATCCACTGTATCTTGTGTCAGTTTCTAAATTTTTGTTCACACCTTTTTCATGTCATGAACTTGTGACGTAAGATAACGTGACCTAGTTTGACCTTCAAGACAGTCAAAATGCTATTTTAGAAATTCAGAAGTGACAAAGGGTGATTTGTGAACTCCTAGATCATCACAAGGAGAAAGTGAATAGAAATGGTTTCACCCTATGCAATATATTTCTGCATTAATGTCAACATATCAAATATGTACGATCATATTTCACCATCTACACTGAAGTGTTTTATCACTGACAGTCACTATAATATCAACCTTCTGGCATTTCAATCCCCACATTCTGGAAACAAAAAGATGAACCTCATTTATTGAGTAAGTGCATTCATCTTGAACTGCTTGAGAACAAATTTGGTGCCGACACATCCATTAACACATGCTGAGCCTAAAATTAATCAAATTGAATCATGAGCTGCCTACATCAGTGCAATAAAATAAAGTAACAGAATTATGCAATGCAATGCAATACAATATGTTGCAGTACAGTAGTATAATGTTATGCAATGTAGTGATCTACAGATCACTACATTGCATCTTCCCATACCTTGTCAGAATTTCAGTTCAGACTGATGATCTGTCACTGCAATAATATTTATTAATCAACACAAGCTGTATCAGTGTGTACACTAGCACGTCACACTTCACCCACTTGTGAGGTCACTTGTGTCACTTGTGGGAGAGATACTCAAACATATCCTCTGCCATCGGTATCTGGTTGTTAAGCAGGCACTTGAGGCTCCCTTGAGCTGTGGCACGCTTGGCTGTGCCCCGGATGCCATCGCAAGCACCCTTGCCATTAGATGTGACAAAAAAGCACAGGGTACCCCAAAATCTGTCTAATGGTAACACACATTAATATATATTGGGGACGAGTGGTCTAGGGGTAAGATGCTCGTCTCACAATCGAAAGGTTGTGGGTTCGAGTCTCACCTGTCGCTACTCTTCGCCCGCGACCAATCGGCGTGAGAGATTGGCGACGCTACATGACTCAACGGTCGACGTGTCGCAAAACCAATAACCAACCAAGAAGTCATGCTTATTCGTAGTCTGCAGCACTGCCATCTGTGATACAAAAAAAGTCAGTTGCTTCGTTCCGATTTTCTGGGATAAGCCATTGCAGGAATGCATGCACCATGGTGGTGTTGTACTTTGTGCCATCAGAGATGCAGCAGTAGCTCTGATGGCACAGTACCTCGTCCTCACGCCAGTACACAACAAACGGGTGCACCATACACTGGGACGAATCCCAATAGAAGCCTTGAACTGTATCCTGCACCACAAATTATTATTTTTTTTAAAGCAAAATCGCACTGGGCAATCACTTCGCCCTCCTTGGCAGTGGCCTTTGCGCAGGTGAAGCGTTGACCTTGTTTGTCGACCACAAAGTGGTGTCTGGTCAGCTTCACAGTTTGCTGGCTCAAATATCGCATGCTTTCCTATTTGGTCTAGACTATTTCTGCAAATGTACACCAATGTGTGCTCATCCACTGTTTGTACCAATCTCATTATCCATGTCATCATCTGGGACTAAATTACCTTTACTCTTCTCCTGATTTGTCCGCAAGGATAATTATCAAAAGTTCATCACCCTGTCTTCACCAAGGCAGTCCTCACGGTTGTGCATCATGCAATCACGTTTTTTTCATACTGCATACAGTGTGATCAAGGAGGTCACGGTATTTGAGACCGGGAAGATCGAGAGCGGATATGAGCAGTCTTGGATTTTGATAAGTGCATACATACACACCGAGCGCGTCCCTCTGCTGCGTGCCAAGACGCAATGCTTCGGACGAAGGGCAGTAAAAGTTTAGAAGCCGTTTCGAGGGTTTTCATATACATTATATATCTCACACAAATTTCCCCAAACAAGCCTTTTCTGAACCCTACTTTTGGTTCGGTTCGGTTCGGTACTTTTGGTTGGTTTGGCTAGTTTGCAGTAATGACGTTCGCCACGTTCTTATTTCATGCCCTAGGCTTGGCCTGGAGCGTCGATGTCATTTTGGGAGTGACGAGGCTCACTCCCTCCTAGCAGTTTTAGGTGATAAATCACATGTTGTGGAATCCGGAAGGCTCTTCAGGTTCATATCTGATGTGAAGTTTTATGCTATTTACCCGGGGCGTTAACATCAAGATGCACCAGGAAAGAGAATATCCATAGTACAATGGACGTCCTGTAGAGACGGCTGGATCAATTAATAGTTATGGGCGCTAAATGACCTCGTAGTCGGTGCGCCCTTAAACCCAAATAACTAACTAACTAACATTTTTCCGTCACTGTAGCATCTTTTGTTTTCTCGTGCATGTGTGCTAAAGGATGTGACTTAAGTGTGTGTACCTGTGTATATTTAGTACTTCAGGCGAAGGCCTGATTGTATTTAGCCGGTAGCACACTATTAGTTATGGGCGCTAAATGACCGAACCGAGTCGATGCGCCCTAAAACTCAAATAACCAACCAACTAGGTGATCAATCGCAGGTCGTGGAATCCGGAAGGCTCTCCAGATTCCTATCTGATGTGAAGTTTTGTGCTATTTACCCGGGCCGTTAACATCAGGATGCGCCAGGAAGGAGAATACTTATAGTACATGGGGCGTCCTATAGCGACGGCAGAAACAATTAACTGTTATGGGCGCTAAATGATCTCGCAGTCGGCTCGCCTTAAGCCCAAATAATCAATCAATCAGTTTCACGGAGCTGACAGGGGTCAAAGAAAGAGACGCGACATCCGACAGTAGTCAGTGCGCATGGGACATCCTGGGCGCCACCGTGATCCGCGACCAGCTGATCGGTGCAGCCAACCAGGTCACCGCGCTCACCTACTTGTCGCCACTCAGCCGCATACCGCCACCTGGCTGCAAGCCGTTCCTGTACCCAAACTCGGTCTTCACCTAGACGACGAGACAATCCGTGTGGTAGTGGCGCTTCCCTTCGGGGCTACAGTGTGAACCACAACGTTGTCGCGAATGCAACCGCCCGGTTGACCGGCTTGGACAACATGAACTATCCTGCCTCAAGAGCGTTCGCCGTCTCCGACGTCACACTCACCTGAATGACGTAGTGAAACGCGCATGGGAACGCGCAAGTGTGGACATCCCTGCCGTCCTGGAGCTGGTATGTCTCGACCAAGTCGACGGCAAGCGGCGAGATGGGCTTACGATGTTCCCATACAGTGGAGGAAGGTGTCTGACATGGACGCTACTTGTGTAGATACCTTCGCCGATACCGTTCTGGTGCAATCGGCGCTAGAGCCCTGGTTCGCGGCTCGTGTTGCAGAAGTTCGCAAACGCCGCCACTACGCCGATCTCTGCTCGCGGTACAAGTTCGAGCACCTAGCCGTTGAGACGACCGGCGTCCTGGGACCTGCCGTCTCGTTATTTGTGCGAGAGCTTCGGTGACACGTAACGGCCCGCACCGGCGAGCGCCGCGAGACAGCGTGGCTGCGGCTGCCGCAATCGCGCGTGTCAACGCGACTGCTGTGCTTGCCCGAGCCCGGCCTACGGATGGATCTTTGACTGGCCGCATAGTGGCACCACTTTCGAGAAGTGGCTCTGACTCCAGTAAAGCTGTGATCGAAATGCCTGCCGCGTGTCGCGGCGACAGCCTGATTGGCGGTAGTGGCGGCGGAGGTGGCGGCAGCAGAGATGATGGCAGCGGCAGCAGCGATGGCAGCCGTGATGGCGACAGAGGCGGTGGTAGCGGTGGCGACGGAGACGGAGACGGGAGCGGAGGCAGAGGAAATGGCTATGGTGGCGGCAGTGACGGTAACAGTTATTTTGGCAGCGACGGCGATGGTTGCAATAGTGGCAGCGGTAGTGGTGGCGGCGGCGGAGGCAGTGGTAGCGTCAGCCACAGGCTTGGCCTCATCGGGCTACGGAACATAGGTAACACATGTTTAAAAAAAAATTGTGCTCCAGTGTCTGAGTAACACACGTGTGCTGCACGACTACTTCCTGTGAGACCAGTACTCGTCCGACATCAACATCACTACATCGGCCATGAAGGGAGCACTCATAAAGTTGTTGTTGTTGTACTTCCAGTCTTGGACTGTGTCCATATCGGGGGTGTCAGAGACGCCCCAGTCGCCTCAGGAAGAACATCACTGCGTCTGCGTCGGCGAAGACCCCGCCAGAGACGGGTCGTGGCGGGGTCTCGTCGTGGCTGGGAATTTGGTCATCACGTGGTCGTGGTGGAGCGTGATGTCAGGGGCTGAAAGAGCACCCACTCTGTCTGGTGGGTGCTCCGGTGTTGGCGACGATGAAATTACTCGCCGTAATCCACTCGTCGATTTCCTCCCCAATGTGGTTTTCTTGGACGTATGGGTCCCATGTTGCGCTATGTCCGTTGACATCTCCTCAGATGATGGTGTTTCTGTTGCTCGGCCACGAATCCGTGCTGAAATGCTGAGTGCGAGTGTCCGCTCCCGAACGAATGGGCGGTACGTAGATATTTACGACCATCAGATGGTGCGGTCCCCCGACCTCTACCACGAGGGCGTCGGTCGTGTCGTCGTTTGCCACCGTTATCCTCTTGCCCCGTACTGTGTACGGCGTGCCTTCCCTAATGAGTGGCGACCCCGCCGGCGGCCGTGGTGTCTGTTTGACGGCCTCGATCTCGATCCTTTCTGAGAATATGGTATCCTCTTACCTGGAAGGGGTCCTTAGGCATCAGCTTGGTCTCTTGCAGGACCACGATGTCCGGCTTGAGGTCGTCCAAGAACTTGAGCATTTCGGCTTTCTTCGACCGGACACCGTCCGCATTCCAGTGGAGAATGATCGTCTCGCCTGCAGTGGGTGGGCTTGTTGGTGTAGTTCTTGGTCTTGGTTGTCGTGTGTGTATGCAGCGTTGCGGTTGAGTCGGTGCGATCGGTAACCTCCCTGCTGATGGGGCCGATTTCCGCGGGGGCTCGCCCTGAGTCCGGGTCTGGGCGACGGCGGGGGCGGGCGGCGTCCCTCCTGGCGATCCAGATCCCGCTGCGGCAATGGCCGCGCCGGTCCTCTCCTGGCAGCCGTCGCAGGACCACTCCTCCCCAAGGCGTGCCATCCTGCCAAGGACCCTGGGTTGGAGCCCCGCGCATCTGCCGTGCCACCATCTCGCGCAGACTTGGCACTGCACCGAGCCCGATCCGACGAGCCCGATCTTCCGCATGGGTGGTCGGACGGGGGCCTGGGTTCAACCCTATATCCCTGGCTCGTACTATCAGCAGAGCGCGGTGCGCCGGATTACCACGCTGTGCCTGCAAAAACCCCGCCCGGGCATCTGCGTGACGTCGCCGAGGCGACTCCGGTGTGGTTGGCAGCCGTTTGGTTGGCCGGGACCGGCGTAACGCCGGACCACCAGCCCGGGTGCCGCGTCGTCCAGGGAAGGCGCAGTCCGGGTGGAAGTCGGCCGCCATCGGTTCAGCGAAATTCATAAGCACTCATAAAGTCGTTCGCAACGCTCATGTGCGCCCTGTGGCGGCCCTCACGACAGGTCGAACCGGGTGGTCAACAAGACATCCTTGAAGTCCAGGTGCAGCGTTTCGATAAACTCTTCGTAGTCTCACGGCGGCAGGACGCACATGAGTTTCTCCGCATTCTACTGGAGGGTCCACACGAGGATGTCCACTGGGTCACCCCCCCCAGTGGGGTCAGCCTCGTTACCCGGCTGGCCAGGGAATTGGCGCTCCCTCGGGGTGACACAGCCGCTCCGATAAGGGGTGTGGAAACACGGAAGTGTTTCCGGGGACTCATGTAGTCTCCATCGTCCATCCCTCTCTTCAAATTCCAGTATCCACCCGGTGCCAGCGACCCTTTGTGTGTCTTTCATCTAGCCCTGCAACACCAACCCCTCCCCTGTCACGAGCAGGTAGGCCAGCTTCCCCTGGTCCACCCGTCCGCTCAGTTTTATCGCGGTAGTCGCGCCCCCTCGGCCCGTCCCCCAGGGTTGACGGAGTCCTGGAGGCTGAGCTCCCCCGTCGCACGGTGCTAGTTGCGACGGGGGACCAACACGCCTCTTTGGTCCTGATATCCCGGAGGGGCGGGCGGGCCCGTAGGACCCCATATGGGCCAAGCGACTTGCCACCTCAGGCCGACGGTCTGGGCCCCGGCCCAGTGCCTGCTGGCCTGGCCGGCAGGGGTCAAGGGGTGGGCGGCGCTGGATCCCGGTTGGGGTGGTGAGTCTCTCTCTCTTTCCCGGCCGGGCGAAGGCACCGCTGCCCCGTATAGCTCCTCGGGCGCATGGCGTCCTCCCGTCCGCAGGACACAGGCGTACCCCTGTAGGGCCACTGTGTGGTGGGGCGCCACGGGGAGCTGAAAACAAGCACACTCTATGGCAACTTCCAAAAAAACATACCTTCCTGGACCTCTCACAAAGGACCAGAAAGCCGGCTTGCATTCCGTAAGTCGTAACACCTACTCGACACCTGCAGAGGCCTACGGTCCTCAACACCCACCGTCCCGCCCCGCGTTCTCTACCACCGCTAGTTCAGAGTCTAGGCTGTCGTCGCCGCGTGTATTGATTTTTAAGTCAACCGAACCCGGCAAAACATCTGCACTCTCACCATTTAAACGGAAGCGTGGATGCGATTTGCTTGGCGACGTACTTCGATGCAAGAAACCGAGGGATGGAGTAATTGAAGCCGAATTTCGAAATGGTGAGGATGCAAGGAAAACTCTAGTATTAATTTAATTCAAATACAGCGTACGAGGGCAGAGCATGATGCGTGACATAACGATACCTATTTTAGTGGAGCCACATAGGACAACAAGACTTATCGAAGGGTGTTATAAACTGCTTTGACCTGAGGGACGTCTCTGATGCGGAAATTGTTGATGGTCTGTCTGAATACGGTGTTGTGGAGGCACGAAGGATGAAAGTGAGGCGCGGAAGTGACCTACAAGCTACGAACAATATTGTGTTGACTTTTAACTCCACAGACCTCCCAGTGGCGGTGTACGTTGGCTAACGTAAAGGTGAAGGTTCGCGTCTTCATACCAAACCCCATGCGGTGCTTTCGCTGCCAAAGGTACCGACACACGACCCAGTATTGCCAAGTTCGCCCGACCTGTGGTACTTGCGGTGCTTCAGAACACACCGGCGAAAAATGTGTTGGCGTCTGTGTAAATGGCGACGCTGGATCTGGTGGCTGCGTGGGATGTGCCTTTCACTGATTGTCGGTTTGCGATATTTTCAGACAATGACGACGCTGGACCTGGTGGCTGTATGGGATGTGCCTTGCACTGATGGCATTCATCAAATTGAGGTGGAGCATGGCACGATCTCTGGAAAAAGGGTCATCAAAGTGGATGGGCAGGTGCGTTTTTGGCAGAACGTTTGCTTTTTACCTCTTCTGGGAAGGAAAGTAGTTTCGTTGAGGAAGGAAAATGTCTGTCATCAAGCGATGGCAATATACGCGCGTATTGTTTTCTTCCTTTGGCATGCGTCCTTTTTCCTACGCATTTTCTCCAGTTTCGTCCATGTACCGTTTTTACTGGTTAAGATTTCCCCCATGCGATTTTTCTGTCCATGCGCAATTGATAACTAATGTATTTGACTCCTTGTGAGCTCGAGGTATACGATCTTCTTATGCACTTTCGCACACTACCGCCCTGCTTCTTATGCATTGCTTGCAGTTCTTGTCGAACAAAGCCTTCGAAGATTACCCTGTCACTGCCACCACAATGTATCCAATAGCTACCCCGGCCCTCTCCTGTCGGCAGGATATGCTGTCCCACCTGATCCCACTACTCAGCATCTCCTTTACTCGCTTATCTGGAGCTAGCCATCTCCAAAGTGGCCGGCGCCCGGTAGCAAAACATCTGCCTGATCCACTCCTTGGCGGCAGAATATCTCGCGCATGTCGCGTCCCGGGAAGTGGGACATCTCTCCTGATCGTTTCTCAGAAGCAGGACATCTCATGCGTGACTTTGCTCCAGCAGCAAGACATCTCCTGCGTGTCTCGGTCGGCAGGACATTTCCTACCTGTTTCGCTCCGGGGGCTGGACCTATTGCGTCTGGCAGTAAGGCATCTCCCTCCCGATCGTCCTCGACAGCGGAGCCCCTCCCGACTAAATCCGGGGCAATAGGACATCTCCCGCCTGGTCCGCTCCCTGGCGACAGAACACTCACGCCTGGATATTTCTCCTGATCCGCTCTGTTGACCGGGTATCTCCCGTCTGATCCCCTCCCTGGTGGCAGGACATTTTCCGTCTGATCCCCTCCCTGGTGGCAGGACATTTCCCGTCTGATCCCCTCCCTGGCGGCAGGACATTTCCCGTCTGATCCCTCCCTGGCGGCAGGACATTTCCCGTCTGATCCCTCCCTGGTGGCAGGACATTTCCCGTCTGATCCCTCCCTGGCGGCAGGACATTTCCCGTCTGATCCCTCCCTGGCGGCAGGACATTTCCCGTCTGATCCCCTCCCTGGTGGCAGGACATTTTCCGTCTGATCCCCTCCCTGGCGGCAGGACATTTTCCGTCTGATCCCCTCCCTGGTGGCAGGACATTTCCCGTCTGATCCCCTCCCTGGTGGCAGGACATTTCCCGTCTGATCCCCTCCCTGGTGGCAGGACATTTTCCGTCTGATCCCCTCCCTGGCGGCAGGACATTTTCCGTCTGATCCCCTCCCTGGTGGCAGGACATTTTCCGTCTGATCCCTCCCTGGTGGCAGGACATTTCCCGTCTGATCCCCTCACTGGTGGCAGGACATTTCCCGTCTGATCCCCTCACTGGTGGCAGGACATTTCCCGTCTGATCCCTCCCTAGTGGCAGGACATTTCCCGTCTGATCCTCCCTGGCGGCAGGACATTTCCCGTCTGATCCCTCCCTGGCGGCAGGACATTTCCCGTCTGATCCTCCATGGTGGCAGGACATTTTCCGTCTGATCCCTCCCTGGCGGCAGGACATTTTCCGTCTGATCCCTCCCTGGTGGCAGGACATTTCCCGTCTGATCCCCTCCCTGGTGGCAGGACATTTCCCGTCTGATCCCCTCCCTGGTGGCAGGACATTTTCCGTCTGATCCCCTCCCTGGCGGCAGGACATTTTCCGTCTGATCCCCTCCCTGGTGGCAGGACATTTCCCGTCTGATCCCCTCCCTGGTGGCAGGACATTTCCCGTCTGATCCCCTCACTGGTGGCAGGACATTTCCCGTCTGATCCCCTCCCTGGTGGCAGGACATTTCCCGTCTGATCCCCTCCCTGGCGGCAGGACATTTCCCGTCTGATCCCCTCCCTGGTGGCAGGATATTTCCCGTCTGATCCCCTCACTGGTGGCAGGACATTTCCCGTCTGATCCCTTCCCTGGCGGCAGGACATTTCCCGTCTGCACATCTCCCGCCTGATTCACTCTCTGGCTACCGCTGATCTTGCACCGGCAGCAGGACGTCTCCCCCCGATTCGCTCTCCGGACAGCAGCCCGTCTCTCTCCTGACTGGCGCCAGACAGCGGACGCCACTCTTCTGACCCACTGACTTGCCACAGGAGATCATTCGCCGAGACTGGATGTTCCGTCTGGTGGGCAGTGAGACCTTCGAAGTGGGGAAGCCGCAAGTGCGTTGTGTGGTGAAGATCCAGCCGTGTAGCGCGTTCGCCTACCAGTACACGCTGGTTGTGGACGGCAAGAATTTCCGCAACTTCACAGAGCACCAGTCCAAAGTCATGAAGACCTGGCTGGTTAACGCTTCCGAGGGCATGTACAGAGTAGTACTGGGTGAGTGTGTGAAGACATGTTGTCGAGTAAACATCAGCAATGCTGGATAGATGTGCGGCCGTGCTAGGGAAGTGAGCGGTTGTGCAGGGAAGCCGTTGGTGGCTTTTGATGAGTTGTAGTTGTTTGCTCGCATTTCACGGCACGTCGTTTTCTGGCGATATCTTCGATAACTTTGCAGTCGTGTTGATTAAGTATATTTTCTTTCGATCGTTTGGCTATTCTACCACACTTTTTAAGCAACAAAACGAATAGTCATGGATGCAAGCTTTCATTGTATTTATATGCCGTAGCTGGCTTAGGTTGTCAAATGGCTATGTATTGCTTCTGTACTCATGCAATGATTAAACATTGGTCTTTTCATGACAACGATGACATGAAATTTTCCTTAGCGAACTGCAAAATTGCTCGCTCGAACCGTTTTTAGGACTAAATTTAGCAGCTACTCCTTCAGTGAAGCGTGGTGCTGAAACAAAAAACACAACAAACACATTACATTGTCGGGGCTGTGGTACAACTAAAAAAGCTGGGAACATTGGGAAGGCCATGGAATTCGGGGAGCCGTCCCATGACGAATAAACGGAGAACGCCCTGGCGACAGATCATGCCGGGCAGGCCTATGTGCACGCATGTGACACTGTGACGCAGGCTATTGTTCAATGTTCATTGTCATGTTGCCTGGAAATGTCAGCAAGTGAAGTCACCAAGTAACTCCTGTCCGGTGTCGGCCGGACTGAATCACCGAATAACGTGCGTGCGTGCACATCTTGCATGAGGCGCGTCACATATATTTAGCACGTGGCTCCCACGTTATAGTCTCGTGTCCCACTCACGTTATAACCTCGCACACAAGAGACCACTGCCGTACCCCAGGCTACACATCAGACGGTATGCGTGGCCGTCTCGGCCAGGCGAAGCATCGGGTCAGGGATGCGGCAATCGACTTCCTTGCCGATCGCGACGCTGGTGCGCGGATGGGCTGTGCGACACGACATGGAAGCGAAATCACGTTCTGCGCACAGTGCAGTCGTCATCGTTCGGTGGCCATCCACTTGTTCGCTGGACGTGTGCGTGCTGCCGCATTATCCCACGCTAACAAATGCACGGCGTTTTTCAGAGAAAGGTACGCTGGACGTGTGGGTGAACGGCAGAAAGCTGGAGACGGCGGTGAGTTCCTCTCACTTTCGGTCCATCTCACCGATGGGAAATTTAGAGCCGCGCTCTACACTTGTGGGTTTAAAATGCGATATATTTAATACTTGGCGTAAAAGAATAACTCGGAAGAATGACAGATGAAGTTAGAATCTTGTTTCCAAGATTATATTTTCATGTGTCAATCTTTTACCCTTTGCTTTGTATGTTCGTCAATGCGATGATCCGTGTGCTCACACTTTTAACTCTACCTGATACTGGTGGGCTATGTCGGCTTGCCCCTCCCTCTGGGGAACGGTGGCTTCGTCCCTTTTTGCAGGTTTTTTACAGGTGATGCACTGGGCAGGTTCAGCTGACAACCATCTGTGGATAGAAGGACAAAGGATCACGGGAGAGTCAGATATCCCATAGAATATTGGAAATATTTGGGGCATGCCTGGAATGGTGAATAGTACCCACATTGCACTGATTGCGCCATTATTGGTTGGTTGGTTATTTGGGCTTAGGAGCGCATCGACCGCTTCGGTCATACAGCGCCCATCTAGTGTCATTATTGAACAGCAGGCAATGCACTCATCTGAATATGTATGTTGAACCGATCATTTGGAACTCTCTTTTCCTCACGCTCTCTGCTCACCCTCTCTCTCGCTCTCGCTCTCGCTCTCGCTCTCGCTCTCGCTCTCGCTCTCGCACTCGCTCTCGCTCTCGCTCTCGCTCTCTCTCTCTCTCTCTCTCTCTCTCTCGCTCTCGCTCTCGCTCTCGCTCTCGCTCTCGCTCTCTCTCTCTCTCTCTCTCTCTCTCTCTCTCTCTCTCTCTCTCTCTCTCTCTCTCTCTCTCTCTCTCTCTCTCTCTCTCTCTCTCTCTCTCTCTCTCTCTCTCTCTCTCTCTCTCTCTCTCTCTCTCTCTCTGTATATATGATAACACTGCCTCTCTCTCTCTCTCTTCCAGATACTAGCTTAATAATGATATTGTCGCTCGTGTGCGGTGAGGGGTGGTATATATGATAACACTGCCTCTCTCTCTCTCTCTCTTCCAGAGACTAGCTTAATAATGATATTGTCGCTCATGTGCGGTGAGGGGTGGTATATATGATAACACTGCCAGTGTTGAGAGCCACGTACCCGTGTTCACAAAAGAGTTGCCCGTGATAACTGTGTGCATGCACTGCTGGTGAGTCACCTACTATGACATTATGCCCGTGTCCTTGGGGAGAATGGTCCTTGATAATGTCACCTGTGACGACGTCTCACCTTCGCTGACAGGGAGAGTTCGTCGACGACGGCACAGAGACCCATTTCGAGGTGGGCAACCAGCCGGCGCACATAAAGTCGGTGACAAGCGGCGACAAACGGCAGGGGCTCATTTACACGCTGCACGTGCGCGATCAACTGGTGCCCGAGTACACGGAGTCGCTGTAGCGCCCCAGCCGGCTCCAAACGCGCCGGCTAGTTGCAGTGTGTCGTATGTCGCCAGCCCCGTGTCACATGTCATGTAGCGTGTGCGATTTGGCAGGTTTTCGTTCCCATCCTGGTGACCAGCCACACCGAAGGCGTGTGGTATTGCACCGGACGTGGCTCGGCCCGCTTGCCGGTCGGTGACGTCATTTCAGCCGTCGGCCGTGGGCTCTGGGTGTCGTGAAGCGCAACCCTCGACGGGTCGCTGCCAGTGATCTCAGTGAGTGTGCTGAGCATCTCTCTTCAGACTCAAGTCTAGTCACTCGATCTCAGTCTATCGACTCGCATGCTGTGGTTCCGGCGCCGATCGTGCCACAGCTTGGCACGGCGTGAATAAGCGGGCAGCAGCAAGCTCGCCTTGCGCTGCCTGCGTAACATGGATGTCAGACGTGCCGGCCTTCGTCCAGTTTGGGACGCTTCACATCTAGCAAGCCGCCGGGCAGGCTGCCGCCGACCAGTGTGCAGTGTTTGTTTGCGTCACACTGCGGCTGCTCGCCAGTGCTCCCGGATATCCGGGGCCGCGGTAGCTCAGTTGGTAGGGCGTTGGACTCTTGATCGAAAGATTGTGGGTTCGAATCTCACAACCGACGGCATTTACCGAGTCCACCCGCGACTAATCGGCGTGAGAGGTTGGCGACGGTATATTACCTAGCGGTTGAATGCGTCGTAAAAGAACCGAAGGTTCTTCTTCTTCTTCTCCCGGCTATCCGGACGCGGCTGTGATACCGTGTCGTGTGCCCAGCTCCGTCCAGTGCTCCCGGATATCCGGACGCGGCTGTGATACCGTGCCGTGTGCCCAGCTCCGTCCAACGTGTCGCGCTGGATAGATTTTCCAATAGGGCTTGGTTAATAGCCATTTTGCGGATTGGTGGCAGCCGACTGATGCGTGCTGTACTCTCAGTGCGACCTGGCCTGTCACTCCGGCCTAGCTTGACACGAGCATCCGCTGTAAGCTCGTACCAATATAGTAGCAATACATGCGTGCACCAGCACAAGAGCAGCGCTGCCGCCTAAGAACAATCCGACATCATTTTCCTAGTTTCTTACAACCAGAATGGTTACTGGAACCATTGCTCGGTATCATTTTGAGTAGCCAATGAAACTTGTTTTGAACGCAATGCTTGCAAGCACAATTGCCTGCCCGACAACTCTGCAGTGTGCTGGCCTACACCCGTGTGTCTTGTAGCAGGGCAGAGATGGAGTCGGTATGTGTAGCCTTAGGCCGGTCGCAGCGACGTCGCTAACTATTGGCTGAACGCTGAAATTGCAATTCCATCAGTGCCGTGCAATTCCCCTATCCCGGGTGTGGATTCATGATATATGCATGCAGAGGGTTCTGCGTAGCACTAGTGAAGCTCATCTTGTGAAGAAGCCAATAATTAGTAGTTGTAGATTGAAACGCCCAGGAGTAGACGAAACGCTTACATGAATTTCGCTAGCTGCAAGCGAGTTAATGTTTTACTCTGTGCCCCTTCCGAGAGGAGACAGCAGCAGCAGGTGAAGACGCAGCCAGCAGAGATCCAAGGGCCTTTGAAGAAGCGCACCATGGTCGACTCGGTGTGGCATGAGCTCCCCGGACCGCGTGCCACCCAAACTTCGGACGCGGCCAGAGAACGAACGCCGATCCAAAACTCTTCACCATGTCTCATTCTACCTTTACTCCACAGAAGATATCGAACGAATGCCGATCCCACGGCCCTGGACCATCGCCACAGGGACAGTGAGGGACTACTTGCGAAAGCCTGAACCACTGGTGGAACAACTTCGGGCTTTCTTTCAGGAGGGTCACCTTGCAGGGGGAGGGGGGTCTACACTTGCTGCTATGGCGTCCAAAGTGGCGCCCGGCGCCCACACGCCACATGGTGCCTACCTAATAGCGACCTCCTCCGAATTAGGTACATCACACCATCACGCGCGGGTCTGTGCTTATATATCCCCGGTACCCGGACACACTTGGAGACACATACTCTGCACCTCGGAGTTCGGCATTACACGTCACATCATTCGAACTCGGAGCATCGTCGGCACACTGCACTACTCGCCACTGGCTCCATCAGCAACCGACGCCGCTTTTTGTGTACTGTATCGCACCCTTGACACCAGCCAGAGATGCATCTGCTCCCGAGCTGGATAACATTACATTGGCAAATGTGTCAGCCATCGTCAATGCAACTGCGCGCATGAGTGTAACCACTGGGGGGGGGGGGGACATGTCCCCCCAATTTATGAAAATTTGCGATTTGTCCCCCTCGGTTCCTTTCATGTCCCCCCCCCCCCTCAAGCCTCAGCTACCTGAGTATGATCGACGCAAAACTATACTTGATCATTTACAAAGTGAAAATATATATGCAAGAAAATCACCAAAAATACTAGAAGCCAATCTAATAACTCAACTGGCTTCACAGGCTATTTATCGTCACAAAATCTCAGAGTGGTAAATCAGCAAACGTTATAAATATCTGATTCCAGGCCATTCTTGAACAACAGGAACCTTGACAGTCTTGTGTTTTCGCTCGGGTGGAAAATTGTGCTTCGCGAGGCAGCAAATTTGCATTATCGCAAGTATTTATAAGTCTTAGGTTGCATTTTCCTGCGCATATGTCGATATATCTTGAACAAACGTGACTGGGTGTCCTTGGGTACCTTCAAGAAGATGAAGGGGAGTCATGGGCAGCCTCAAGCACGTGCGTCAAGTTAACGTCGTATTCGTATTCAGCGACGAGGTCGCCAGAGGCGTATTTGTACTGGCATTGGCATTCAGCGATGGGTTTATGATCGTTCAAATTAAGTACTACCAATGTTCCTGCTTGAACATTTCCGAATTTTCTTTGCCCGCACGGTTGAAGTTTTTCGAATTCTGGATTTGAAAAATATTTTGAGCTTTTGTTACCAATAGACGCAAAATATAGCTTAAACTAGTGATTTTTATTAAAGCTTAGACAATGGAGATTCACTTGACACCAGGATCAGTGCACTTTCACAATCCATTGATACTGAAAATTAACTTACAAATGAAGCGTTCGCATAGTTCAGGCTTTCTTGATAGATGGCGCTAGTGTCAGACGACGCGCTCCGCACTGCATTCGGCGATATTGTGGCGACCAGGCGATTACAGACTAGATTAATTATTGGATGGTAAACTAGATATGCTCCCAATTCTTTTCAAGTATATGGATGCGAAGTGGTGACTATCAGTGTCCAAATGTAGGCATTTAAATCACTAGCTTGCAGATATTAGCAGGATACACGGTGAGATTTCAGCTCCTCTTAGGTTTTTTGAACAGCAAGATATACTTAGAATCGAATAGATTCTAAGTGCCAAGATCGATGAAGTGTTGGCGGGGCCCACAAGCCACCGCTGCGACCATTTTCCTCCTGACACCAAAATAAAGCGTTGGCATTACGTTGCTGGTTATAAGCACATGTAATCAACTTGGAAGCTGCCTCAGATTCTGATATCAGCTCAGATTCTGATAGACGAGCCCATCAGAAGCACTTCATCCATTACAGACGTATTGCATACATTTTGTATTTAAACATGTCATGCTTTCATTGCACACACATTACGGTTTGCAGCGGACGCCACACTGCCACGATGATCATGTGCCCAGGCATTGTGCACTTTCTTCTTGACTTGATCTGGGTGTATTTTTCGAAATTTTATTTTGTTTAAGTCGTTTGCGTCCTGTCTTTCGGCACCTACCACCACTGCCGACGCTTCGGTTGTCAGTTTTACTGACCTCTCAGTTGACTGTGGGTGACAAGGAGATCCCGTCTGAAGTGGTTCTTCGATGAATTTTAGTATGTTTTCCTCACTCATTTTTCGTGTTAAAGACGGTTCTATATCTTGCCCGTCTTTCACACTGATGAACTTAACCGGTTCTGTACATGACTCAGCACACCAGTTCACGCGCGGAGATTTGAATGGCCGAATTGTGCCGCATTCCGTTTTTTTCCTCAGTTTTTCAGTTTTTTTTTCCTTTGGCGCACGGTTTTGATCATGTTGAGAGCCTCCATCTTAACCGCTCGGTCATTGTCACCCAGCATGGAGGCGCGTCGGCCACACGCAGTCAGCAAGCCAGAAGAGCAGCAGGAAGGACCAAGGTTTGAGCAGAAGGTGCTGTAGCAGCAGAAAAAGTGAAGACACGAAGAGCTACATGGACCCTAGAGAAGCACTCCTGCGACTCTAGAAGGAAAACCTCCCGCACCAAATCCCAACTTCTCTCTGTCTCCCAACTAACCTTTACCCCCTGAGGAAACCTAACGGTGTCGAGTCCACTATCTTGGGCCATTGCGGCCGGGGCAGGAACCAGAGAGCGAAAGCTCGGTCCAGAGTGCAACGAATCCAGGTAGTTCTTCAGCCAGGAGGGACACTTCGGGGGGGGGACCGACCCTTACTCACCATGGCGCTCGCCGCCAGCACCACACAAGGCGCCTACCTAGTAGATACTTACACAGACAGGGCACAACATCACACAGGAGTCTTCTTTCACTCTCGAGAGGACACTCCGACACATTCTTAGTTCAACACACTTCAAGGTCCACATGCACACCACACACATTATCGTCCAAGCACAGAGCAGCGCGGACACAAACTCTACTAAACACAACCACCTTTAAAATCCAGCGCTGCTCCTTCAGGTTACACCGCACTCTGAACACCAGCCGGGCTATATTTGCGCCCCAGAGCTGGATAACTTACCACTTGACAGTATCGCCGCACTTTTGACGCCTCAGCCCTCCTGGATGCCGCAGTTACAATCAGCCAGATTGGACGGGAGGCACGTTCGACTCACAAACTTCTAGTACTGACTTTCGACTCACAACACCTACCATCACACGTCCACATACACAACAAGGCCTACGAGGTACGCCTCCACGTGCCTTTGCCACTAGAGTGAGTCAGTGAGTGAATGAATTTTCCCAGCCTGCCACCGTCAGGTGATATCGGCTGTTTACGTCTTTGTGAATGAATTGAAGGTAAATGCATTGCAATGCATTCACTTTCCGGTGAATGCATTGCAACGTGAATGAATTGAAGGTCCTGGCGGTGCCGGGGCGTAGTTTGGGGGGTCATCGCCTTTCGTTTGAACATTGCAAGAACACATGTCATGTCTTACACTGTTATGGGCTTTGTTTTGTGTTGAGTTTGGTTTTGTTTTTGTTTGTTTTTTTCCTTTCCTTTTTACACGCCATAGGTAGAGTTGGGAAAGAGTGGGTGGAGAAGTTGTTCGGATGCTGCTTAGCGTCGGGTGGTTTTGTTACGGGTTTTTTATTTCTTGGTAGTTGTGTTTGGTTTCTTGGTAGATGTCACTAGCGGATCCAGGGAGGGGCCATTCCGGCCATGCCCCCCCCCCCCGAAGCGCTTAAAAGGGAGGCCATATTGTCTTTTCGCCCCCCCCCCCCGAAACCAACGGAAGTAAACTAAATTAAAATGCAGTAACCTTTGCCGAGGTAAAAAAATAGCGTGGGAATGAAAGAGTACAATTTTAAAGGTATTTTTAAAATTGTTTGTAAGCCAATATAGTAGCATAGTAGATTCCGACACACATCGAGGGTTCCATGCTGCTCAAGTTCTGCTTACAGCAAGAGTTGACAAAATCGGATCCACCAGTGTGTACACGTGCACTAACGTTGATGTGGTACAAGACGTTGAACGTGAACGTGAACGTTTTGGTAAACAAGAACAAAAATCCGGTAACTTAGAAACGGTGGAGGTAGGCTGTGGCCCCTACACAGGAAGTTATGTTGTCATTAATTATTATTTAAAAAATGGGCCCCTTTGCCAAATAGTGGTCAAAATCCGGTGCTTTTAACCAAAAATAGTGGGAGAATGGGCACCCTCCAAATCCGTTCGACCCCTCCCCTGATGCAATTCCTAGGTACGAAACTGGGGGGGGGGGTGACGCCGAAAACCGAAAGTTGCCCCCTCCCCACCACCACCACAAACCGGTGGGCTAGATCCGCCAGTGGTAGATGTAGTGTTTGCTTTGTTGGTTGCTCGTGTTGTCGGTGCTTGGATAGTCTGAGGGGTGTTATCTGAGGTGTCTGAGCCAATGCAGTCGTCGTCGGAGTCTGTGATTCACAATGGTTAGGGTGGTTTTTGCGTCGCGTGAGTGGTGCTTCGGGTGGTTCTGGGGGAGGGGGGCATGGAGGAGTGATAGCTTGAGTGCTTCGCGGTGTGGTAGGGGGCAGGGGGGTGCCAGTGCTTGTGCCGTGTTTTGTGTTGTGGGTTCTGGTCTTATGACTATTGTCGGGTCTGTCTGGGTTTTCCTGGAGCAGTCGGTTGAGTCTAGTTGGGGAGCCGTATATAATGTGTGCGTTTGTGTGGACGGCTCTTGGTGGCGAAGGGGTTGAGCGGGCTGCGACGGATACTGTTCGGCGACCCACTCCCTTGCCCGCGACGGGGCCCAGCCCTCTAAGTGGATGAGTCGGAGAATGTCTTTCTCTTTTCTCCACCGAGGGCAGGCCCCGTCCCGGGAGCCGTGGTCGCCGTCGCATCACACACATCGCCGCGTTTCGCTGTTGTTAGTGTGGTGTGGGCCGGCACAATGGGCACATGTGGGGTTTGTGTGCTTGCAGCCCCCCCCCCCTCGTGTGACCGTATCCTTGACAGAAGGAGGAGCGTCGTGGGAGGGGTGCGCGAGGTGTTACTTTGTATGTGATGTAACCAGCTCTGACATGTGTGGGTTGCTGTTTGGAGGTGAAAGTCAGGATGAGAATGTGTGTTTGGTTTGTTGTAGGGGGCGAGGTGCCGGTAGACGGAGGAGATCCCCTGGCTCAGAAATATGTGAGCCAGTTTCTCCTCAGTCATATTGGCCAGCTCCCATGCGTTTATGATTCCCTGAGAGGAGTTGCGGCGTTTGTCTAGTGCTATAATGACCGGTTGTTCGGCGAGGTATTGGATGTGTGTTAGTATGTCAGCGTCTTTGGTGTTCCAGGCCTTAATCAAGAGCTGCCCCGATTTTATTTGGCGTGCGTGTAGGGGCGCTTGTGTCCGACGGGTGATCTGAATCTCCACTAGCCAGGGGTCAACGGTGGTCATAGGAAAACCATCAAGCCGGCGGCAGAGGAGGAAATCCCCCGTCGGAGCGTTTGGTGTGGTGTTGGTGTACATGTTGAGTTGGTGTGCTTGGTGTGGGTCTTGGGTTTGGCGTCGGGGTAGGAGAATGGTGTACACTTATTACAGTTTCGGCGGCGGTATGTGGGGTGGGGGGGTGGCAACGGCACCGCCGGACCAACCTGTAGCTGAAGATAAAGATGGTTGAGCGGCGGTCAGAAGAGTAGAGGCACAGAAGCACTATGTATCACTGCACTGGTGGTCGGCTGATTTTGGCGGTCTTCGGGGTTTCAGGGTGGAGTCTTGGCGTAGTCAAAATGGCGTCGATGATGGTGTTGGTGTTGGGCGTTGCCAGATGGCGTTGGCGCCGCTTTTCAGGCACGCCTTCGGAGCTGCTCCGGCTCTTCTGTTGCCGCGTTTCTATAAGCACGTTGGCAAACCGTTTTTGCTGCCCCTGTGGCGTCGAGGCCTCTATGGTGGCGTTGAGGCTTCGTGGCGTTTAATTGACCGCTCTGGCTTCTCTCGGCGTTTTCGGTTCTCGGTTGAGGTGGAGAGAAAGAGAGTTTCTTTGTTCCTTGTTCTGTTTCTTGCGATTGAGGAAAAGATGCTTTGCCACTACGGTGCCGGTTCTGTTTGCGTTATGGTCATGGCTAACGCGCATGCGCGTCGCCAACTCCAAGATGCAGTCATTGCGCCGGTCACCACACGGCATTCGACATAATCAACCTCGCTACGCACGTCTCGCCACTCGCCACGGTAGAACCTGACACCAGATACGCCGGTACGCAAGCCATATACGCCGGGAAGACGCCAGATATCTGCCGCGCCGCAACCGCAAGACGCCGCCGACCAGCAACCAGCTACCTAACCACCAGCCGCCTGCCACCACACACACAAGCACAAGGCTACACTACACACTGACACCAACCTTCCCTCATCCCCCCGCCTCATCGACCTTCGCTACCTTCTACCTCATCACTCCTTCAGCGACTACATCTTCTCTCCAAGACCTTCTAGACCTCTTCCGTCTTCCGCACCCTCGACTCGGACTCCACATTCCTCATCTACACCTGCGCCTTCAGGAACCTCCTCCTCTGCCTCTTCGTTCCTGACGCCTTCTTCTACAACACAGTCAGTCCGGCGGTGCTGCCACCCCCCCCCCAGCCAACCCCTTTTTCACTCCAGTGCCTTCTGCACGATCTTTCTCTACTCCTTCCTAACCGTGCTCCCTTCAAGCACAGCTTCCATTTTCTTTGTGTTCTCTTGAACTGTCCTGCCCTACTTTTACACCTGTCGGGCTCTCTTCACGCCCTTCCGCCCCCTCCGCCTGTGTATTGTATTGTACCGTTGTCACACACACCTGCCACTTACTCACCCTTTCTCAACGCCACGAACAACACAACACATACCCCCATTCACACCACACACCATGAACGCACCGGAGTCACCTACCGGAGAGTTCTACCTCTGCCGCCGGGGGGACGGGAAGCCCATGGGCTCCCTCGACCCCTGGCTGGTGGAGGAGTCAAACACACAACTCACAGGGGCGCCCCTCCACGCCCGCCAAATACGCTCAGGGGCGCTCCTGATACAAGCTAACGACCACATCGATGGTCGGATCTTGCCGACCATCAAGACCATTCACCACACACCTATCACCATCACACCGGCCACCCACCTCAACGCCTCTCAGGGAACCATCCTGGCCCAGGAACTGGCCTGCATGTCGGCGGAGGACCTGGCCCTCAAACTTGGGGACCAGGGAGTCTCCGCCGCCTATAGGCCACCCCCGAGGCCAGGACGCCCAAATCACATCGTCATCATAACATTCAACACACGCACACCCCCGGCCTACCTGAGGCCAGTTACATGCGATACACGGTACAACCTCGCGCACCTCTCCCCAGGCGCTGCCAGAAATTCCAGCGCTACGGGCACACAAGGGGGGGGGGGGTCGCTCCACAAACACCACTTGCGGGCGCTGTGCCGGGCCCCACGACACCGACACCTGCAACAGCGGCGAGCTGTGCTGCGCCGCTTGCGGGGATGCGCATGCGGCCTGGAGCAGGGACTGCCCCACTTGGACCACGGAGCGGGAGGTCCTGCGCCTGGTGCACCTGGAGGGCTGGTCCCTGCCCCGGGCCAGAGCATGGCTGCTGAACCCACAGTCGGCGTGGCCGGCTCGCCGCCGCACAGAGCCCGGCACACTCCACCACTCACCTCCACCAACAACACAGCAGGAGTATCCGGCACTGCCCACTACAAAGCACACCAGGGACGCCGGCACACAGACAACAGAACAAAACAAGCCACAAAACACCTCAACACCTGCCGCATGCATGACAACACCAACACCGACAACCACCACAGGCCCACGCGCAACTCAACAACCACTACCACCACCACCAGCACGCCACCCAACAACCACTCCACCCTCATACCCACCACCACCACTGAACTACCAGCCACCATCAGCATCACCTCAAACGCCACCTGCATCCGATACGTCGGCACCTCACCCACCTCACACCACAGACCAGGGCACGACAGGAACGGAAGACCAATCAGACACAGAGCACCACTCCACCGACTCAGAACTCACCACACCCCTACGTTTGACTACACCCTCCTACAGACAGCCAAAAAGACCAGCTAAAGGTAGCAAAAGACAACACTCACTTAAGAAGCCACTCACACGAGCCAACACCCACCAACAATGAACACCATACTTCAATGGAACACACACGGACTGATTAGACACTGGCATGAATTCAAACATTACGCATTGCAAACAAACCACACAGCACTATGTATCCAAGAAACACACTTCCAACCCAACGATCCTTACCAATTCAACATTTCGCAATACACACTACACAGGCAAGACTCACACAACGCACACAGGTCAGGCGGTGTTTGCACGTACGTTAGGAACAACACACCTCATCGCCTGATACACTTCAACACCACAGCAGACATACTACTCACTGAAATACACATACATAACAACGCCTACACACTCGTTAGCACATACGACCCCCCCGCGAAACACAGAAACCCTTTCGGAATGAAATAAAGCACTTGACCAAATCCACACCCCAGTCATACTCACCGGAGATTTCAACTCTCACCGGAGATTTCAACTCTCACCACCCACTATGGGACACCCGCACAACACAACCTGATCACAGAGCACTCACACTCATCACACTAGCCAACCAACACAACCTCACAGTACTTAATACTGGGTCACCAACCTACCTTGTACCTATTTCCACCGCTACCCTTCCCACGACCCCAGACGTAACCCTTGCATCCTCGCGCATATCTCTTTCCTTAACCTGGGCAGCCGATCCCGACCCACACTTTAACGACCACGCACCCATAACCATTACCTTCCACCAACTCCCGACCACCGGCCCACCCAATTCCCCCCTGGCCGATGGAATCTTAAAAAAGCATCCTGGACACCCTTCTCAGAGTCCCTAGCCGCACAAACAGCCCACAACCCACAACTCTCACCAGAACAATTATCCGACATTCTCCTAACTACAGCACACCAACACATAGGGTCCAAACAACACACAACACCAACACAGACAAAACCACGCCACCAACACGCCTCGCGCGGCCCCCTGGTGGAACGACGAATGTCACGAGGCAATCCGCGCGAGGAACCATGCACGACACATATGAAAGACACCGTACACCGGAAACACTCACCAGATACAAACAACTCAAAGCACTCTGCAAACGAACCAAAAAAAAAACGAAAAAAGGAAATCCTGGATTAACTTCTCTACTCAATTCAACAGATTCACCCCTCTCAGCGAAATCTGGTCACTCCTGAAAACATTCCAAACCCGACAGCGACCACCAATAAAAGCCATCATACTCAGACAGAACAACAACACCATCACAGACCCCCAAACAATCACCAACATTTTCGCACACACCTACCACCTTAGATCATCCACACTTCCACAGAACCCTCCACCTCCAATCAGACACACACGTCAACACCTTTACAACACTAGGTTTACACTCACCGAATTAGAACTTACAATTGCAGAGACAGGAAACACAAGCGTAGGCCCAGACAATATACACTACTCTTTCTTCAAACACCTCCCAACACAAGCAGTACAGGTACTCCTCGAAACATACAACACTGCATGGACAACACATACATATCCACAATCATGGCTACACGCCCTCCTTATACCTATCTCTAAACCAAACACTGACTCAACTATATGCGACTCCTACCGCCCTATCGCACTCACCAGCTGCTTCCACAAACTTTTCGAACGACTTGTCAAAAAACGACTCCTCTACATCATCCGGACACAAAAACTAATTGCTCCCACTCAATCAGGCTTCCTTCCCAAGAGATCCTGTATAGATAACCTTACCTACCTCATCACACACATCCAGGAAGCGGCGGCAAAGAAGCTTCCCACCGTCGCCGTCTTCCTGGACCTAAAACAAGCATACGACACAATCAACATAACAGCTCTACTACAACACCTATACAACATAGACATACAGGGCCGACTACTACACTACCTACACTTCTATCTACTAAAACGATCATTTCAAGTCGAAATTGGTTCCCACACCTCAGACACTAAATTCCCCACAACCGGTTTGATGCAAGGCTCAGTTCTCAGCCCCCTCCTCTTTATTCTCGGCCTGAACTCAGTCATTCCCGACAACCTCCCAGTCAAAATTGCACTCTATGCAGATGTCATCGTACTCTGGACATCACAAGAATCACCGGCCCACTCAGTAACAATTCTACAAAACGCACTAACAGATCTCCACGACAAGCTAACATTACTAAACCTACACATTGCACCACACAAATCCAAATGCATGATCTTTGGCTATAAGCGACACACATATTTACAGCCACTGAAACTAGACAACACTCCCATACCATTTGTTACCACAGCCAAATTCCTGGCCATCACTTTAGATCCACGACTCGCCTTCAAACCACACATACTAAACATCCAAAAACGCGCATCCAAAAGAATACACATCTTACGAGCACTATCCGGCACAGATTGGGGATCAGACCGAAATTCCCTACTGACCTTATACAAATCCATCATTCGACCAATCATGGAATACGGGTCAACACTTTTCGAAAACGCAGCTAAATCAAACCTCAAACTCATAGACTCTCTTCAATACCAATGCCTAAAGATAGCCACAGGAGCATACACAACCTCACCTTCCCTCGCTCTTAATGTATACAACCACATACCAGAACTACAACACAGACGCACAGAAGCACTACTCAGATACCACTACAAAACGCAACTCATTAGACAACACCCATGCACTAAGGCACTAAAAATCCGCTCCAAACGCAGACACCAACTCATGAAAAACGTACCATTCAAAACTACAATACGATGCCGCATTCAACAACACGCAAGAAACTTACACCTCGCACTCCCCACCTCAAAACCACTCCCACCACCTAAAGCATGGTGGAAACACCAAACCCCACAACACACTTCCTAATAGACAAACCAAAACGTACATACACAGATGCAGAAATACAACAACTCTTCCTCCAATTCATATCACAATACGCAAATTACAACATCATCTACACCGACGGCTCCAAATCACACACACACCAGACGGGCTCAGCGGCGGTGCTGTATACCAGACAAGCACCGTCCCGGGTCATCTTACGGGCCCGTCTGCCGGACACAACATCCACCTACACATCATAAATATATTCAATATATTCGGCCTATTGTACCATCTACAACACAAACATAGAACACAACACCATAGCCACAAACGCAAAATCAGCAATACAAAGCATAACACCCTACACCGTTTCCAAACACCCCTCATCCCCAAAATACTGCACATACATAACAAACTAAACATTCGACAACAACCACTCCTCCTTTGGATACCAAGCCACACAAACATACAAGGCAACGAACATGCAGACACCGAAGCAAGCATAGCCACGACACTACAACAAACCACAAACTGCCCACTCTCACAATCCGACTACTACCCCACAATACACCAGGCAATCAACAAACACATTCAAGAAACATGGGACAGAACAGGAACACAACTCCACGATATACATCCAAAATCCGAACATTGGCACACCATCAATCAGAACACCAGACTCAAAGAAAGGACACTGACAAGACTTCGCATCGGACACACAGCACTCACACACTCCTACCTCATTCTAAACCAACCACGACCTCAATGCACAACATGTCGCCGAACACTTACAATCGAACACATTCTCATATACTGCACCAAGTACAACAACCAAAGACAACACATCACAAACTACTGCACCACAAACCACCTCCCACTAAACCTCACCACGCTTCTCAATGATGAACACCCAACATTACACGAACATATCTTCCACTTCCTTTCAACAACACGCATATTGGAACAACTGTGAAGGGGAAAAAAGGAACAAAAAGAGACATGGGAAAAAACACAAAAGAAGAAAAAAAACGAATATGTGTACGCATACATACATATATGAAGGAAAAAAACCATGATTCCCTAAGTGCATATATGTTTTCTTGCAATGTTCACTCCAAACGGCGATGACCCAACCCCAACCCCCCTCTGCACCCCATACCCCAAGCAGCACCGTGCGGACTGCTCTTCTCGTCATTCTTCACTACTGCGCCTTCTTCAGCATCTGAACAACCTACAGCCTCAACTTCAGGACAGCCCATCACACCTCTACCCAGCTCTACTATGTCATCTCCAACTACCTAACTTCGGCACCTTACTTCAAGTCAACCTTACCTATCCTATTCCTTCTACCCCAGACCACGTCGTTCCATAAATCATAACCCACCACCACATTCATCTACACACTACCGGAAACAGCCGACATCACCACACGGTGGCAGGCTGGCAAAACTAACTCACTCACTCACTCTCACTCACGGCATCCGACTGCAACTCCTCCGAAATGAGGTGTGCAGGCTGTGATGGGCCGCACCCCACCACCGACCCCGATTGCCCTAAGTGGGCATACGAGAGGGAGGTGTGTCAGTATGCGGCAACTCACAGGGTGCCACATGCAACAGCACGGCAGCACCTACGCCGTACCACCACCACTGACACTCATACAGCCACAACTGCACCTCCCCACACCGCACCTACCGCCGGGCGAAGCTACGCAGCGACGCTCTCCGCACCCAAACCCACACCACCTCTAACACCAGCTCCCATCCGCCCTACCATCCCACCAGCAGCCGGCTCCCGGAGCCCGGCGCACCTCCCTCCCCAACGCTCCGCCGACCCTCGTCTCAACCGCCCCACCGATCCCCGACTTCCCCGGCCCACCGCCCTTCGACCTCACCGATCACCACTCCTTCCCACGGCCACCCTGAAGCCTTCCCTCCACTGCCCCTCCAGGGCCTCGGCCCATACCACACACATCCGGCCGGCCCAAACCAAGGCCTAGAACCAAGGGCACCACAATATCCACCCAGACCACGGTCACCATCTCCTGCCAAACCGAACCCCGCACCACCTCCTGCATACTCACCAGTGCACACAGATTTTGGTAGGTTTGAGCGAGAACGGGCAAAAAAAGCGACCGAAAGCTTGGCTTCTGCCCTTGAAAAATAATTCGGTTGCTCAACTTTCGGGCACCGCTAACAAGCCACGTCAAATGGCGTCTATTTGGTGGAAATTGAAGCGATAGCGACCGAACCTCGCGTTCGGTCGCTATTGCTTCAATATTGCCATCTAATAAATCAAGCTAACCTTTGATCTTGAAGTTTCACCTTTACACATTCCGGTTTGAAATGTTGCACGAGGGTTCACTACAGGCCATCGCTTGATACCAGATTTGGGTGAAAACGAAAAAAAATGCGAGCGAACCGAAGAAACTAGTTTGCGTTTGACCTTGACCGTTAAAGTGGTCATGTAGACCTCTGTAGTTGCTTCCAGTGTGTTCAGTACATGCAGGAGCATGTGTGGTAATTGATTCGAACGGGTTGCCAATACCAATACAAATACATACGTATTTGCTACTGGCGAACTCGTCGCTGAATACGAACACGACGCTAACTTGACGAACATGCTTAGGATGACCAAGACGCCCCTCCATGGTCTTTAAGATACCCAAGGACACCCAGTCACTTTTATTCAAGATATATCGATATATGTACAGGGGAAAGCAAGCTAAGCCATATAAAGCCTTGCAATAATGCAAATTTGGTACCTCGCAGAGCACAATCCTCCACCCAAGCGAAAACACAAGATGGCCAAGATACATGCTATTCAAGAATGGCCCGGAAGCACACATTTATACGTTTGCTGATTTACCACTTGGAGATTTTGTGACGACAGGTGGCTTGGGAAGCCCGTTGATATGCTAGATCGGCTTCTAGTATTTCTGGTGATTCTCTTGCATATATATTTTCACTTTATAAATGATGAAATATAATTTTGCGACGACCATACACAGCAATTTTAGTAACGGAGGCTTGGGGGACACGAAAGATATTGAGGGGGACAAATTGCCACTTTTCGGAAATTGGGGGGGGGGACATGTCCCCTCCCCCAGAGATTACGCCCATGTCCCTGGGTCAGGACACAACAGCTGTGTCACTACCATGTCACAAATAAATCCATTCAAAACCACCCGACTCAGCGCTACTTTCGGAATGACAGATTATACAAGAGCTGAGTTATCCGAAATAATGACTCCATTTGGCACCCCAATAGTCATGGTTCTTTCAGATTTCGCGCCATCACCATGCACCTCAACCATCCACCAGGTCCTTCTGGACCCACGTTAAACCAGCGGTCGAATATGCGATTTCTATCAGGAAGCCGGACCATGGCGACTGAAATTATTTCCTCTTCCAATGAGTACGCTGCCCACAACGAATCACACGACTTTGATTTGATGAATCACACTTCACGAATGGATCAAAACACAAGGACCGAATGGACACCAGTATTGCTGGGTGAGGCCATCAGCTTTCCAGGCGACTACACACAATTTCCGGGGTTATTTGGGCTTTGAGCGCTTGACCAGAACTACTACACACAATTTCCGTTTTTGTCGCTGAGGAGGTAGCGATACTGGCCGCCATCTTTTTCTAAAGAGACGCAAAAACACTAAGGTGGTGATATGCTGAGACTCAACATAGTCCAGTCAATTAGCGACACTCTCGACTGCTGCCACCCGTTAATTGATCGCATCCAACAAGCTGCGGCCCGTAACATGCACACTCTTCCCTTTGAATCCCCGCTAGCGTCAGCATGCAAGGGATTCAGCTGGCAGATAGGTTTGTGAAGCGACCCCTAGCTCCCACCACCTACTCCAATATGGAACACTCTGCAGACTAATGCAAAGCCATCCTACGACATTCATAAATATCACAAGCACTCTTGGACACGACACAACTACACACATCACCACTCAAATCACATATACAACATTAAGCCAATAGGGATCCGGGGGGGGCCCCCCCCCCCCCCCCCCCCCAAAGAAGGGGGGGGGTCCCCAAAAAAAAAAAAAAAAAAAAAAAAAAAACTTTTTTATAATTGTTTGGATGCCAAATGGTAGCACATTCATCCAATTAATCTACACATTCAAAGAATTGAGTCGTACAGACGTTAATTTTGGTAACACAAAATACTCAGAAGACTTAGAAACGGTGGAGGTAGGCTGTGGCCCCCCACCCCGAAATTTTTTTTTTTTTTTTTTTTTTTTTTAATGGGTCCCACAAATATGAGTGCTTTAAAAACCAACCATAGTACGCACTTGAGGATGAGCCGGTTTGTACATCTATACACTTCGCACTGCCAAATGTGCAGCGCTACATTAATGATTGGCCACATCCTGCTAGACAGCAGCATATTTGGCACACATCAGGTTCTGTGTCAAAAGAAGCCATCTGGCTGTCCTCTCGCTTACCTCGCTGCTCGGAAAGAATCATCTCGCTTACCTCGCTGTTCGGCAAGAAACATCTCGCTTACCTCGCTGTTCGGCAAGAAACATCAAGATCTTCTCAATTGCCGTTTGATGACATTGACCTGAAATTTGTACTATATATGCAAAGCAGATGTGTGAGGTGGTGGAAGATTCGTGTATCTGCGTCTACTCATTCGGTGACTATCCCCCACAAAAATATGACGTGGGCTCTTGACAGCCCTCACCTCTGTCCGGCGAGGGTCAAGGTATATGCACACTTGCTTTGCCTTTGCTTGCAAAATAAACTAGCTTCAAAGGCGGGGCTTTATTGGTCCGGCACGCCAGTAAATACATCGATTCACTCACACGCTTTTGCACCTTTTCGTGTTGATATTGCTGAATTTCAGCCGGAAAGCTGCGACGGGAATTGTCCTGTAGTGTCGTCGATTCAGTAATCTTGAATACACTCTTGAACTTGAATACAAAAGCAGGCGATGAAATAAATGTACCGCATTTACGTGATCATCACGTGGGTATGTCCCGGCACCGCAGGCCTTCACTATCAAAAACAGACGGTTATGTTCAAGCTCCACGAACCTCAATTCATATTCGCTCCTGTGTAAAACTCAAGTGACCGTACTTCTTCAGCAACATGGTAAGAACAGGGTATCAATCACTGTCAGCCTGCTGCATGGAAACAGCTATCAATAACAGCATCGCATTCGTTAGGTCCATCAATCCATTACATGGCCCTTCATCGAAGGCAGAGCAGCTATCGATAGCAACACCGCATACGTCAGGCCAATCTGTTCATTCCATGGCCCTTCACCGAAGCAGCTATCGATAACAACACCGCATACGTTAGGTCCATCTGTCCATTCCATGGCCCTTCATCGGAGGTAGAAACACTCCACAATATTCGGTCAACTTTTCGCCATTTTTCAATTCGCCACTCGAGCTACCCAAAACTGTGGTCGATTTATTTTCAGTAGTGTTGGGCCATTGAAAAAACAATGATGTCCTCATAGTAAATAGAACAGTATGTTATGGTTCCTTTTTCTACAGTGGGACGAAGTAGGATGGTGCGCGGTTTTCCGAGGTTCGTAGTAGAGCTGCCATTGCTGCCACTGCAAACGCTTCTGCCACTGTTCGGGAGTGGCTAGCGTGGCGAACAGCAGGCGCCAGCCCAGCTACAGATGCACCAGGCGAGGTGACAGCCCGAGTGAGTGAGTGAGTTTTGCCAGCCTGCCACCGTGTGGTGATGTCGGCTGTTTCCGGTAGTGTGTAGATGAATGTGGTGGTGGGTTATGATTTATGGAACGACGTGGTCGGGGGTAGAAGGAATAGGATAGGTAAGGGTGACTTGAAATAAGGTGCCGAAGTTAGGTAGTTGGAGATGACAGAGTAGAGCTGGGTAGAGGTGTGATGGGCTGTCCTGAAGTTGAGGTTGTAGGTTGTTCAGATGCTGAAGAAGGCGCAGTAGTGAAGAATGACGAGAAGAGAAGCAATCCGGACGGTGCTGCTTGGGGTATGGGGTGTAAAGGGGGGTTGGGGTTGGGTCATCGCCGTTTGAAGTGAACATTGAAAGAAAACATATATGCACTTAGGGGATCATGGATTTTTTCCTTGATATATGCATGTATGTGTACACATATTCGTTTTTTTTCTTTTTTTTTTCATGTCTCTTTTTGTTCCTTTTTTTCCCCTTCACAGTTGTTCCAATATGCGCGTTGTTGAAAGGAAGTGGAAGATATGTTCGTGTAATGTTGGGTGTTCATCGTTGAGAAGCGTGGTGAGGTTTAGTGGGAGGTGGTTTGTGGTGCAGTAGTTTGTGATGTGTTGTCTTTGGTTGTTGTACTTGGTGCAGTATATGAGAATGTGTTTGATTGTAAGTGTTCGGCGACATGTTGTGCATTGAGGTCGTGGTTGGTTTAGAATGAGGTAGGAGTGTGCGAGTGCTGTGTCCGATGCGAAGTCTTGTCAGTATCCTTTCTTTGAGTCTGGTGTTTTGATTGATGGTGTTCCAATGTTCGGATTTTGGATGTATATCGTGGAGTTGTGTTCCTGTTCTGTCCCATGTTTCTTGGATGTGTTTGTTGATTGCCTGGTGTATTGTGGGGTAGTAGTCGGATTGTGAGAGTGGGCAGTTTGTGGTTTGTTGTAGTGTCGTGGCTATGTTTGCTTCGGTGTCTGCATGTTCGTTGCCTTGTATGTTTGTGTGGCTTGGTATCCAAAGGAGGAGTGGTTGTTGTCGAATGTTTAGTTTGTTATGTATGTGCAGTATTTTGGGGATGAGGGGGTGTTTGGAAACGGTGTACGGTGTTATGCTTTGTATTGCTGATTTTGCGTCTGTGGCTATGGTGCTGTGTTCTATGTTTGTGTTGTAGATGGTACAATAGGCCGAATTAATTGAATATATTTCTGATGTGTAGGTGGATGCTGTGTCCGGCAGACGGGCCCGTAAGATGACCCGGGACGGTGCTTGTCTGGTATACAACACCGCCGCTGAGCCCGTCTGGTGTGTGTGTGTGATTTGGAGCCGTCGGTGTAGATGATGTTGTAATTTGCGTATTGTGATATGAATTGGAGGAAGAGTTGTTGTATCTCTGCATCTGCGTATGTACGTTTTGGTTTGTCTATTAGGAAGTGTGTTGTGGGGGTTTGGTGTTTCCACCATGCTTTAGGTGGTGGGAGTGGTTTTGAGGTGGGGAGTGAGAGATGCAAGTTTCTTGCGTGTTGGTTGGTTATTGGTTTTCGACACGTCGACCGTTGAGTCATGTAGCGTCGCCAATCTCTCACGCCGATTGGTCGCGGGCGAAGAGTAGCGACAGATGAGACTCGAACCCACGACCTTTCGATTGTGAGACGAGCATCTTACCCCTAGACCACTCGTCCCCTCTTGCGTGTTATTGAATGCGGCATCCTATTGTAGTTTTGAATGGTACTTTTTTCATGAGTTGGTGTCTGCGTTTGGAGCGGATTTTTAGTGCCTTAGTGCATGTGTCATACAGTATTAAGGCTTAATAAGAGCCACAGGGGCCCATCTGGGTTAAGCCTATCTAGAAAAGGTACTAGAAATGTACATACTCTCACCCCAATCAATCCCTTATCCCAAGTTCCTAGGAAGCTATATACCCCAACCTATCTAGCACCACTAACTTGCTACCGCATAACACCCTCAACAATCACAAGCTCCTCCCATCATACCCATCGTGCCACCATAGACAATCTCATCAGCATCACATCCCGAAGGGTTGTCTAATGAGTTGAGTTTTGCAGTGGTATCTGAGTAGTGCTTCTGTGCGTCTGTGTTGTAGTTCTGGTATGTGGTTGTATATATGAAGAGCGAGGGAAGGTGAGGTTGTGTATGCTCCTGTGGCTATCGTTAGGCATTGGTATTGAAGAGAGTCTAGGAGTTTGAGGTTTGATTTAGCTGCGTTTTCGAAAAGTGTTGACCCGTATTCCATGATTGGTCGAATGATGGATTTGTATAAGGTCAGTAGGGAATTTCGGTCTGATCCCCACTGTGCCGGACAGTGCTCGTAAGATGTTTATTCTTTTGGATGTGCGTTTTTGGATGTTTAGTATGTGTGGTTTGAAGGTGAGTCGTGGATCTAAAGTGATGCCTAGGAATTTTGCTGTGGTAACAAATGGTATGGGAGTGTTGTCTAGTTTCAGGGGCTGTAAATATGTGTGTCGCTTATAGCCAAAGATCATGCATTTGGATTTGTGTGGTGCAATGTGTACCACGGCATTCCACGCAACAGCCGCCACCCGGCATCACCAACACCTAGCGCAGGCGCACGTGACATTCCGTGTATTGACTAATGCAGAGTACAGACGGACACTGGTTGACTGAACGTTCGACACATCTCGGGTCACCCAACACATACACAGCATTCAGCAGAACGCAACAGACTACAAGCAGACGTGAAGACATGCCGAGCATGCCTACTGTCGGCGAAGGACCGCATCGTCCTGCCCTTCCGATAAATATTGCAGACAGAAGGGTATAAAAATAAAACACGTGCCTAACACAACGATCTTTGGAGTAAATTATTCCCATCAGATTGGTGACAACAACGCGTAAAATAGCAATGCCCCTTGGAGGAGCAGACCAACGCGCCAGCGACGTGACGTGAAAGTGCAGTTCACCCCCGTCGTCCGGCTGAGCAGCGCCAGGCCGAGCCCGCGAGGCCCGGCGGCGCGCAACCGCTCACAGTGACAGCGAGCCGTAGCTGACCAGCGTACGCCGCCTCTGAAAACACGCGCGGCGCCTCAGCGGCACGAGCGGCGCACGATCTGGTCCATCTCGCCGGAATAGTCGAGAGCCTGGCGGCCGGCTGCGGTACATCGACGTGTGAGATCGGTTGGGGTTCTCACCTGACCGCGGAGCGTTCACTGGACGTATCGTGAGCCACCCGGGGTCGTCCGAAAACTCCGCACAACACAGCCGGTGCGCTTACCATCTTGCGCGGCAGTCACGGGTGCCACAGTTTCCGCTGGCGGAGATTCCGGTGAGAGACTGAGAGAATGTGGGCAATAATCTCGCGTCGGCCGGTCAGGAACTACTGGGCGCGACGACAGACACGACAGACCGGCATCAGACCAGACATCGGCACGCGACGACAGACCAGACGTCGGCAGCGGACACTCACGCGAGTCCCGCAATTGGCACTACGCCATGCATGCCGACACCATGGCACACTCACACGCCCAACAGCAGCAGTCAGCCAGCAGCAGCAGTGTAGGTCAGTGTGACACAGCAGACAGCAGACAGCAGACAGGCGTGGGCCAAACGACGTCAGACACCGCGCCACTGGCCGCAGCCACACGCCGGCCCGCACTAAAGGCTGGCGCCGCGCTCGTGGCCGCGCAACTGCACCCGTGTCGGCACCGCCGGCCCGCTCTGGTAGCCGCTGACCGAGCCGGTGCCCAGGTCGCCGTCCTCGCCGGTCATCTGCACCAGGGCAGTGCAGGTCACCATCGGGTCTGTGCCGGCCGCCGGGTCACCGTCGCCGCCGGCAGGCAGTCGGCCTTCACACGGCCTTCGCAGTGTGGGCCTCACAGACACGGTTCAGCCAATAATGTGGATGTGTGGTGCTCACGCAAAAGTGGTGCGTTCATTTCGGTGTGGGATGAACGTGCGTATCAGACTGATCTCACGGCTCAACTTTAACGCACGCCCTACACCGCCGCGCACGACGTCAAGGCATCGACGTTACAGTACTGAGCTTCGGTGTGGTATGGTGGTCGCGCAAACGATTGTTGTTTGTTTTAATTCATTTAATTTGATCTGATTGATGATCGGGTCGCCCAACAGTCGACGGAGGTTTGCACTGCGCAAGAAGTTGAGGAGAGGAGAGAGAGAGAGAGAGAGAGAGAGAAGAGAAGAGAAGAGGAAGAGAAGAAGAGAGGACAGACAGAGACGAGACGAGACAGGACAGAGACGAGAAGGACGAGAAAGACGAGACAGAGACAGGACAGAGACAGGGGACAGACGAGAACGAGAAAACAACAGAAAAAAGAAAAGAAGAGAAGAAGAAGAGAAGAAGACAGAAGAAAAGCAAAGAGAGAGAGGAAGAGGGGGAGAGAAGAGAGAGAGAGACGAGAGAGAGAGACAGAGGAGAGAGAGGACAGAGAGACAGAGAGACAGAGAGAGAGAGAAGAGAGAGAGACAGGAGAGAGACGAGAAGGAAGAGAAAGAAGGCAGAGAGAGAAGAGAAGAGAAGGAGAAGAGACAGAGAGAGAGAGACAGAGAGGACAGAGGAAGAGAGACAGAAGAAGAGAGACAGAGAGAGAGAGAAGAGAGACGAGAGAAGAGGAGAGAAGAGACAGAAAGAGACAAAGAAGAGACAAGAAGAAAAGAAGGGAAGAAGAGGGAGAGAGAAAGAGAGAGGAAGAGAAGTAAGTCAGTCAGAGAGAGAGAGAGAGAGAGGGAGAAAAAAAAGTCCGCCAGTTTTTGTTTACGTTCGTTTGCTGTCGAGCCCGGTTAGGTCTGTGTACTTGACAGACTGCTGCCACGCACAAACACGGACAAACCAAGTCGGCCCACAGAGAAACTTTAATTCAAGTAGTGTGAGTGAATATACTGCAATTCCGATCTATGAATATGAAGCTATGGAATATCGTGTTTGCTGTCAAACATATAAGCAATTGGGGATAGCTAGCCGACAAACCAACACAGAATAGTAGTAATTACATTGTGTGGTGCACCAAGCTTAAAGCCTCACAAGCGATGTGCGTGGCTATCTAGCCGCGCACCTTTATCTCAGTAAAGCGGCGGCCACAAACAATACCCAGCTGTTTCACGCCGGGTCAATTCAGTCAACCAATCGGTGTATCTCAGTCAAAGTGACTGCTTTCCAGATTAGTTAAGATCCCATTTTCTTTGAAAATTAGAAATCCTTCAATTCTATTCAGCAACGTCCTTCAACTCGGCATACATTAGTGGCAGAACCACGATACCAGCAGCCAACAATCGGCAAATTTCGCACCTCCAATAAAGCCCAGCATTATGGAGTGAGAGGTGCGTGGCATAGGACCAAACCGCGCGCACCCGTATCGTCTGCTGACATTATATTTTGGGCAAGGGGTTTGGAATTTGCATTTCAGATTGCATGCACATTCAGATAGGAGCAAACTAATGTTCCAAAATTAATACGGGTCAAAGAGGTAGATATTCACGCTTCAAGGCGCATAACTGCACTGGTTATACAAGAAAGGGTGGCCATAGGTCAACCAAACACCATGACATCTTTTGATCTTTGATGATTTCAGCCAATTGGGGTATGGCGCACGCATGACCCCTGCAATTGCGGGATTAATCTATTAACGGGTTCATGGCTGCTGCACATGTGCTGTAAGCTACTGAATGATAATGGAGCCTGATCAATTCGGTGGGAATATTGGGACAAACAAGGAAATCACATACGACTACAAAACACGTTGAGTGCAGGCAATTGCCTCCTCCGTTTCCCATGTCAACATTAACGAGAAGGCACAGAAAACACGGGACAGACGTACGGTGAGAAGCACACGACATTGGACAGACACTGAGCAATGAGCATGCTGCCGAAGCACACCACAGATCGCCACCGTGGCCCGCACAGCCAGAGCGTCCACACGCGGCCGCACACAGAAGCCCGCCCGGTGTCTGCCGCTGGTCAAAGGCAAGCCTGCCACCTGTGCAGTGCTGGCGACTTCAACAGCGCCCACCCAACAACAGCGTCTTGATGCGCCGACGCGAGATTTTGCCGCCTCTTTTCTGACGTGCAACGGTAGATCTACCGAATTCTCATCACCGAATACACTGTGCAGTCTGTTCAGGTGATAATAACGCGATGCCGTATGGTTAGGTCGTGAAATAATGATGAACATATTGCATCAAACAACCTCCCCGTAATCAAAGTGCTGCATTTACGTATTAGGTGCCCGCAAACGGCGCCGTACGAATTGCATACCCCGTTTACATGAGCAGCAAAACTTCCGAATACGATGCGATTAGGAAAACTTGCGAAAATAGTGCTCTTGTAAACGGGCTTTTGCGTAGCAAAACATGCGAATAGCTTAACGCAAATTTACGCTTCGGTAGGTGGAAGTTTGCGATTAGCGCCAACCATGAACAAATAACGGTACGGCTGCAAGGATCATGACACTTCTTGAGGCTATTCTCTGCTAAGTTTTGAGTAAATTTAGGGTAATTATGAAAAATAAACGTCTTGTTTTTAATTCTAATTGCAAACCTAGTTATGAAACACAAAAATCAGACATGTAACGGCGGAAATCGGCGCTGGGACGTCACGTTACTAGTGCGTGCCCCAACCGTGAGTTTTACGATGTGGCGGAGTGTTCAACTTGCGGGGTTGTGACAGCGATTGAGTTTTGCTGATTTATCTTTTGGATTGCGTAGTGCACCTGATTCACCCTGTTCATTTGACCATTGCACATTGTCATTGGCTACGTGAATCCTTCGAATTGACACATTCCCTATATCTCTGCCCAACAACCTAACCAACAACTACGTGGATCATTGATGATACATTGTGCCTGTGTACGCCGTTGCTCGAAGCAGGTGTGTCAGAAGCGCAAAAATGCGCCAGATATTCAGAATTTTTCCCCACACTGCGTCAACCGTCAAATCGTAAAAATCCGATTAGGTGGCTGCTTTGCTCTTGTAAAGGGGCCGCGCGATCGGAACTTTTGCGAATCGACCAGATCGGAAATATTCGTTTACGGCTGACCTGCTCATGTAAACGGGGTAATAGAGTACTCCTGATTGTACTCCCCAAGTCAAAATTTACATCGCCTACGCAGCAAGAAACGTAAAACCCCACATCAGCATAGAGACGGTTATATTTTTCGCATTACAGCTCCATATCTCAAGTTTTATAAAACGGTGAACGCTCACTTGCTGCGTTAGAATCGTTGCAATAAGAATGGGAAAACGTGCCCAAGTTCACAATGACAAACGATTGAAGAAAAACTCGATATTGACACCTATGAGGAAAATAGATTGCTGTGAAATGTCTTCGTATGTCATGATGGTGTTCACGGTTAAGAACAAACTTTACATGAGTGAGCCAGCCGTTCCGTTCAGCCCGAGGTGTTCAGCGGGGAGAGGGCGTGTGTCCGACCTCGCTCTCCCGCAGTTATGACGTCAGACAAACATGATCCGCCGATGTGTGGAGCACCAGACCGGGCGCTCAGCTGGCGTACACTGCCATGTGACACAATACTCGTATATGATAAGCATACCCGAACGCGCCCCACCCTGGTTAATGGTCTCGAACCTGGTCAACAAACCTGGTCTTCCCCTGGTTAATGTCATCGAATAGTTCGATTCCGCCGCCATTCATAATTACTGCCATGGCTAGCAGTGTGCATGACTCAACTACTGGCCACTGTATACAAACAGTAGATTAGTGATTCAATAACACTTCAATGCAACATGCAAGTCCGAAGCAGTAAGCATGTTTCATCTTTTGCATTGCGTTATACATGTGACGCAACCGATTCAGTATGCACAATGGGGCTTTAATTTGAAGGGAACGGTGCTGATACACGCCATTCATGACCATTAGACCACCAGCCAATAACACATGCATCGTAAGATACAATAGCAAGGCCAAATTTGTGACTCGGGTTGACTGCATTTAAAAGCTGATCAGGCAGCAAGAGCATGTGCCGTGTTTGTTTTTTGTACCGCTGTGATTGGGTCCAACACAACCTGAGGCCACGCACGCACGTGCAGAGCATGCATACCATATGCCGTCCTACCACATGTGGCTGGCAGAGGGTGTCGGGTCTACGGCGCCAATGTCCGACACGGATGACTTCGTGAGGCCATCGCGCATGCGCAGAAACAGATAGGTGGTCAGTAACATGTCGGGACTTGTCGTACGGATGTCACACAGAAAGCAGCGGTGTGTCCAAATTCATGTAGTGTTTATTACGTCAGTGTAAGTAAATACATAATTGTAAGTGCGTGAAAACAAACCGATAAACTCAGTCCAGTAATGCTTCACATACTTGAGCCAGAACAAAATCCGGGTTGTCTCGTTTTATTGGTTTATAAATGACAGGTGCAATATATGTTTTCTAAGATATACCAATCCAATATTTTGTATACGTAAGATGCACAATATATACCTTGGTCGGAAATAATTACCAACCAACTTTGCAAACTTGGACACGCAGAGCTGCAGGGGCAAACAAAGTTCGGTTCAGTGAAAAGAAACCGTACAATTACAGATAATAGAGAACCTAAAGCATAAAAGAAAACGCACAGATTACGTGCATCAGAGACATACAACAAGCCAAGAGAACCACACAACTTAAGATAGCCGGGAGCGGCTCATCAACCATAGAGCCGAAGAGCATTGGAACACTATGCTGGCTCAACAAGACTGTTCTCCTTCCAGGCTTCCAGGTAGCGGACTTGGAACTCTGGGGTGGAGGGGGATGGGGCTCTAGCGGATGAGAGGTATTCAGTAGGAATATTCTAGTCCATGCGAATTGTGGTCGGTTATGTGTATCTGCCAATTGCGCACAATGACCATTCTATACCGACACTAAAATACATTGCATTCTCAATAACAAATTGCATCGCAAGTTGCATAAATGCATGCTTACGATATAGATATACAGTCTTCCCTAAGCAATAATAACAGCCTTTATTGAAGGAGATAATGCAGCTCAAGGTATGCATACTACATACAGAACTGGAAGTCGCATGCATCCTTACCAGCTGCTGTATCATTGTGTTTCCTGCATTGTGTGTTTCCGTAAATCCGAGTTTGGACTAGTCATAACATAATGCAGTTGTAAATGTGTCACTGCTACAAAAAGAACAAATTTACAAACATAAACACAAATCAAGAACAGATGCAGAAATTGGAAAGAATATCATCGGATGAAAATGTACTGTTGACGAGCACATACAGAAAATCATATTTACTGCGCCAACGTACTCTTTGGAACAAATGACGTAAACATCCAGCGTGCACTGCGTGGGTTTGCTGAGGACGAATATAATTTCTCCATTTATATCTAAGCGCTCTAGAGGTAGCTGAGAATTCATGCCATGACCAGCGTCAATAAATCGACACGCCATCGTGGGGTAGCAGTGTGGCTGGAGGCAGTGTGGATGGTGGCAGTGTGGCTGGTGGCAGTGTGGCTGGTGGCAGTGTGGATGGTGGCAGTGTGGCTGGTCGCAGTGTGGCTGGTGGCAGTGTGGCTGCTGGCAGTGTGGATGGTCGCAGTGTGGATGGTGGCAGTGTGGCTGGTGGCAGTGTGGCTGGTCGCAGTGTGGATGGTGGCAGTGTGGCTGGTGGCAGTGTGGTGGGCAGTGTGGATGGTGGCAGTGTGGCTGGTGGCAGTGTGGCGTGTGGATGGTGCAGTGTGGCTGGTCGCAGTGTGGTGGTGGCAGTGTGGCTGGTGGCAGTGTGGTGGTGGCAGTGTGGATGGTGGCAGTGTGGTGGTGGCAGTGTGGATGGTGGCAGTGTGGCTGGTGGCAGTGTGGATGGTGGCAGTGTGGCTGGTGGCAGTGTGGCTGGTCGCAGTGTGGATGGTGGCAGTGTGGCTGTGGCATGTGGGGTGTGGATGGTGCAGTGTGGCTGGTGCAGTGTGGATGGTGGCAGTTTGTGGCAGTTGGCTGGCAGTGTGGATGGTGGCAGTGTGGCTGGTGGCAGTGTGGCTGGTGGCAGTGTGGCTGGTCGCAGTGTGGATGGTGGCAGTGTGGCTGGTGGCAGTGTGGATGGTTCTGTCGGTTGGCGCTCCGATGAATCATTGCCACAGGATCACGCAAATCGGCTGTTCGACCAACGAAATGCCACTTCTCATCAGCCATCACCTGTACACTCACCACCACCAATATCGTCACTGCCACCACACAAACAGCTCCAACAACGTGGGCGCTGTCCCATGCACACGCTATCTCTTCAGACCACCCACCACCGACCGCAGGACATCCTACACGACGACACCATACACCATCACACGGCCGACTGCATCACGACCATCACCACCCACACCACCCAAGCTACAGACGGGAGCCACTCACAACACGCAACCACCACCACTCACACCATTCAGGCTACGACGGCAGCGACTCACACCGCACACGACCATTACAGCTCACACCACCAAGCTACAGATGGAAGCCACTCACACCACACACCACGTCACCACCGCCACTACCATCAGAGCACATATGCACCATCACCACCGCACCAGCTCAACATCATCTACACTAATCACAAAGGTCATCCACGCCACACACTTCCAGCACCATCGACTGTCTCGCTGCAAGCCTCCAGGGCGCCGCTGTATGCACTGTCTCTTCACCTCGGCTCCATCACAACCCACACCGCGTGCGCTCAACACAGACCAGTGAACTTGGGCACAGAGACCCACCCACTAATTTGTGTTGCCACTGATGGCACAATACCAGAGGCTGCCCCCAGGCGAACACTTCTCCATCCACCATTCAGTCGAACAATTCCTGCTAAACCTGCTGAACCATGTCACAATGAAATTGCCAGTTTAGGACAATCGGCTGACGAATTGCATCATTTAGCTGTTTATTTTGGCCTTTAGAGAGCTGAAGAATCCATCAGCTGATCAGCGACTTTTGGATCGTGGATTTAACTTAAGGATTGAGCGAATACGATGATCAATCTATGCACGAATTGAATGAAGCCATCTCTTCTCTATCCCTATCTCTATTATACCATTTGCGTAAAAAAGTTTTCTTGTCTGTCTGTCGTCTTTTGTCCTTTGGTCGGTTGCCATCGTGTGTAGGTTCAACTATGGGTCACACGTGCTTGAAATTTTCACAGGCGACAGACAATCGATGTATCATGTACTGTGCCGAGTTTCATTGTCGTATTTGTTTAGGTGTCTTATTAGTGGATGATGTCGTATTAGTCGTATAAAGTGTATTTGCTCACTTTCACATGTTTCGAAAACTGGCGAGGAGGGACTCAAGAGGGACTTCCCTGGTTCGGCCATTGCGTTATTACAGGACAGGTGCTCTCCAATGTTCTCATAACTTGCATAGATTGAAAAATACAGACCGAAGTCGTGGCATGAGTGTTTTGCGATGCTTTATGCGCAATCATACAAGACGCAACAAGAATCTGGCGACCAGGCGGTACGTGACTTTCGTTGGGTGCGATTGTTGGAAGGCCCACGTGCTCCGGTTTGCGCCACGACTGTCATGGAGATGTCTGCACCTGGTCCGCCGCCGTTTCTTCCAGCTCCAGGAGATCCTGCAATACCGTGGGTGAGTTGGCTGCCTCTGTTCGAGACATACTTGTTTGCTGTTGGGGGAGAGCACTTCTCCGTTGCGCGCCGACGGGCGCTGCTACTTAATGCGCTCGGCACGGAGGGGCAGCGAATCTGCCATAGTCTGCCACCGTCTGTCAAGTCGGAATCAGAAACGGACTTGGAGCATACTACGCCCATCTTAAGTGAGTGTTTCACACCCAAGACGAACATTGTTGCTGAGAGGTATCGGTTCAGGAGCCGTGGCCAGTTGACCAGTGAAACTACAGCTCAATGGGTGAGTGTATTGCGTCAGATGTTGGCAACTTGTAATTACGAAGACATGGCCGACGAATTCATTCGGGACCAGGTGGTAGAGAAGACCCTGTCATCTCGACTACGCCAGCGTCTGCTTCTGGAACCAGCTCTGGACCTGGCACAGACTCTAGTCGTTGCGTCAACGGTAGAGACAGCAGAACGTGAAGCTGCAGTCATGCAAGGCTCCTACCACGGTGAGGTCCTAGGCAGTGCAAACGGATGGAGAGCGTGTACATGGCAAGATAGGCCGCCCCACTCGCTACCAACAGACAGTGCCCCCTGTGGTGCTCGGTGGTTCTGGCTCTGGGAGTGCAGCAGCACCACCAGTGCAGAAAGCAGCACGTGAAGCCGAGAGAGCAGCACCAAAGTACTTATATTGTGGTGGACAACACTGTGCGAAGTCACCCAACCGTCCTGCCAAGGGACAAAATGCCACAACTGTGGCAAAGGAGGACACTTTGCGAACATATGTCGTGGAGCAAGGGCAGTTGCAGGCATCCATGTTGTGTCTAATGTGCATGCACTGTCAGTAGGTATGACAAAACTGAAGGTACCTGTGTCTGTGCAAGGAGGTGGTTCCATGGAGATGATAGTGGATACGGGATCACCAGTGTCTCTAGTGCCAAGACACTGGGTACGTGAGGTGCCACTGGACAAAACTGTTGACTGTTTACATGCCTATCAGGGTTCCAGTCTTCAAGTGTTGGGTGCTTGTAGTGTGCAGATGAAGTGTAGGGGGGTTGAGCATATTGCCAAGTTATATGTTGCGCCACATGGTTGTAACATCATGGGGTTGGACCTGATGAAAGTGTTCGGAGTGAATGTTATGGATAACAAGGTATGTGCTCTATCGCAGGTTGAACTTCCTGCTCATCCTGCCACTTTGGAGGATCCGACAGGCCACAGCTCCCATAACCGGTTTCCAGCACAGAGCAGCACGTCAACCCAGCCATTCCACCAGTCCGCCAGCCCCTCCGCAGGCTTCCTTGGACCATCCGTGACCAGGTGAGCACCAGACTGTTTGAACTAGAGCAGGCTGGCTACATAGAGCATGTTCAGGCATCAGCGTGGGTATCGCCAATGGTAGTAGGCAAGAAAAGAAATGGTAACATTCGTATCTGCATTGACCTGCGGCAGGTCAACCGTGCTGTTGTGATTGATGGGTGTCCGTTGCCTCACATAGAGGATATGTTGCATTGTCTGCATGATGCAAGTGGTTCACTAAGTTTGACCTGGAAGATGCTTACCACCAGGTTGAATTGCATCCAGATAGCCGCAACTTGACAACGTTCATAACTCCTCATGGCCTGATGAGGTGGACCAGTATCCCCTTGCCCCTTGCAAGTTGCCTGCTATGGATCGAAAACTTTCTCTTCTGCTGAGAGATCTTACTCCGTCGTGGAGAAGGAGGCCCTATATTGCGTGTGGGCGGTTGAGAAATTGCGTCCCTTTCTGTGGGGTAGGATATTTCTGTTGCGCATCAATCATGAAGCACTTTGCTCCATTTTGGTCCTAAGGGTTTCAATCGGGTTGGACGTCGAGTGGCCAGATTGGAGGCAAGGTTGAGGGAGTTCAGTTTTGACGTCCAGTACATTCCTTCAGTCGCTAACATTGTTGCAGACGGGCTATTTATTTGTTTCACGATACATGCCCTCCACGTACTGTGGCTGTTATGGACAGTCTGGCTATCCCGTCTGCCTGCTCCGCAGTGCGATTGGGACGATGATGATGACTTGCGGATTGCTCACATCATGTCCTCCATTGCCGAGAACAAGTTTCGCGCTGCGTCGGAGGCCGATGAATGCTTTTCGGTTGTCCGACAGTACGAGCTGGACGGATGGCCGCGTTCTCATCGCGAGGTAGACGAACGGGCAGCGGCGTTTTTTTTCTGTGCGGGACGAGTTGTCCGTGCAGGAATCACTTCTATTCCGAGGAGACCGACTCGTGGTACCGGGCGTGCTGCGACGCCAGGCGGTGGCTAATGCCTACGAGTCGCATCAGGGGCTCAGCCGTACAAAACGGCGCCTTCGAGAACGTTTCTGGTGGCCATCGATGGACCTGGAAGTTGAGGCGCTGCTTCGCGTCTGCACGCTGTGTGCTACCCACGAGAGGCATGTCAAGCCGTGCCGTCCACCCTTTCAGGCTATTCCTCTACCAGCCGGTCCATGGCGGAAGGTCAAGGTCGATCTCATTGGCCATTTGTAGGGCAACCCTCGGGAACGCTACGGTATCGTGGTATGCGATGACCACAGCCGATGGTCCGAGATTGCGTTATGCTCGGATGTCCTCGCGAGCACAGTAGAGGACTTCCTCACCTATTTGTTCACCAGGAAAGGAGTACCTGAAGTGTTGGTGACAGATAACGGCCCGTAGTTACGGGCGGCAGAGCATACCTCTACATACCTGCGTTCAGTGGGGGTGGATAACATATTTAGCTCCACCTACTCGCCACAAACCTGTGGCATGGTCGAACGCTTCAACTGTACGGTGAAGGCCGCGATTCAGACGGCAGCTCTTCTAAAGCAGCCAAGGAGTAATTACGTGGAGAAGTTCCTGCAAAGCTATCGGGCCACAGTGCACCGGCGACTGGGATGTCCCCGTTTCGTGCCATGCGTGGGCGCGAGATGCGCACCGCCATGGATGTCCTTCCACTGCAGGTAAACAGGGATCCGGTTGTGGCTGATAACGCTGAACACTACCAGGTCGCATACAAACTCCGGCACGACAAGCGTGCGGGGACGCTCTCCACGTGGGAAACCGGAGCCAGGAATCCCCGGACTCGAAAGTTTGCAGGAGTCAGGCTGATTCATGTCGCGGCCCGGACAGATCCCGTCAGCTACCGCCTAGACGACGGTCGGAGGGTGCATGCCATGGACCTGACGGGTGTTGTAGTCATGCCGGAAGAGGCACCGGACGCAGTACTGGATGCGCCACCCGTCGCGAGGGATGCTAGGGTTTCGCACGGCTTTCCGTTTTGTGCTCGGAGTCCAGTCGGTCCAGTCGAGCCCAGTCCTACAGAGCCCAGTCCTCTACCGCGGCGAAGCGCGAGGACGGTGCGACCCCCAGAGAGGTACTCGCCTTGACCGAACCGTGACTGTGTGTCTTGTGTGCTGACGTTTGCTGATGTTACCCAGGACACGTAGTTTCTTTTCCGAGACGAGCGGTTGTTGTGTCCCGTTGCCATATCGGCGCAACGGCGTCGGAAGTGTATTTGTTTACTTTCATAATATGCTTCGAAAACTGGCGAGGAGGTACTCAAGAGACACATCCGTGGTTCGGACATTGCGTTATTACAGGACAGGTGCTCTCCCAGTGTTCTCATAACATGCATATATTGAAATATACAGACCGAAGATGTGGCATGAGTGTTTTGCGATGCTTTATGCGCAATCATACAAGACGCAACACGAACCAACAGCGCACAGCCACAGACACACAGCACCATAAACCACCGAACCAACAGCATATAACCATAAACATACAGTACCATACTCAGAACCAAAAAAAAAAAACATACGTACCACAGAACCAACAGCATATAGCCATAGACACACAGTACCATACCACCGAACCAGCAGCGTATAACCAGACACACAGTACCATACACCAGCGAACCAACAGCGCATAGCCACAGACACACAGCACCATAAACCACCGAACCAACAGCATATAACCATAAACATACAGTACCATACTCCACAGAACCAACAGCATATAGCCATAGACACACAGTACCATACCACCGAACCAGCAGCGTATAACCAGACACACAGCACCATAAACCACCGAACCAACAGTACAGTAACAGTACAGTACGGTAACAGTAACCATAAACATACAGTACCATACTCCACAGAACCAACAGCATATAGCCATAGACACGCAGTACCATACCACCGAACCAGCAGCGTATAACCAGACACACAGCACCATAAACCACCGAACCAACAGCGTATAACCATAGACACACAGTACCATGAACCACAGAATCAACAGCATATAACCATAGACACAGTACCATACAACACCGAACCAACATCAAATAACCACTGTGCGTATTTGTTTGGTGGTGACGAGCCTGTGTGTGTTGCGTGCGTGCGTGCGTGTGTGTGTGTGTATGTGTGTGTATGTGTATGTATGTGTATGTGTGTGTGTGTGTGAACACTCACGCTGGACTCCCTCCCGAGAACAAACGAAGTACAATGCACCGCGGTGCCCTGTGCATCTGTGTTGATTGTGTGTGATGGTCATCATGACCAGTACACACATGATCATTATGACCATCGCACACAGCAACCTTAAACAACACAGAACACAGAGGAAGAGCGACAAAAAGTAACAACCAGAATGCTCGACAAGCGGTTCAGGCCTCATGAGCCACAATGACCAGACGTCATATTCAGAGCGATGGCAGATGTCCACCAACGAGCCGCAGTGCATGGCACATGCACCCCCTCCCTCCCAAGTGCAGACACAAATACATGCCTCCGCATAGACAGACCATACATAAGGCCCGATCCCCCCGAATGCTCGAGGGTTCGGCCTTGGCCACATGACCGAGTCTTTCAGAGCGATGGCAGATGTCCACCAACGAGCCGCAGTGCATGGCACATGCACCCCTCCTCCCAAGTGCAGACACAAATACATGCCTCCGCATAGACAGACCATACATAAGGCCACGATCCCCCCCCCCAAAGCCACAGACCACATAAGGGGTGGTCTGTGGCATGGGCGTTTATTTATACACTTTTGAGCGGGAAATTGCCCCCTCAATGTTGGCTTTGCCCATCAATAAATTCAACTTTTAACATGGGACCTGATGTAGTGTGCCCCAATCCATCTGGGTTCGCCCATTGCCTTGATGTATTGCTCAATAATTTAAAATAATAATTTTCAGAAATCAACACCCATGATTTGTGCCATTCGAAAGCAAGCGATGTCGATCATGTAATACTTTCGGACTCCCTGAGTAGCCTTCTTGCAATAAAACAGTTTTATCCGCGTGACCCTATCGTGCATGATGTTTCATTGCGCCTCACTATGCTTAAGCGAGCAGGAAAAAATGCAACACTCTGCTGGATACCAAGCCATTTTGGAATAGGGGGAACGAGCTAGCTGACCAAGCAGCAAAACGTGCTACACGGAGACAGTACACCCATTCGCTTCCACTTCCCGCAACACACCTCAGCCAAACAACTAATACATTCTTCCAGGAAAAGTGGCAACACTTTTGTGAGTCAACCGGCGAAAAAAAAACTAAGAACCATCAAGCCAAGTCTGGGGTGTTGGAAATCATCATCCAGAACTTCCCGGAGGGAAGAAGTAACGCTGGCCAGGATACGGATAGGTCACACATATGCTACACATGGCTACCTACTGTGAGACGAGGACAGACCGATGTGTGCCCGTTGTGACAGCCCACTGACAGTGAGACACGTTCTTCTGGTGTGCCCCCTATTCTCAGCACAACGAAGACGCTTCTTTGGACGGGAGGTATCCACGCTAACCATGGCATATCTTCTAGGGGATGGGTCACGTGTGGATCAGACTGGACGATTATTAGAGTTTCTCTCGCATGTGCGGTTTGATGTTGTGTACCCGGGGAGATCTTAGATACTTCCGTATACCGGGCAGGTGGTAAGTGGCAAAAGTAGCACGATTTTACGGTACGTTTTGACCATCACGGGTTGGACAATATACCACACAGTATATCGTCTCAGATAGTTTGCTTAAATACTTGGGTATGACTGACGATGTTATGGGCGCTACATGACCTCTGTAGTCGAAGCGCCCCTAAACCCCCAATAACTAACTAACGAGCCGATGTGGAACATAGCGGGTACATCCATTGCTGTCATCTCACCTGGTGGCCATTTGAGTGGAGTGAACTACCATCACCTTGGAGTGGTGTGTTACATTCCTCCAGACACACCTCAGCGTCGTCCTCATACTTGTTGGTCATGTCCTGCCGAGGGAACCCAGCGTCAACGAAACTCGTGCAGCAGAGAAGCCGCCGCACGCCACACAGCCAAAGTCCAGCATATCACGTGCGACAGTCCAGTATGAAGGACAGCACAGAGGTGCGACAGTCCAGTACACCGGACAGCACAACCACGCGACAGTCCAGTATAAAGTACAGCACAGAGGTGCGACAGTCCAGTACACCGGACAGCATAACCACGCGACAGTCCAGTATGAAGGACAGCACAGAGGTGCGACAATCCAGTACACGGGACAGCAAATATAGAACTCTGTCCCCAAAAATCACACCACGGCTCCATCGAATCAACCCGAGCACCGGAATATTAAGAACAGATACCGAAAGAAAATTATCCGAAGTGTCTTTCTACTTTGAGGGTAGCATTGGTTAAAAAAATCGTTGAACAGCCGACGTGGCGTACCAAAGAGGGGAAAATGCTCTCCCTCCATCCTGAGAGGGTTGGGCTCCTACGAATCGTATCGGGGTTCCCAAAAATCGCGCTGGGCCCCAAGAAAATCGCATCGGGGTCCTCAGAATTCGCATGGAGGGCTCCAAATTAATCAATGGAGTCTCAGAAAACACGCCCCGGGGCAGCAAACTTAGGCCGTGGCCCGCCAAATCGCGCTGGGACCCCAGCTAATTACAACGCGCTACGCGAATTTCCGGCGACCCCCGCCCATACATCGCGCTCGGGATCCAAAATTTCCCTCGGTAGTCCCAACCATTCGTGTTGGGGCATCAAATATTCCGGTCGGGACTCACAAAAATTGGCGTCGAGGGACCCAAATAAGCGCAGCGTGGCCAAAAACATCGCATCGGGTTCCGAAAAAGATATAGCCGGAGCACTCCAAAATAAGGAGGGATTCCCCCAAAAATGTCCGAGCCATTAAAATGGTTCTGGAGCCCCAGACAGAGCGCCAGATGCCTGAAAAAATCGCATACGACCCCGAAAAAAACGTACCGTAGCTCGAAAAATCAAGCCGGGACACAAAAACATGGCGCCGGGTGTACGAAAATATCAGGCAGAGATCTAGACTTGAAAACAAAAATTAGAAGAGGTTCCCCAAAATCGCGTCAAGCGCAGAAAACTGGCGTGGGGTCCCCAGAGGCACACGTATGGCACGGAAAAATTGCGCGGGGATCCCCAAAGTCGTGCTGGACCCGATAAATGTCCGTCAGGAACCCCACATAAACACAGCAGAACCATTATAAGAGCACAACAGGAGGCCGAACAGGCATTGGGTCCTCCAAAGCACATCGAGTCTCGCAAGAGCAGAGCCTTCAAACATGTGTTGCATCCATAAATAAACCCACCGGGAGCTCTAAAAAACACCGGTGGTCCTCAGATCACACCGAAGCCATGAGACCACATGAGGGCTTCAAGAACAGGCTGGGGCTCGCAAGAAGTGATATATATGGTCCTAAAAAGAACAAAGAAGCCGGACATTAAACAAACACATCGGGGTACTCCAGAACGTGCTGTAACCTAACAAAATGCATCTGGGCACAAAGCAACAAAACGCTAACAAGAGCCGGGGTCTCAAAAATGTGCCGAGTGCATAACAAAAAAATGGCTGGGGCTCTGAAACACATATGTAGACGAAGAAAACCCGGTGAGTCCAAAAAAGAACACCGGGCCATGGTCTCGGTTTGGTAGTCAATATTCGAGCATAATTAACCAAAGACACGACGTGCATCAAAGCTCCGGATTTCTTAACCACCAGGAAATGTTGGAAAAGAGAACTAATCATCGAACTGAATAAATCGAATTTTCACAGTCAACCTCCATACGAAGCATTCCATCACGTCAAATATGGCGCGAGACTATCATGTGGTAGCAATTAGCAATACATAGGAGGCCTAGCAGAAACCGTAGAATCGCACGAATTGTGGCGAATGCGCCGAATGCGCAAGGCGGGTGCATACGTGCATGAACGTTCGCGTGGTGGCGACAGAGCGTTATGAATTGGAATGCCTGAAATTTGAAAAGTTTAAATCTTCGAGTGATTTGTGCAGGTGTAACTTTAGCAGTCTGATATACCAAGGGATACCAAAAGAAAAACATTCGAACAGGATGGGGGAGTTAGGGTTGAAATCCGGTGACTCACAAACGATGGTGATAGATTGAGCCCCTCCACAGGAAAATTAAGTCGGTCACTAATTGCTTTGTCCAAAAATAAAAAGGGCTCCATTGAAAAATAGTCGTCGAAATCCGGTGTCCAAAGGCAAAAATAGTGGTAGGTTGGGCACTTTCCAAACCCGTTTGCCCCCTCCCATGACGCAAACCATAGGTACGACATTGGGAGCGGGGTTAGGGTTGGGCCCGCGCCGAAAGCCCCCCCCCCAACCGGTGGGCTAGATCCGCCTGTGACGCCATATTGCACTGATTAGGTATGAGCAAGAAATCCCACCTTGTGAAAATTCCTTAGAGGAGGCCCTGCCGAACAGCACAGCCGTGCGACAGTCCTGTATACGGGACAGCACAGAGGTGCGACAATCCAGTATACCGGACAACACATAGGTGCGACAATCCAGTATACCGGACAGCACAGAAGGGCGACAGTCTAGCATAAAGGATAGCACAGAAGGGTAACAGTAGAGTACACCGGATGCGGTTACCAGAATGAAAAAGGGGTAGATCGCATAAAGCGGGCCAGTGCTTTCACTTTGAGATCCACCAGGCTCGCAAATACCCCACCTTATGTTTGGTATGTCTCAACACGTCGTTGTCATGCACACGCCATTGTCAGCTGCTGGCTATCACCCGACGGCAATCACCCTGTGCCAACGGTCCAGCCGCTGGCCGGCTGCACCGCCAGCCGTGGTAGTGGCTGGCTCGACAGACGTCACCTGCGTCAGCTGCTGGGTGGAGGTGAGGAGCCGCGCCAGCGGGTGGCAGCACATCGGCATAGTCTCCAGCAGCGTGGGCCGCGAGTGTGTCAGCAGAGGCTTCATGAAACTGGTGTCGAAGTTGGACCAGATGCGCACCAGCCACGCCTTCTCCGTGTTGTCGCGGGCACCGGTCTCGTTCTGCTGTCGGCAGACGGGTCGTGATGTGGCCGACTAGCGGCTGGCCGCGGGCGTCCTCCACTCAGCGCACCATGTCGCTGACATGCCACCACACATCGCATACATTTTACTCTTCCGCACCACTCAGCACTCGCGTGCAGACGCGAGATCAACAGTGCTGTTCTATCGCCACGCCCTAGCACATCAGCATTACACCGCCGCACGGTACCACCAAATCTGCACACAAGACACATCCTAGCACATCAGCGCTACACCACCAGATCTGCACACAAGACCGGGGTGCGGTCATACAATACCTAAATACGGTCATGCGACAGCCACCACCTCGGCTCAACGAAACGCGTCCACACTGTACATCACCGTCGTAGAACGAATACTAAATAACACCG